>JARWIR010000208.1:0-160381 GCA_029959085.1 Nemophila menziesii | reverse complement strand
AAAAACTTGCAAAAGAGGCTAAGAAAACTAGGTTAAAATACCCAAAACCGCCTCTCACAGCTTTCAAACCGGGTTCCCGGATTTGGAAAACCGGGTCCCCGGTTCCGCGTCGCTGTGACGGCGCGGAAAAATAATTGTGGACTTTTTTTTTTTTTTTTTTTTTTTTTTTTTTTTTTTTTTTTTTTTTTTTTTTTTGAAAACGCACCAAAACGCTGGACCCCAAGACGCTGGGTCAGGGATTTTGCTCGCCGAAACCGGGTACCCGGTTCTGTGGAATGCGGGTTCCCGGATTTTCTCGATGGCGCGAATGAAAACGCGCCAAAACGCAGCACCCTGAAACGCTGGACCAGAAAATTTCACCAACAGCAGCTCCGAAACCGGGTACCCGGTTCTGCCAAATGCGGGTACCCGGATTTGTGTCGATGGCGCGAATGAAAACGCACGAAAACGCAAGCCACCAAGACGCTGGGTCAGGGAATTTCAGAAATTACAGCACCAAAACCGGGTACCCGGTTCTGTGGAATGCGGGTTCCCGGTTTCTCCTGGACATCCAACCTCTTTTTCTTCTGTTTTCGCCAAATCGACCCCAAACTCAAGTCCTTTTTACCCCTGAAATCATCAAAAACAACTACCCTTCCTCATTTCTTAATAAAAAAATAAAATTACGAAAATCAAACTAATCTAAATTGCAAAAATAGAAAAACTCAGCTAATATACAAGTAATTGGCTTTTGTTTAACGTCGTTAAGCTCGACGGGTTACCTCACGCTTCTAAGGATTCTCGAGGAGATACATGACCTCCCCGGGATGTGGATCTTCCGAGCGATTGGTATCTTCACCTCCATGGTATATCTTTAATCTGTGACCGTTAACCATAAAGGTACGGTTCTCTAGCGGGTGTTCTATTTCTATCGCCCCATGAGGTGTAACTTTGGTCACTATGTATGGACCTGACCACTTAGATCTTAACTTACCCGGAAAATTGCTGAACTTTGAATTATACTTTAATACTTTTTGCCCCACTTCAAAGTTCTTTGGACGAATCCGATTGTCATGCCATTTCTTTGTATTTTCTTTGTAAAGTTTAGCATTTTCATAAGCATGCAATCGGAATTCGTCAAGTTCATTAAGCTTCATCATACGATTCTTTCCGGCTAAGATAGGATCTAAGTTCAGCTGCGCAATTGCCCAATAGGCACCCATTTCAAGCTCTAAAGGTAAGTGACAAGCCTTACCATACACCATACGATAAGGAGATGCACCTACTGGAGTCTTAAACGCAGTACGATAGGCCCACAACGCATCATCTAACTTCATTGACCAATCTTTTCTTGTAGGACCAACGGTTTTCTCTAGGATTGATTTGACTTCACGATTCGAAACTTCAGCTTGCCCATTGGATTGTGGATGGTATGCAGTAGATACACGGTGTCTGACTCCATATTTCTCTAGAATAGTCTTCAGATATCTATTAACGAAATGAGATCCTCCATCGCTAATAATCACTCTAGGTGTGCCATGTCTAGTGAAAATATGTGACTTCAAGAACTTAATCACCACTCGTGAATCATTAGTAGGTAAAGCCACCGCTTCTACCCACTTAGACACATAGTCAACAGCCAATAAGATATAGAGGTTACCATTTGAAGGAACGAAAGGACCCATAAAGTCTATGCCCCACACATCGAATATCTCAACCTCTAACACATTATTACGCGGCATCTCATCCCTCTTAGATATGTTTCCGGTAAACTGGCATCTCGTACATTTCTTAACATATTCATGACAATCTTTTATAAGAGAAGGCCAGTAAAAACCTGATTGAAATACCTTTGCAGCAGTTCTGTCTCCTTTGAAATGTCCTCCATATAATGAATCATGGCATCCAGCTATAATGGCTTGAGTCTCTTCCCTTGCTACACATCTTCGTATCATTTGGTCAGCACAAACTTTATAGAGGAACGGATCCTCCCAAAAGAACTGTCTAGCACGATGAGCTAACCTCTTTCTTTCTTGATAAGTAGAACCTTCAGGAAAAACACCACTCACCACTAAATTTGCAATATCTGCATACCACGGAGCCTCATAATCTCGGACAACGAATAAACTCTCATCAGGAAACTCTTCTCTAACTGCTTCAGTACCACTATTCATCTCTGAACCCTCTAAACGCGATAGATGATCTGCAACCTGATTCTCACAACCCTTTCTATCTTTGATCTCTAAATCGAACTCTTGAAGCAATAACACCCATCTGATTAACCTTGGTTTTGCATCTTTCTTCTCCATGAGAAATCTGATCGCGGAATGATCTGTATAAACAATAACTTTCGCTCCAAGAAGATAAGAGCGAAATTTATCAAACGAATATACAACTGCTAGCAACTCCTTTTCTGTAACTGTGTAATTAATCTGAGCACCACTAAAAGTTTTACTAGCATAGTAAATCGAATGAAAAACCTTCTCTTTCCTCTGTCCTAATACAGCTCCCATACACAAATCACTCGCATCACACATAACCTCAAACGGTAAATTCCAATCTGGAGGTAACACTATAGGAGCAGAAATAAGCTTTTCTTTGATTGCTTTGAAGGCCGCTAAACAAGCTTCATCAAAAAGGAATTTGCAATCCTTTTCGAGTAAGTTGCATAGTGGTTTAGCAATCTTAGAAAAATCTTTAATAAAACGCCTATAAAAGCCAGCATGGCCAAGAAAACTCCTTACCCCTTTAACAGAAACAGGAGGGGGAAGAGTTTTAATTACCTCTATCTTTGCTCTATCAACTTCTAAACCAACACTCGAAACTTTGTGACCCAGAACAATACCTTCGCGAACCATGAAATGACACTTCTCCCAGTTGAGCACCAAATCTGTTTCCTTGCATCTCACTAACACTTTCTCCAAGTTATCCAAACATATATCAAAATCATCACCAAACACGGAGAAATCATCCATGAACACTTCAAGGAAATTATCTATCATGTCCCAGAAGATGGCCATCATGCACCTTTGAAAAGTAGCGGGAGCGTTACACAACCCAAATGGCATTCTGCGATATGCAAAAGTACCAAATGGGCATGTAAAGGTAGTCTTATGTTGATCTTCTGGAGCCACGTAGATCTGATTGTACCCAGAGTAACCATCCAAGAAACAGTAATATTCCCTTCCGGCTAATTTGTCTAACATTTGATCAATGAAGGGCAAAGGGAAATGATCTTTTCTGGTGGCCTTGTTCAGCTTTCTGTAATCCATGCAAACTCTCCAACCAACTACTGTTCTTGAAGGGATCGCCTCATTTTTGTCATTAAGAATTGTTGTAATTCCTCCTTTCTTCGGTACACACTGAACCGGACTCACCCATTCACTACTCGAAATGGGATAAATAATCCCCGCATCTAAAAGCTTAATCACCTCCTTCTTCACCACATCCTTCATGGCTGGCATTAATCTTCTCTGACCTTCAACTGAGCGTGCATTAACATCTTCTAGTATGATTTTGTGTTGACAATAGGATGGACTAATGCCTTTGATATCGGCAATTGTCCAACCTATTGCTTCTTTGTTGGCTCTTAACACACGCAACAGTTTATCTTCTTGAGGACCTGTTAAATTAGCTGAAACAATAACAGGTAGAGTTTCATTAGTACCCAAATAAGCATACCTCAAGTGTGCTGGCAATGGTTTTTCTTCCAACTCCGGAGGAGATTCAATTGAAGGTTTCTTTTTAGGAATAATCTCCCCCGGTTCTCTCACAGGTTCATAGGCAAGACGCCTATATTTCGGATTTTCAGAATTGAGAGCTGCCACTGTTTCTGTAAGCTCCTCCATCATCTCAGGTGAATCTAATGTCAAAGCAGCCTGCAAGATATCATCAAAATTTAAACAATTAAATACCTCTTGCGATGCTTGCTCTACTACATCCATTCTGAAGCAATCTTCCTGAGAATCTGGGAATTTCATAGCTCGAAATACATTGAATTTCACTTCCTCATCTTGTATCCTCATTGTTAATTCGCCATTCTCTACATCGATCAATGTCCTCCCTGTAGCTAGGAAGGGTCTACCCAAAATAATGGGGACATTTCTATCTGCATTGTATTCAAGAATTACGAAATCAACAGGAAATATAAGTGTACCTGCCTTAACAAGGACATCCTCAATACGGCCTTCAGGATGAGCAAGAGACCTGTCCGCCATTTGCAAGACCATAGAGGTAGGTCTTGCGTTTCCAATTTTAAGCTTATCAAAGACTGACTTGGGCATCAAGTTGATGCTTGCCCCCAAATCGCATAGTGCCTTTCCTTTCCATTCTTCTCCAATCGATATGGGAATCGTGAAACTCCCCGGATCAACTAACTTCGGAGGTAATTTGCTCTGGCAAATCGCACTACACTCTTCAGGAAGGCCAATCATCTCATTATCACAGTAGGGCCTTTTATTAGTGAGGGCCCTCTTCAAAAACTTCGTATACTTAGGAATATCTCGAATTGCCTCAAGTAACGGAATATTAATACTCAAACCCCTCACTCTATTGAAGAATTTCTGAAAATCACCCATATCACCCTTTTTCTGAACTCGCGATGGAAACGGTGGTGGAGGGCGATTTACCATACTATCATCTTTCTTCTTCGAAGCCTCTCTTGGCCTTACTATTTCTTCAACTTCATCTTCCTTCTCATTTTCTTTCTCATTTTCTTCCTTTTCTTTTCTTGGAACTTCTTTCTCTTTTATAACGGGAAAAGGAGGTGGGAGAAGGTTCTTACCACTTCTCAAGGTAACAGCTTTACAATCTTCACGTTGTGATGGATTTTCGGTATCGCTTGGAAGTTGTCCTTGTGGACGTTGATTGAGCTGTTTACTGATTTGACTCAGCTGATTCTGGAACATCTTCATATTTGCTTCAGCTGCATTTTGTCTTTCTATTGCAGCGTTCTGACGTTCCATCGCTTGTGCTTGTAGAGCAATCAAATTTTCAACAGTTTTCTGAAGGGTGAGTACCCCTTCTTGTGGATGTGCAGGTAAAGCTTTCTGGTTTAGCGTTTCATCGTAAGTATTCTGAGGAGCTTGTCTTGGTACATAAGTATTCTGATTCTGTCCTCCTTGATAATTGTTTTGTGGTCTAGGATTATAGTTGTTACCTTGGGGACGCGGCTGATACGCATATGTAGGATTGGCTGCCCCATTAGGATTCGAATATTGAAACCCAGGATGGTTTCTGTTAGGTTGATATCCATTACCACTCGAATTAAAATTACCTCTGTTGGACATAAAATTCACTGATTCTTGATTATTCGGACAACTTTCCTCATCATGATCATCTACCTTACAAATTGAACACATATAAACTTCTTGTGCAGCATGCACAACTACCTTCTTACCCGAAAATCCTTCTGTCACAGCTAGAGTAAGCTGCTTCAATTGTTGCTCTATGGTATTCTGGATCTTATTCTCAAACGTAGCAAATTTCTCTTCTATGTCAACATTATTTACTCCCTTGACTGGTGTTCTTACTGAGCTCCACCCAACTTCATTCTTGACTGTTCTCTCTAAAATGATCTTGGCATGAGCGGGTTGAACTTGAAGAAAACCTGCTCCACATAGTGTATCCAACTTCTCTCTCGAAATTCCATCAAGGCCTCTATAAAAGATCTTTAACTGTTGTTGTTCTGAAAAGCCATGATTAGGAACTTTACGCAAACACATCTGAAATCTTGTCCAACTCCTACCCACAGTTTCCTCATACTCTTGACGGAATTGTGTCAATTCTAGTTCAGCATCTAACCTCATGTTACTTGGGTAATACCTGTCAAAGAAAGCGATTTCTAATTGGTCCCAATTAGTAATCCTCGTAGGATCTTGCGTATCGTGCCATTCACTTGCTCCATCAATGACAAAGAATTTGAAAGCAGCAAAATACATCTGTTCTCTTGAAACCCCTTGTGTGATATAAGAATCACATATCTGCTTAAATTTTTGTACCGCTCTAAGAGGATCTTCCGATGGTCTTCCGCGAAAATTTCCAAAGTTTTGGAACTGAGCTAGCATACCCGGATCTGGACGGAATCTCGGAACATTAATATCTGGAGCACCTACTCCTATAGCTGGAGCGCGGAATGGAACTTCTGGAGGGCCATTAGTGAACCACGGATCATGATTCATCACTATCTGGACTGGAGGGTTAGGATTTAGTGGTTGAACTTGAGGAATAACGCCTGGAGCTAAAGGTTGGCCATTTGCATCTAACTGGCCTTGTCCATTCTGTTGACCTTGAATAATGATATTCTCCATTCTGTTACTTAATTCTTCTACTTCTAAAGTTTCTCGTTCTCTTCTTCTTCTGTTCGCAAGTCTGATCAACGATTCTGGATTACTAAGGATCGGAGGTGTTGGCTCTAGATCCTTGAATAGCCTTCTTCGCATACACCAAACCTAAAAACCTGAAAAAGCTAACAAACAAAAAGCGTAAAACTGATAAAATAAAATAAATGCACTTATCACTAAAGGATAAACACCGTGGTCACACGCTACCGTCCCCGGCAGCGGCGCCAAAAACTTGGTGGTCCTTTGTGTGTTCTAAAAATAAATGCAAATAATAATCGAACCACAACCGCAAGTGTACGGTTGTCCCAAGTAGTAATTCTGATAATCAGATTCGTTCCAAGGACGGATGGTTGATCACAATGTTTATGCAAATAGTGATTGATGCACTTATGAAAATAAAAGACAATAAATTGTTTGTTTTGGTTTTGTTTATTAATTCTACTAAATGAAAGACAAATTATAAATGCAAGTAAAAGCTAAGACGCAAGTAAAATGTATGAAAACGCAATATGAGATGTAGTACTTGAGAACGCAAGGATCTTCCTAATTTTACTTTCTAACTTATGTTGTTTAAGGGTTAAATCAGTCAATTACAATGGTCGGGATTCTAATATCCTTATACCCCCGTCAGGGTGGACTATAAGGCGATCCTAAAGTGTCACTAGTCCCGTCAGGGTAAATATGATCCACCGTTGGATGATTAAGATTTATTACCACATTGGCCCTAGGATTAACTAAGTTCGTCAGAATCAATAGTTTTTATCCTAGATTGAACAATTATTTCTGTACCTAAACCCCCCGTCAGGATGATCCATACGCCACATATATGGAATAGCTTAGATACTAATACCTAATTTTAGTTCGCGACTCTAAAATCAGTAAACATTCACAAATTGTCGAAAAGAGTAAAAGCCCTAATTTAATTTAATTCAATAAAAACCCAAATTCAACATTCGTTATAATAATAAAATCAAGATTCACCCATTGTTTTGTTCTCAAGCACTAATGGAAATTTAGCTCATATTAAAATTAAAAACAAAATAAAAAGAAATGGAATTCATATTCGTTACAAAATTAAAATAAAAGAAAAACCTAATTTTCGGAATAAGAATGACTACGAACGGAGCTATAGACCCACTCCAGCTCTTGTAGCTTCTCCTTTCTTCCTGCTGTAGCTTCTCTGGTGTTTTTAATCTTGTGGAAAGTGAATTGTTTGTAAAATAGAAGTCCAGACCTCCTTTTATAATAAGAAAAACGGATTAGGGCTTGGACCAGAAATTAAAAGCCTAATTAAATGTCCAAGCCCACTCTTTAAGCCCAAAATCCCGTAACTGATGACAGGCCTCCACTAAAACTGCTTTTCCCGATGCGTTACAACTCCGATTGACCTCATTCCAGTTGCTAAAGTTCCGTACTTCGATAAGGAATGTTTTCTCTTCAAAGGTCAGCGGCTCAATCAGCTCTTAAGTCCCTCGAAAACAGCAATCAAGGGACTAGAAAATGGATTTTCAGCTCTAAAAATAAAATCTTCGGGATTTCTCTTCAAGTCTTGACTCTATCTTTTGATCTTTGACCTTATCTTCGGATTCCTTTCCTAGCTAACATCTAAAAACCTGTAAACTTTACACTAAAAATACCAATATTACGCGCAAAAGTTTAATAATTCAAAAATGCTAGAAATAAAAAGGGAAATCCGAAATATTGCATATTTAGTCCAAAAGTCTATCGAATTAATTAGATAAACACCAAAAATGATGTCTCCTAAGGGTCTAAAATAAGAACAATTAGGGAGACATCAACGACTAACCATGGTGTATTCGTACCCTGGAAAGATTCCTTAACGGCGATACATAATTCCTCTCGGTCTACTGGATGGGGTCTTACATATATTATATATAGCGGAAAAAATACAAGACTCACAACCTTGCTTTGTAATTTCAATATTGATCACTTGTCGACCTGCTAACAAAATCTTAATATCAATGTCTGTATCGTCCCAGATTACCCATATACCTTCTTTGTAAGTTTCTGCTTCAACCCTCGTCGAATTTGCTTTACCCAAACTTTGAATGATTTTATTTGCCCTCGTACCACTAGTTCTTGGCTCCACTAAACTGTTAAATAAACTTTATGTATACACATCATTTACTGAACCACATGCCTAAATTTTTCGGCCATAGCTCCATGACAATTCCAAACCAAAATATTCAGCGGATGATTTAAGCTGGTCTATTCCTGTGAATAATTTACAGGTGTACACATTAGTAAACTTTAAAAATGCAGATATAAATTACCGCGTGCTCCTTAGGATTCAAAAATCATGTCTAAGGCTTCCTTGGACACCACTTGGCCGTCTCTCTTTCTCATTTCTTCATCCTCATGCGTTTCTGGGATTTGGCTAGCGTCTAGGTCAACCAACTCACCCACAACTTCAGAAGACTTGCTCGAACCAAGTGCTGAAATCCTCACAGGTCCCAGATCAATACCGATCTTAGCTGTCGCATCAAAATTTAATCCAGGAGCGCCTCTCGGAGCTGTCTGATCAACCTCTCTATTCCTCAAGCTGCTGCAGTAAAATTCCGCCCCATAAGACCGGGATTGGCCCATAGTTTCACCTATTTGCATTTCCCCCCTAGAGTTTTATTATCTTTCGCCCTACAACCCCATTACTTTTAGTTTTGTCCTAGAAGTTTTCCATTTTCCAAATTGGTCCCTGACACCACTATATTCACCCGCACTTTACCAACTTTATTTTTTGCCCTTTTACTCGATATCTCCCCTACTTGAAAACGAATATTCTCCACCACAATTTCCATTACTGATTCATTCCCCTGGCCGATCTTTGTATCCAGCTTTCTTTTTTTATCAAATTTGGTCGCCATAATAATTTGATGTCCCAAAGTTTCCCCTTTATATTTCCTTGACTTGGCCACTGTTTGTCCCAACGAGGTAGTTATTTGGCACATTTTTGCCTTCCTTGACAAGAGGTTGTTTTGCGTACCTTTCGCCGATGCGCTTTCCTCCTTATCATAAATTCAAAGTGATTTGAATCTCAACCCAAATCCACTATTTTGTCCTTTTTTGCTGCCACTTGTCCACTATTCTTTTGTCATATCGCTCCCGCTTTACTTCTTCCCCTCTAAACTGTCATCCATTCTCCAAATACCGATTGTTCTTCCATACTCGACGTCACCACACTACTCATCAAATTACTCCTTTATGAGGACCTGCACCCTCTTTATTTCCATTATCCCGATGTTGGGTTGAACATACATTTATCCTTTTGATACCCAAAGCACCCGCAATCGAAACAAATCATATGTAATCCTTCATATATAACTTTACAAACCTCTCTACCTATATGTATTTTTGGCACTAAAGGTTTATCAAGATCAAATTCAACGACTAACCTTGCATAAGTCTTCATTTTTTCTTGTTTTTGTTAGTGGATCGATTCTCACCGTTTTACCAATTATATCACCCAATATAGAGAGTATGCGTGAGGTGTAGTTTTGAATCCCCACATTTGAGATTCTATCAGTAGTAGTAATAATAGATGCTTCATGAGACTTGAAGTCTGGTGTCTACTTCTGGACTACCAGATAGTGATAAAAATATCCTCCACGGACCTCCGCCTAAAGAAAAATTCAATCATCCTTAATAGTAAACTTGACCATGGACTTACGCATGACCAACGTCCACCATTTTGAACAAACCCTTTGGACTCCAGATATGTTTTAGGTTTAAAGCCAAATAGTTATACCCTACCTTATACCCCAATAGTCTAATTACATGTGTGTTACTCCACAGTTCAATTCTTTCAATTTTCTCTTCTCTTGATCTCACAATCTATGGATATTCACAATTTTCAATGTATTCATTATCTTCAATAAATGTAGTAAAATCTCTTTCCTCTTTATTCACCATTTTCATCTTCCTATTCTCATTAAAATCAACTATAGTCGGAATCACTACATTTATACCTGTTTGGACGGTATGTCATCCAAAGGTTTTCCTTGGGGAGTTCACAATGGAGGAATGAACGACATTACCTTTTGACCACCTTCAAGTTAGGAGACTCAATTGAACGTGCTCTCTTACTTAGCCTATTGTTCGTTTGGGCTGTCAATAATAGTAATTGTCTCATTGTTACTTGTGTTATTAGGGATCATCCCATCTATTTCTTCTTCATTCACCGGCACCATTGTCGACAGCCCACCTTGGATGTAAGGGAACAGTTGTTTCCTAAGGTTTCTAGAAGGTGAAAAATTCCAGAACAAAAAAAAAACGTTTTTTTTACGTTAAAACATAATTTAAATTAAAATAAACGATAGTAGGTTACAATAAGTTAAGATAAATGTATTTAACCAATTCCTAATGAAACAAAGTCGCTAAAAATAAGCTTTTCAAGAAAAGCTGGGGGTGAGGACACCCAATTGCAAGGAAGGCTATTTGTGATGACCCTCTTCGCAATCTAATCGGCGACTTGGTTAGATTTCCGAGGTATAAAGTGGAAATCCATGCTTAGGGTGCTAGAAAATGTTTGTATATCTTCAAAAACATGATGTAAATGACGATTTGCAAACGTTTGACACTCCATAAGCGGCTTCATAAGAGATTGACAATCATTCAAAAGAACAAAATGATTGTTTGGTTGAATGGAGGCTTCTTTGATAGCATTACGTATTCCAATTGCCTCAGCTTCCTCCGGAGATTTCGTTTTTAGTTTCCATGATTTTCCTTTCAAAAGTTGGCCCTGAAAATCACTGAAAATGCATCCAATAGCTGTTTCATTAGTAGCTGCTATATAAGAGGCATCAACAAATATAAAGGTAGTAAGGTTATTTGAGAATTTCTCCCTGAGATTAAGATTTAAAGGTGGATCAGTTTGTTTTTCAACAGATACAGCTTCAGAGTCAATTTTATTACAAGTTTTGTACTCATCATAAGCTTTTGTAGCATTTTTAGTAGTAATAAAAGGGCATATATCTGTATTCTCGAATTTTTTTTGTTTCTAGCTTTCCATATAAACCATAGAGTCCAGATAGCCTTCTCAACCTGGTTAGTACCTCTATCATTTTTGTTGTAATCATGGTTTAATAAATCTTGTAACCAATGATCTAATCTTAGGTTTAAATCATAAGAGGACTTGAAACCCCAGGGAGTTGCAAACCATGAGGCTCTAGCATGTGGGCAGTGTAAGAATAAATTATCAGTTGATTCAGATTCAATAGAGCAGATTTTATAAGTGCTATTAAATGCACCTTTTCTGTTGAATTTATTTAATTCAGTAGGTATAGCATCAGATATAACCCTCCATATGAAATTTTTAAGCTTTGGAGGGATATTGAGATCCCAAATTCTATTCCAGAAGGAATCCTCTAGTTTAAAAGAGGTTGAGGGGCTATTTGCAATTTTTAAATTATGTTCAGCCATTTTTTGATCAGTAATATTCATATAAACCTTTTTAGCAGATAATTTACCTTTTTGATCATGCTTCCATACTATAGAGTCATCAGCTCCAGTTTTACTGATATTTAATTCAGTAATTTTTTCAATCTTCTCTTGAGGAAGATTATTTTTTAATAATTCCATGTTCCATGTTGGTGGGGCCTAGGGTGTGATAAAATAAGATATAAATAAAGTGCAAAAACACCCTAAAACTACACGGTTCTGCAAGTATACAGATCGTATGCAAGTTTTAGATAAAGATTCGTTCCGCAGAGACTACAGAGGTTAGGAGAATCTTATGCAAATACCAAGTGCAAATAAATTAAAGCTCGAACAACTAAACGCAAATAAAAGTAAAGACAAATAGATTTTTGTTTGATTTTCTAAATTAAACTAAGAATTTAAAAAGACAGAAAAATAAATATGAAAGAGAAGTAATATGAGAATATAGCTTAAGTTATTAGCATGTAATCCCCACTAGTTTTGCCGTTCTAAACATGTAAGGGTGAATCATGTAGTATTTCCCTAATCGGTCCCAATATGCTATCGGTAGTTTAAAATAGGATTTACCTGTGTCAATAAGGCTTCCTAAGCAAACTTTTCCTGTAATTGGTAAATAGTCACAAGAACTAAACCATAGTGATTATCTAGCTAGGTTGGGTTGTCAGATCAGACCTAAGACTAGACGTTATGTGCTAAACATGCAATTAAACACCGTTGTCAATGGTATCCTAATTACTAGATGGTAATTCTAATGGCGGCCGTCCACAAGAACACAGAATATAAATCCAAACACATAAACAGAGAATAAAAACTATAATTCTATTTAAAACATTGAATTCCCAAATTAGATAAATGTCAATCAAAACTAGGGTTATTACATTAATGCTAAAACTTAAGCTAAAGAAATTTAGTTCATGAAAGAAAAGAAAGAAATTACAAATCTAAAGGTAGAAGAAGACATTGTTGATGACAGCTCCTTCCAGACTTCTCTCTTGTGTTCTAAGCTTCCTCTTGGTTTAAGGTTTCACCAAGGATGATTTAAGAGTGTTAAGAGGCTGTATTTATAGTGTAGAGGTTGCCCTAATTCGATTCTTGGAGATAACTTCAAGTAATGGACTTCTAGCCCAACTCAAATTCGTGAGGAAATAAAGATAAACACTGCTGCGCTGTTTTGAGTGTATCTTCTTCGTTATTGGTCGGATTGAGCTCCATAAGATACCAAAAGAATTGCAACAGAATTATCTAGACCCTTTAGAAGGAAATCACCAAATTCGGCCTATTTCTTAGGTAAAAACGCATATCTTTGGACGTGTATGCAGAATCCCAGATTTAGGCAGCTTTTCCTTTTCCATCTTTTTAGCCTTTGTTTCCTTATCTCCAATTTCCATGCAAATCTCTTTCCATAAGTTGTAATCTTTGACTTGGACTCTAATTAATCTCCATAATTATCTTTAAAGCTTCACACTAAATAAACAATTAAACCCAATATGGTCTAAAAATAATAATTCTACAAATCAAGACCCAAAATAGGAAAGTGCACTAAAATAAGCTAAAATCAACCTATAAACTAATAAATAAGCCTAAAATGATGTCTCATGAGTATATTTTACTATCACAAATGAGGAGACATCAAGACCCCCAACTCAAAGTTGTATCGTCCCGATACAATAAAAGTAAAGAACAGTAGGGTAGTCAAAATAAACAAGAAGAAGTCGGAGGAGAACAAGAACAGAATATAATGAATGATCCTAGAGCATAAAATCCAAAAAATCTCATGTAGTAATGCTCAAGAAATAATGCACAAATATGCCTAATATACATGTAATCAACATTCCATGAATTCAAGTTAAGATTAATTTCGCAATGCCAGAAGGAGAGGATGATAACTTAGTTCAGGTTAATGGCTATAGGTTGTTCATAGGTCCCAAATACAACATCCAATGGTCCACTTACCTACTACCTAATAGCTCAATTGTTTCTCCATCTAGTAGTTAAAAATCCTAAGGTCTTGGTTATAACTTGGCTTAAGGACGGGTGTGGTATATTTGGATAATGAAAAGTGAGCTTTTGGCTCCCTCCTCACTAGCCATCAACGAATCGCCCTAGAGCTTGAGTTTTCACTCGAAGATGTATCTCTCTCAACCCAATTTATTGATGCTTTTTAATGTGCATCCCCAATAATCCCAATTAAAACCTTTGATGATATAAAATCCACTTTGCCGGTCCGAATATATATTTTCTTTTCATCAATTTTTCTTTTGTATAGCTATGATTCTCTTTTGATGTTGAGATATCACACTATTTTTTCATATATATATTCTTTCTTTTTATGCCCTTGTTGGCAAAATTAGCTCGTAGCTTCTTTTTCATTCACTATTACCCCGGCAAAGGGTTACAATAATAACAATTCATCATCAATAAAATCACAAAGATAATTCCCAAATTCCCAAAGTTCCCTAATTATGAAACCCACCACCCCAAACTCAAGCTCTAAAACGAGTGTCTCAGGTTTTGCGATTCGAGTGCGGGTCATATAGATAAGTCCTAAAAACTAGGGTATGGATTATAATGTGTTTCAAATAAAAGGCTTTAGAAAGGCTCAGAGGGGCTAAGACGGATAAAGAACAGTAATATCAAACAAAAGGGTGAGACAGTCTAAAGGCTTCAAGTGTTTTGTCATTAAAGAACTGCCTTAGTCATTTTTCTAACTACCGGATTTCGTTACGTTTTCATTATTAGTTCATAGACAAGTGGGTTTTCAACTAATTTTAAACCTCACGTTCTACACACCAAATAACTATTCCTAAGTTTCAACGTGTTTTCTTAGCATTGCTCATTAACTTTTCTATCCTTTATTTCCTGTTTTCATACATGCATCTAAACAAATTTGTTTGCATCTTTCAAAAGCATACTACCTACTATCATTGACCTAATAAAATCATGCTCAATAGGTACATTCAAGATATTCTATGCCTTAATTCAACCTAAAAATTTTAAATTTTATGCAAAAACGAAAAGAAGATGAGGACAACGAATCCCCACCCCCAACTCAAAAGTGAGCCGTGTCCCCACGACTCGAAAAAGACTCAAGCATGGAATAAAATTTAAAATAAAACTAACTAAACTACCTGATGCACACAAGCTATTGAGAAAAATTAGAATGACCTACCTGGTTGGCCATAGATATCCATCATATCATCCTCATCTTCAAAAGCTGAGGGATCGGTGTAATCATCTATATCTTTGTACAAGGTCGAATTTTCTACCTTTGTTTCCAACTGCATGATTTCTACCCAAAGGTCTTTGTTATCTTCACGTAATCTTTCAACTTCGTTCTGTAACTAAATAGCCCAAGGAGGAAGATCATAAGCAATTTTAGAAGAAGAGGTAGAAGAACCTTGGTCTTGGATTTTTATTTTGTCTAAAGGCCTCATTGATGGTGTGGACATTCTAGCAGTTAATCTCTTCTTTGGTAGTGGTTGTTCAGGTGCCTGATCTTTTGATTTTTCAGAAACCTCATCAAGATTGATGGGTTTTTCAATGGTGGCTCCAGGCAATTTCTTATTCTTCCCAAGGATTGAACACTTTCTCTTTTATTCCATAGCTTCAGATCTGTTAGTCATGCTTGTTTTACCCACAACTCAAGTTATACCAAGGATGGATTAAAAGTTTAAGGAAAATTTGGTTTAGCTTGATGTTGTTGCTTGGAATTGATGGAAGAGAAAGGTTATTGGATTGATCTTGGAAGAACTCTTTAAAGCTTGTTGAATTAGATGGTGTTTTGATGGTGTAGTGTGATGAATTTGATGAAGGATTGTGTTTATGGAAGATGTAGGAGAGGATTTGATGAGTTGTTGTGTTAATTGTGAAGGTTTGCACAAGCTTTAAGATGTTTATATAGGGTTTGGGTCTGAAAAATTCGTGTGGGAGGGGCTAGGGTTAATCTCATAAGGTAAGAGTTTGATTAGGAAAAGAATTCCTTCACAAACCGCCTCTTGCGGTGTACCGGACGAAACCTGCGGTGTACCGCAGCTTCTGTTGCTCCAAATCTTTGCCCACTGGATAATACCCGAGCTAGCACCCCGTGGCACGTGTTTTGGGTGTGCGTACCAGGGGTGCGGTGCAGGGGATGGTCCGCGCCATGTCCGTCAAAAAACCCGTGGTACCCGACCCCGTGACACGCGTTTGAGGCGTGCGGACCAGGGTCCGGTGTACCGCGCCTGTAGCTCGAATTTTTTCTTCTTTCTGGATAAAACCCGTGGTACCCGACCCGTGTTACGGGTTTTCTGGGCACGGTGCATCCCTGCGGACCATGGGGTAGTCCGCGGGGTAGTCCGCGCCAGGCCTTGAGTTCCTCCAATTTTTTTCCTTTCGACCCCCAAACTCGTTTCCTGCACAATAACACACTACCTTTCTCTCCTATTAGCTTGTAAACACAATTAAAAATATACACTAACTTAAAATTAAACACTACAAAGCAAAAACAACTAATCTAAAAAGCAATTAAAACAAGGGGTGTCTCCCAAGAGCACTTTTGTTTAACGTCTTTGAGTTAGACGTGTACCTCAGGCTAATCACATTCGACAAGGTAGATTTTCTCCCCTTGCCCAAAGTCCTCATTGTCATAGTATCTCTTCAAACGCTGGCCATTCACCATGAATGTCCGTTGCTCGGCTGGATTTTCAATCTCAATCGCTCCATGCGGTGTGACTTTGGTAACAATGTAAGGTCCTCCCCAACGGGATTTAAGCTTTCCTGGGTAGTTCGAAAATCGAGAATTGTATAATAAAACCTTCTGTCCAATCTCGAAATGTTTTGGACGGAGCCTTTTATCATGCCATCGCTTTGTTTTCACCTTATAGAGACGTGAATTTTCATAGGCAAGATAACGAAACTCCTCCAACTCGTTCAACTAATTAATTTGATTAAGAATGACGAAATTTCCACCCCTTTCCTTTGATTCCCACGAACTTTTCAGCTCGATTCTTCATAAGTATGGATGGTTCCATCCAAAATTTCGTGGGAAGGGGCTCTTCTGGTGGTAACTTGATAGCATAACACCCCTCTGGTGATCCATTCATATCCCCGGTTTCTATACTTCGTTTGTTCGAAAGAATGTCCTTCATGAATTTTAGATATTTCGGCATTCTTTTGATAGCTTCAACAAACGGCATTTTAATCTCAACCTTGCTCACCATGTCATCGAACTTCTTGAATTCCAGGTCATTGTCCTTCTTTCTGACACGTGAAGGGTATGGTGGTGGAGGGCGTGTATTAAGTTCCACTGGTTTTCTTGTCTTCTCAGGTGTCTCGGTTTGGACACTCTTTGGTTTAACTACCTCCTCAGCTGTATCTTTGATTGGTTCTTCCCCCTTTTGTTCTGGAATAGGGATTGGTTCTGTTTCTGGTCTAGGTGGAGGTAGTCGTTTTCCACTTCGCAACTCAACTTCATGGCAAGAATCATCTCTAGGAGCAATAGTATCACTTGGAAGTTGCCCTTTTGGCCGATTTTGTAATTTACTCGCCATATGTGATATAGTATACTCTAGTTGCTTGATAATCTTATCCTGGTTTTGAACTTTCTGTTGGCTATGACTCATTTTCTCAGCTGCTTGTATTAATTTAGCCATACTCGAATTCAAGTCTTGGATTTGTTCTCGTTTTTCCAGTTGCATTGATTGTTTAGGTGGATCTTTCTTTGGTTCTTGACAAATTCTCTCAATAATGGGTGCCTTTTTCTGAATCGGTTGTGGTGGGTTATAATGTTGAAGTTGGGATTGCTGATAAGTTTCTTGCTTTCTGACCCAACTCTTTTGTTGTGGAGGTTGTTGATAATTATTGTAGCTTTCTTGAGGACAAGCATAACCATTAGAGTAATAGTTATCTTGAGGATATTGAACGGAAGCTACTGCTGGATTATTCATACATCCTGCCCACACATGATTTCTTGATCCACAACCAAGACACGAAGGAATTGTGCGTACCGTATTCACCTGAGCAATTATTCGGGCTTGTTCCTTAAGTTCTTCGAGTTGTTTCGCCAATTCTTCAAGTTTCAGAGATGCTGAAGTGTTCTCCTTTGCTGATTTCTTTGGCCAACTTCTCTCGTTCTCAAGAATTCTCTCCATCCCCAACTCAGCTTCTTCATGGTCTAGTAACACAAAACCTGCGTTTCCTAATGAATCTGCTTTTTCTCTTGAATAATCATTAAGGCCTCCATAAAACAAGGTTAAATAATATTCCGGCGAGGATCTATGATATGGACATCTCGCCTTCTTATCTGTAAATCGTAACCATGCTTCACCCAAACTCTCTTCCTCTTTCTGAATAAATTGTTCAAGCTCCAACATATCTTTTAAACGTCTACTAACTGGATAAAAACGGTCTAGGAATCTTGCTTGAAGCTTGTCCCAATCTGGAATAACATGAGGGTATTGGGTATCATACCAATCGCTTGCACATCCGGTCAAGAAGAACTGGAACATCAGGTAATATACTTGCTCCCTAGTAACTCCTCTTACGATATAAGCATCACAGATCTGCGTGAATTTCTGAATATATCGGATCGGATCTTGATGTGCATCTCCGCTGAATAACCCATGAGATACAAATTGAGTTAGCATCCTTGGATCAGGTTTAAATTTAGCGGCTTGGATTTCTGGAGCGCGAATTCCTCGTGGCTCCACTCTAAATTCGATGGGTAGCTCAAGTCTCCTTGGGTTCTCCATCTGTAACTAAATCTGAAAAACAAAAACTAAAAACAAAAGCGTAAAATAGAACTAACTAAAGATAAAAGCACAAGATATATGCACAAGGACTAACGATGTAGTCCCCGGCAGCGGCGCCAAAAACTTGGTGGGGCCTAGGGTGTGATAAAATAAGATATAAATAAAGTGCAAAAACACCCTAAAACTACACGGTTCTGCAAGTATACAGATCGTATGCAAGTTTTAGATAAAGATTCGTTCCGCAGAGACTACAGAGGTTAGGAGAATCTTATGCAAATACCAAGTGCAAATAAATTAAAGCTCGAACAACTAAACGCAAATAAAAGTAAAGACAAATAGATTTTTGTTTGATTTTCTAAATTAAACTAAGAATTTAAAAAGACAGAAAAATAAATATGAAAGAGAAGTAATATGAGAATATAGCTTAAGTTATTAGCATGTAATCCCCACTAGTTTTGTCGTTCTAAACATGTAAGGGTGAATCATGTAGTATTTCCCTAATCGGTCCCAATATGCTATCGGTAGTTTAAAATAGGATTTACCTGTGTCAATAAGGCTTCCTAAGCAAACTTTTCCTGTAATTGGTAAATAGTCACAAGAACTAAACCATAGTGATTATCTAGCTAGGTTGGGTTGTCAGATCAGACCTAAGACTAGACGTTATGTGCTAAACATGCAATTAAACACCGTTGTCAATGGTATCCTAATTACTAGATGGTAATTCTAATGGCGGCCGTCCACAAGAACACAGAATATAAATCCAAACACATAAACAGAGAATAAAAACTATAATTCTATTTAAAACATTGAATTCCCAAATTAGATAAATGTCAATCAAAACTAGGGTTATTACATTAATGCTAAAACTTAAGCTAAAGAAATTTAGTTCATGAAAGAAAAGAAAGAAATTACAAATCTAAAGGTAGAAGAAGACATTGTTGATGACAGCTCCTTCCAGACTTCTCTCTTGTGTTCTAAGCTTCCTCTTGGTTTAAGGTTTCACCAAGGATGATTTAAGAGTGTTAAGAGGCTGTATTTATAGTGTAGAGGTTGCCCTAATTCGATTCTTGGAGATAACTTCAAGTAATGGACTTCTAGCCCAACTCAAATTCGTGAGGAAATAAAGATAAACACTGCTGCGCTGTTTTGAGTGTATCTTCTTCGTTATTGGTCGGATTGAGCTCCATAAGATACCAAAAGAATTGCAACAGAATTATCTAGACCCTTTAGAAGGAAATCACCAAATTCGGCCTATTTCTTAGGTAAAAACGCATATCTTTGGACGTGTATGCAGAATCCCAGATTTAGGCAGCTTTTCCTTTTCCATCTTTTTAGCCTTTGTTTCCTTATCTCCAATTTCCATGCAAATCTCTTTCCATAAGTTGTAATCTTTGACTTGGACTCTAATTAATCTCCATAATTATCTTTAAAGCTTCACACTAAATAAACAATTAAACCGAATATGGTCTAAAAATAATAATAATTCTACAAATCAAGACCCAAAATAGGAAAGTGCACTAAAATAAGCTAAAATCAACCTATAAACTAATAAATAAGCCTAAAATGATGTCTCATGAGTATATTTTACTATCACAAATGAGGAGACATCACATGTACCATCATGATTGATAAATTCAGATACAAGATTTATGGGACTGTTATTAGTATTTTGGAAAATATTGCTATTATTTTGGTGGTCAGATTGGGGAATCCAATCATCCTTCCACACTTTTATGGATTTTCCATTTCCTACAACCCATTTTGTATCCTTCAGATAATTTTCCCTTCCAAGGAGAAGACTTCTCCAACCCCATGATGGGTTGTAGCCAAATTTAGCCTCGTGAAATTCATTTTTAGGAAAGTAAATAGCTCTCAAGGTCTTATAGGCAATAGATTTCTTGTTTAAGTTAAATTTCTAGGCCGAGGAAGTAAGTAAAGATAAGTTCATTTGAGAATTTTTTTTGAAGTTTAAGCCACCAATACTTTTAGGCATTTCCATTGATTTCCAACATTTCCAATGTATTCTAGTATCTCCTTTGTTGCCCCACCAAAATGAAGAAACTAGTGAAGAGATTTTATTACATATAGAGTCAGGAATATGAAAAATGGCCATAAGATACACAGGAATGGATTGTATAACAGCTTTAACTAAGGTTTCTTTTCCTGCTTCAGTAAGAAATTTGGTATTCCAATTGTTAAGTTTTGTAATAACCTTTTCAATTAACCATTCTAAGGACTTAGTCTTGGATCTTCCCCAATCAGATGGGAGTCCAAGGTAAGTGCCAAGGTTGGTTAAGTGTTTTATATTCAAAAGATTTGAGAGATCAGAGGCAATATTAGGAGGGATATTTTTACTAAAAATGATTCCACTTTTATTTAGATTTATACTTTGAACAGAGCCATAACAATATTTATTTAGAACATCTTTAAACTGTTCAAATTCCTCAGTGTTACCTTTTAAGAAAAATAAGTCGTCATCAGCAAAAAGGATATGAGTGAGCTTAGGGCAATTTCTGCTCAATTTTATTCCATTCAAGAGTTTATTTTCCATTTTAACAATACAAAATAGAAAGGGGGAGAGTGGGTCCCCCTGTCTAAGACCCTTAGTAGGTAGTGGTATATCAGTAGGTTCTCCATTAATAAGGATTGCATAAGAAACAGTTTTTACACATTGTTTTATCCAAGATATCCATATTTCTGAGAAACCAAGGGCCTTCGTTGTATCAAATAAAAAGTCCCATTCAATGTTTTCAAAGGCTTTAGACATATCAGCTTTAACAGCTGCTGAGTAGTTTTTAGAGTATCTTTTGTTTTTCAAATAATGTACTACTTCATGAGCCACAAGTAGATTATCTGAGATGTTTCTATTTTTTATAAAAGCTGATTGTTGATTAGATATAATAGAATCCATGAAAGGTTTAAGCTTATGAACTAATATAGTTGCAATTATTTTATAAATAAAGTTGGGACAACTTATTGGTCTATAGTCACCAATAGATATAGGATTTGGTATTTTTGGGATAAGGGTGATATAAGTTTTATTTATAGAAGCCAAATTTCCTTTGTTATATAGGAAATCAGTAATACATCTCATAAGGTCAGTTTTTATAGTATGCCAATGTTTTTTATAAAAGCTATCAGTGAAACCATCTGGTCCAGGGGATTCGTTAGCCCCCAAGGCCCAAACAGCTTCTTTGACATCTTTTAAAGTAATGGGCTGCTCAAGAATTTTGTTGATATTCTCAGTGACCACTGGTTTAATTTTATCAATGATAAGAGAATAGTTTCTAGGGCCTTTAGAGGTATATTGATTTTTATAATGATCAGTTATAGCATTAGTGATAGAGATTTGATCATCAATCCAATCTCTAGTGGTGTTCATCAATCTAAGTATTTTATTATACTTTCTTCTAGTTTTAGTAGTATTGTGGAAAAAAGTGGTGTTTTTATCACCAAGTTGAATCCATTGGATTCTAGATTTTTCGCGCCAATACATTTCTTCTTTATTCCAGTGTATTTCAAGTTGTGAAGTTAAGAAATTGTATTCATCCCAATTAATGATTTGGGCATTATTCAGTGTTTCAAGCTGATTTAAAAGATCTTTAATAATATTTCTATTATTATTCCTTTTAGTTTTGTTCCATCTAGTAATCACATAAGATATTTTGTTCAATTTTGAACCAAATTTAATGATGCCTCTATAAATATTGTGAATATAATAGTTCCAGTGGTTTTTTATGATAAGATCAACATCTTTTTCCAAATTCCAGTTTTTTTTTTGTAAATAAATCTACTATTAAGATTTTTTTTCTTGATATTATCAGTGTTAAGAATGAGAAGGCTGTGATCAGAGCCTATAGCTGGTAAAATTGCTATCCAGGCATCTGGATATTGTAAATTCCAGCTAGAGTTAGCTAAGCCTCTATCAATATTTTTCCTAATTAGTTTATTACCACTTCTTCTGTTGCTCCATGTAAAATAGCAACCCTTAGTGGTAATTTCAATAATATTATTATTGTCAATGAAATTATTAAGCTTGGAAGTTTCAGTAATTTCAGTGCCCTCACTTTTTTCACAATTATATCTAGACATGTTTAAGTCTCCAATAATAAACCAAGGCAGATGGGATTTTTTATTCATAAGATTGCTAATATCAGTAATCTTTTTTTCTTTTTCTTTTTCATAAGGGGATATATAGGCATATGTGGCATAAAATTCATTTCCGAGAGGGTCATTTATAAGACAATGAATATAGTTTTTATTATAAGTAAGTACTTTTATAGGGAAATTGGGGGTGGCCATAAGGGTGAGTCCTCCAGACTTTCCATTAGGTTCAATGGTGCAGATATTTTCCATATTAAGGGTTTTGCAGAGTTCATCAGTTAATGCAACTTAAGGTTTCACATAAGAAAATTACCTCTGGATGATGGCTTTTGACTGCATCCTTGAGTGTCAGAATTGTCAAGGGGGTACCAATCCCTTGACAATTCCAACTAAATTGTATCATTGAGGGTTTTGGGTTTGTTCAAGGACAAACCCGCAAACCTCGTTATCCGCAGCATCTACAACCATATTAGAAGTAGCTAAGTCTTCCTCATCAATTTCGATCTTTGTGTAATCCGTGCTTGTGTTTTCCCATGATGAGTCTTCTTCTTCTTTATTTTCAGTAAGTTGATTTTCTGAAGGTTCGTTGTTCTTCGTGAAATCTTAATTTGTAAAAGTGGCTGGAGCTGTAAGATCAGTTTCGCTCCATCTTGTTTTCCATAGCTTGTCGAATTTTGTAGCATCTAAGGCTTCTTTGCTGAGATTTCTTCTTTCAGATTGAGATTTATAGTCAGAGATTCTATGGTGGTTTGGTGTTTCTGGTTCTTCATGAAGATTAAAAGGGATAGGGTTAAGATTATTATTTGTGAGTGTTGATGAGTTGATGTTGAGATTGAAGTTTTCATTTGGGGGTTGAGATTGGGCGTGTTCGTTGTGAAGAGAGGAATTAGGGATTTGATTGTTAAGAAATGTTTGTTAGGTGTTAGAGTTAATGGGTTGAAAAATGTTTTTCGGTGATGATAACGGGCTTCTCATTGGATCTGAATTGGATAGAAGGTGATATGTTAATGGGCCGAGTCGGTGTGGGTTGTTGGGCCGATAAAGAGAATGGATTATTTTTTGATTCAGTTTGTATTTCAGCCCAGTTATTTATTGGGCCCTCAAAGTTTTTCTTTTCTTTTAATTTCTTTTTGCTTTCTTCGAGTCTTTCACGAATAGAGGTTAAGTCAGAACCTTTCTCTTTGAAGGACGATTTTCGAGCAATTGTATTACCTAAATTAGCTCTTGTTGCTGCGTTGCTATTTTCTCCAATCAGAACAGTGTCGGAAGCATTGAATGAGATAGGCATATCGTTTTCAGGTATTGGGTTTTGTTCCTTTTGACTAGGGTTTTTTTGAAATTGGGATTTTTTTTTGAATTATGGTGAGTTTGAGGAGATTGAGTTTGACGGTAACTCGGTTGTGGGTTGTAACTCGGGTACATTTTTTGATGATTTTTTTGGTTGGGTTTTTCAGAAGGTTTGGGTTCACAACCGTGAATGAGTTTTGATAGTTTTTGTTTAAGTTTGAATTTATTTTTGCATTCACTTTCTTCATGATCTAAGAGGCCACAGATGAAACATAAATCACATAATTTTTCATATTTTAACATACCTCTGATTCAATGACCTCCTCCCAGGTTTATGTTGTAAGAACCTTGAATAGGTTTAAAGATATCCCAATTGATGCGGATCCTGATAGCACTAAACTCTTTGAAATTTTCGATTGGAGGTAGGAATACTTGTTCAACTTTTCCGAGTTGATTTCCTATCTTGATAGCATTGTCTTCATTAATGAGAAGAGGAGGAATGTCGTGGATTTGGACTATGAATGAGGTAGTAGTTAGTTGATTGTCAGTTAGGAGTTTAACTTCATCCCATTTTTGTAGTAAAACATGTTTGCCCACCAAGTTCCAGGGTCTACTATTCCAGACTTTTTCCAAATCTTCCTTTGATTCGAAGGTTATGATGCAGGTATTGAAACCTCTTTTTTCAGTGTGTACTTTTCCTTTTACACCCCAAGAGTTGTTAATATTTTTCCTTAAGTAGTTGAAGCTAATACCTTTATCTGCTATGATTTTTGCATATAGCTTTGGACCTTCAAATTGCGCATAGACTGAGTTGGGATCTACAGTTAGAATGAGTGCTTCATCATTGGTGTTAGCATTTTGTCTGGTATAAAATTCCATGGCAGAGAATTAAAGTTGAAGTAAGAAAGGTAGCTGAAGAAGAAGTAAATGAAGGTGGTTGAGAAGAAAAGAGGGGAGAAATAAAGACAGTAAATGAAGGTGGATTAGATTAGAAAATGAATGTAAAGGTGAATTCAATGATACATTTTAGGCTTAATGTGTAAGTAATGTAATTTTGCAATTCTAAGAAAGATAAATCTGAGTGACATGATAATAGATTAAAATGGTTGTAAATGGTGGTTTGGTTGCCGGAAAAACTAGAACTCAGCTTTCCTAGGGGAAATGTCTGAGAGAGTTTTCTTTCCCTTTACTATTTTATTTTATGTCTTTTCTTTTCTTATTGAATCATTTTTTTTTTTTTTTTTTTGGACATTCTTACTGAATCATTCTAGTTAGCAAATTAAAAAAAAAAAAAACCGTTGAAAAGCAATGAATTTTTTTTTTTTTGTTAGAAAAAGAAAACAATGAAACAGGATAAAACCTAGAACCCATGTCTTCACACTCGCCCTCGGACAAAAAACAAAAAGAAATCTCTTTACACCCACCTTCCCACCAAGCCGCTCTCCTGTAGAAGAAAAAACCGCCGCCAGATCATTATCCATCATCATCAACCCGGCTTGCCGGCTTGGCTACGCCGTCAACAATCGAAGAACCCAAATTAAGGTAAAAAAAAAATTCTTACCATTGAAACTCTAAAAAATTGAATTATTTTTAACCTAATCTCATCGCTTAACAATTTTTCAAAATTATCTGATTTAAGTATAATTAATGTTTATTATATTTGTATACGAATCCTACCACGGCCATTATGACCGTTGAAAGCCTTTTACTGTATGAGATGAGAAGTGATGCGCTGAAAATAGCGTATATGTGTGAGTTGTGTGGGTCTCATGATTTGCCATGATTGTTGGTCTTTATACTGTGTTTTTTGAATAATTTTGCAGTAACGGCTGGATCTGGTTGTACCAAAGAATTTCATTCCCGTAGGATTCTCAGCCCAATCTTGTTTGGATTTCCTTCCCACACTAAAATCCTAAGCAACAAAAAATTAAATCTCAGAGAATTATGCAGAGAATACTGATTTTGGTTCTTCTCATTTAAGGAAGCTGCCTTGAAGAACTATTGGAAGTCCGAATTAAAATTACAAGAAGATGTAAACCTGAAACTATGACTTTTGTAGTTCAGCTCCTTCGGACCATTCCGTTTGTGCAACTTCTTTCCTCTGATTCATTGTGATGAATTACAGATTAGTTTCTGGTTTACATCTTTTAGCAATTTTCATTCTGATGTTGGAAGATCTGAAATGTTGGGTGACCGATTATGAATAATAGGCGTTTTAATTGTTGCTCTCAGCGAGTAAAAATTTATACTCTTCTAAATTCTACTCTTTAAATTTTCTATATATTATTCCATGTCCCATTTGATTGCTAATGTAATTTTAGCTAGTCACAACTTTTATTTTAACTTACAATGATCTCCATTCTCTTAACAGGAATTTGTAGATGATGATATCATGGGGAGTTTAGGTTAGATTAGTTTGATTTGATAAACATTTCTTGTTTTTTTTTTCTCTAATATTTGTTTTGATACCTTGTTTCTTGAACTGGGATTTGGTACTTAGTGAACTAGTTACTCAGTTTTTATATTCAATAATAATCGAGTTTGTTCAGTCACTTGTTTAGCTTGTTTAGTGATATTTAATGGTATAAAAAAGAACAATAATATTACAAATTAAACTTGCTGATTTAACATAACTTTTAACCAAAAAAATTACTTCAAGTTGTAGCAGAGAGTAATTATAAACACGGAATTGATACAAACAACAAGACAATAATATATAACATAACATAGTTAACAAGTAGCTCTTCTTAAACTAACATAAACTAAACTCAGTTAGTTTAAAAAAAATATAAAATTTGTCAAACACGGTTAGTTGTTTACATAAATAATGAACATGTGAAAGGTAAAACTTCAAACAAAATGTTGTGAAATTTTAAAATGATAAATAATATTCTTGTAGTGTAGAAGCTACGTTATTATTATTTTTTTTTTTTTTTTGGACGGGGCTACATTATTATTTTAAATTGAGAGTTGCCCTTCCTGCAAGATTATCAAACTTGTAGTAGATTAACGTCAACATATTTATCTAAAAAGACCAAACAAAAATGATAAATAACATTTTTACCCTTTTTCGATCCAATATAAATAATATTCCAATCCAAACACATGAGCTTACCTAGATAGAATTGTTTGCCACAATTCCTACAATATAGCATATCAAAGTATCACAATGAAAGTAATTGCGCAATCAGGGGATGATTCTTTATTTATAAAATCCATGCCTAGTTATAGCTTTAAATAGGTATTTACGGAAGAATATGTGTCCTAGTCAGCTCCTTGAAAAACATTCCGAAATCCTCTAAGATGAACATTAGCAAGTTAACGTGTAAAGAAATGATGAATAATAGTTATTATATAAGAAATGATCTTTGGAAAAAAAGAATAATAAGAAATGATGAATAATAGTTATTATATAAGAAATGATGAATAATAGTAATTATATGATCTATACCCTCAATTTTTTTAACATATATGTACAACTAATATTTTCATATTGTATTGTGAATGTATAGCTACTAATTTATACTTACAAAAGAGGAAATTACGAATTGGATCCTAAATCAAAGAAAACTTATAAATTAGATCCTTCTTAGTTACAACTCCTTATAAGGTCCTTAGTTACCTTTTTTCTTTATCAATATTACCTTCATACCCCTTAATAGGTTTGGTCTCTCACGTTCTCTCTCTTCTGCTGATGACTAACATCTCTCTTCTCTCTTATACATCTCTAACTCTTCTCTCTCATACATCTTATACATCTCTCACTCTTCTCTCTCATACATATCATATACCGTAATACTCTTTACCCACCTCCTTCATATATCACTTTTGAAATTTGAATTTCAAAAATAAAAAAGAGTCCACAGCAGAGAAGATAACGGAACACCATTATTTTTCACGGGTAAGCTTCAAATTTTCTACATACAAATTATCAATGTGTAAACACATATTGCCATGCAATTTTCTGCATAGTTACACTAGTTTGATTCATGCATATATGAGTAGTACTATAGAACCAGATTCGAGTATATATTTGAAGCACACATACTCATATTACTGTGATATATACATCTGAGAGTTTGAGCTTCATCCCATATCTGTTCCAATAGTATATTTACACTGAAACTTGTTATCAAATGCTCATAACCATGTTCCCAGCAAGAATTAGTATGTATTGTAGTCATTTCACGAGACACATTTCATCTAAAACTAAATAACATGTGTTTGACTGGTTACGTATTCTTCACCGTCTTATGTGCATAAAGTGCACGTCCCCATCACATTACACGTAATGGTCACGTTCCCAGATATATGAATACATTTTGTTTGTGTTGATTTTTTTGTCGTTTATACTGTACACGTCCCCAGCATTTTCTATTTTCCAAATGTGCACGTACCCTTCACCCTGTTGCATAATGTGCACGTACACACCACGTTAAACCTTTAATGTGCACGTTCCCAAGACGTTCAGTTATGTATGTACATGTCCCCATTATTTTTTATTACATGTATACATCCATGGCCACGTTCCCATCATCTTGCACTTCATGGTCACGTTCCCATATATATGCATACGTTTGGCTGACCATCCCCACGACAGGTGGGGGTGAGGATTGTGTTTGTCTTTGATAATGTACACGTCCCCAACATCTTGTTTTTCCTACTGTGCACGTACCCTTCACCATGTAGCGTAATGTGCACGTACACACCATGTTAACCATTTATTGTACACGTTCCCAAGACTTTCATTTCTATCTTTACACGCCCCCAATAAGTTTGATTACTGATAGCGTGCACGTCCCCGTTGCTTGTGAAGGGGAATTTTTTTTCAGGGTCATCATGGACAATGTTATTGGTATATTCAAGAACGGCAAGGACAAGTATCTGTCCCCCATGGCTAAGTATCCGCTGTTAACCGACATTAAACATTACGTGCTTAGCAAGTGGTGTAATCTAATCGATGTCGATGTTGTCTACCACTACTCCCTAAATGGACATGACGATTGTATACTAAGCACACATGAAGACTATTCCACACTTCAATGGTTGCTAAACCACGATTCCGCCACCGAAGTCGTTATTTATGTGCAACCAACCTCTACCCCTCCGGCTGACGTTTGTAAGTTTGTGATTCAGCCGGACCAAACCGGGGATATAGGTGTCACTGTTGATAAGTCGGTTATCCCTCCGCTATTCTACACTCACCGTGTCAAGAAACTTCTCAGCCACGACTGGCCTGATAGCATTGGAAAAGTTGGTACGTGTTTAGCTGACTCCTGGTGTTCGAACTAGTCATTAATGGATCCAGTTCCGGCACGCGCTACGGAAATACGCCTGTGAGACTGGTTATGAGTACAAAACATCACATAACATTATGTGGTGGGCCAGCAATGAGTTGGAAAGTCTTGTATTCTTATCCCTTTACTTTGCACGATAACATTATTTTTTCGTGTTTGGTTTGGAACACGTGGTTTAAAAATTTAAAACATTCGCAATGGGAACGTTCCCACAACGGCTAATGCGTATGTGTGATTCAGATTGTCTTTTTCCCATAATAAAGTACACGATTTTTTGCTGATGCAACCTGACAGTCTTGGTTTACGAACCTCACCAGTTCTCACCAACACCCATCACCCTATACATCACTAATTTCCTTTTTTTTAAATTTTGCTAACTGAATGGTACTTAAAGGGAACAGACCCAGAATAACACGTTACAACTCCCCGGGTACAGACACACATTGTCATATGCATTCTACGTGCATTCCATATTATCTACTATATAATATGACAACCACATTGGGAACATTCCCATTTCAATACTCACCTAATGGGGGCGTTCCCTTTTACCTTTTCAACCACGCTAGACCCTTTTTTTTAATTGAAGTTAATGTTACAAAGAACAGCCCCAGACATATGTACTACGTCAACAACCTGGCGGGTACAGACACAGTTGCTTACACGGTCCTGGATGCATTCCCTATTATCCGTACTGGGAACGCACCCAGTTCACTACACGAATAATGGGAATGTTCCCTTTTGTTGTTTACAAATATTTACTTATACACAACTAATGAAACATTGCAACACAAATGACCTTCCAGGGAACGGCCCCAGTCATATGTAACATTGCAACACCATGACGGGTACAGACATAGATGGTTACAATAATCTGGGTGCGTTCCATGTTATCAAATAAACAGTATTCCACACAGTCATGCCCATATTAATATCAATCTGGGAACGCACCCAAGACCATACTCACATAATGGGAATGTTCCCTTATGTACTTTACCACTACCTTATACACAACTATTGAATACGAAAAACACATTCATCATAAAATACCACATTATCTGAATATTACATAACATAAAAACAATTTTTGGTTTGTTCAGATTAAGAAATGCATTAAACGTTAAAAAAACACCATCTACTCAAAGTGCAACCGCCACTCGAGCCTGGTTCACTTGTTCTGTGGTATACTCGCCGTCCAGCAGATTCTCTACAATAGCTTTACGCATGCTCCTGTATTCTCCAACTTTATATACGCCCCCTTCCTCTTTACCGTTGTACAATTCATTTATGCACATACGGATGTACACACCTGAATCGTACCAACATCTGGCTTTACTATGCAACGAATACACGTCCCTCACATACACCGGCTTCTCTTTCAACCGAGCAAATCCCGTAATCTTGTTGACTAGTGTCCGGGCTCTTTTATCTGCTTGTTGGAACAGCAGGTCATCCTTCTCCCCCTTGCACGATGGTAATGTTCAAACTTATCGCTACTCCTTTTGAACACCAGGACTGTCCATAATGTGCGAATCCCGATTACCGTCTTTATTGGCATAACAACGAACGACTTATTGACCATTAAATCTGTTATCTTCTCAAACAGATCATTACATTCATCAGCTCGCTTCAACGAATATTCAGCCTATAACACAGGAAAAACACGTCAGTTTCGTATCTGATACACATTGCCCGATCTAGATGGGGCTGTACACAGATGGGTTTGACTTTGACTGAACTGCAACCAAGTTCACCACCACCATCAGGGAACCGGACCTGCAAATATTGTCTCATGGGAACGTTCACATTGCCCGATCTGAAATGGCGCTTGTGAGCGTCTCTACTGCTGCGTGAATGCCGAACTGGGTGATGTGGGGATGTACCCAGTGGGTCTGTACCCAGCCACTCACCTGCAAAAAAGAGAGGAACAATTTAAATAAATAATAAACAAAAAGAAAAACATATCTGCAGAAATAATATCACAACTCACAAGCAGATCTGCAATTTGGACAACTTTAATCAGAATCTGGTAGGTGGGGAGCAGGAGATGAAGGTGCAGCGATTGGGAAATAGACCTCGATGGGGATGTATCCATGGCCCTGTTTGAACAAAAAACGAAATAGAAATATCTTCACTCTGAAAGGAGATGGAGGTGATGGTGGTCAAGGGGCTGTTCCCAGTTCGGCACGAAAGGAGACAGTGGTGGCGGATCTGAGACTCACCCACCCGGGTCTGTACCCGAGTGTGAAAGGTTAGTGTGAATCTGGTCCAGATCGATGGCCATGAATCTGGACCACGCTAGGGCTGTACCCATGGCCCAATCTGGCTTCACACTCGCTCGAGGGTTGTTGATGGTGGAGAATGGACACACCCAGGAGGGTTTTTGATGGTGTAGAATGGCCACGGATGGGAGATCTGCTTGGAACGAGGGTGAGACCTGAGATGAGATGGGAAGGAATTTCTGTTGTGAAGAGAGAGAAAAGTGGTGGTGGGTTTTCATTTGCAGGAGAGCTTGGTGGTAGGGAATGGTGAGATCTGGGAACGAGAGGGGTAGTGGTGGTGGGTTTCTTTCTGCAGGAGGAGAGCTTGGTGGTTGGTTGTTGGTGGTGAAGAGAGATCCAAGCGGCGCTAGATTTCTGTCAAGAGAGAGAACAGGGAAATGGTATTGAAAGAGAGGAGAGAGAATGGTGAAGAAGAACTGAAATTGATTTTAATTCTCGTGACCTATATGGGGTGGGATTTGGGTTTCTTTTTGTTTCAGTCTATAGAAGAGGGAGAGTTGGGTGTCCACGTTAGTCAACTAGTAGAGGGGCATGGTAGTCTTTACCCATCAACCGTTGGACTAGTAACTAGTCCTCCAACTAGAAGGACTTTTTATATAAAGGTATAAGTTGTATGGGCTCTTTTTAATAATTGCCCCCTTACAAAACGTAAGATTTCTATCGTCCATTTATACGATAGAAAATGACACTAAGGTAATGTGAGTTGCGCAACTCTCGGAGCCCTCATACACTTCTTCACCAGTTGCTTTTGCTAAGAAATATCTGCAACAACATCGTTATTCCCTGCGAGATCCAACCATTATTGCCGACAACTATCTGCTCGTCTCACCATTCTCTTCCCCATATTTATTGTTCACGACAAACAACTTCCTTTGTTCCAAACCATCTCGATTTTCCCTCTCTTTGCACACATTCCTCAAAATATCAGTTGTGAAAGCATTGATTCTGTTGAAGCAATGATTCGAGCATAAATCATCATCACCGGCGGTCCTAGAACTATCAATATTAACATTGTAAGAAGTCGAGGTATCACCAGAGAACTCCATCAACTTCTCTGACGACACCTTTTCATTTCCATCGGTGATCGTAAAAGTCAAATTCAAGTCAATTTTTTGAACTACTCATAAAAATCAGTTTTTTTGGACGACGAAACCGGCAAGCTATAGTCTAATCACCATTATCCAATCTCGAGCCGAGAAAATTGGGGGACCAACCGTTGATGCTCCACTTTAAAAATGATCCTCTGCCTAATTGTGCGAGCGGTACAGTCCGCCATCCCGTTGAATTTCCGCGCTAGATGTTTGAAAAACATGTTTCCATAATTTTCAGCACTCCGTCTGATCCGCTTGATAAACGACGTGACTTTCCACCACACATTTCGCAACGACCCGATACCTTGAATAATATCAAGGTTTTCCGAGCATATCAAGGTTTTCTTTCCACTTTCCTGTAAGCTAAGTTTAGCAGCTTTAAGTACCACCGTCACTTCCCTTTCGGTAGCCGAGTCTGTCCAAACTGTTTTCGAAAACATGATCCCATTGCCTGATTGTGTATCTCGTTTAACGATTCTGATTCCAATGTGTTTCGCTTTTAACTTGAAAGATGCGTCACAAGTAAAAATTGTGTTGGGTGCCAATCAATTCGTTAGGTGTCCATGGGTTTGACGTGCTGCTCGGTTGTGACCTTTGTAAAGGTGTTCGGTCCCAGTCGTCCCCAAATAGGTCAGTCATACCTGCATGAACAACAATAAGAACGGTGTATGTGTCTAGTTTAAAGTTTTTATAAATGGATTTCATTTTATGTTTCCAAATAATCCACAATGTTGACATAATATATGCCACCACTTTATTTTTGTCTCATTGCTCAGGTTCAACTCCTTCATAAATCTTTGTGAGCCATTCGCCGATGTTATCTGGTAGGTCTTCTTGGATCTGAATTCGTAGGGAAGAGCCTACATATACCTGCTTACTGAAATGACATGATAAAAGAAGACGTGTAGTCATTTTCGTTACACCTTCACACCAGCAATGCCATTTCTCAGTGCTGCAGTGTCGTGTAAATACATTTTTCTTTGTAGGAAGGATATTCCTACATGCCTTCTAAGTAAAAGATCTTACTTTATTAGGTACATTATATTTCCAAATCCGGTTCCACAATGTAGAGGCTCGAAGTTGTGCTTGCGCTGATGACTGCACTTCTCGATGATCGACATTAATAAAAAGTGTTCAATATTCAAACTTCGTCTTGTATTCTCCGGAATGAGAGTCTAGCCATGTAAATGTGCCCTGTTCTTGTCTGGCGAGATTAGGGATTCAGCTTATTTCTCCTTTGACCGGTTCTGGTATGACTGGGTCAATAATGTCCCAGTTCCATTCGTTTGTATCAGTTTTCATGAGCTGGTCGACCATTTTCAGATTTGTGTCCGTTGGTTTATCTTTGATAATTCATGAGGGTAGCCAATTGTGTGTCATATATTCGTATGTTTCCCATCCCCAATTTGAATGATTCCTTGTTATATAAGCAGGCCACGACCCTCCAAAATGCTTGCACATGACCAGGATCTACTATCTCGTATTAACATGAAGAAAATCTTTATTCGGGAAGTAAATACCTTTTAGAACTCTGGCCGCCATTGAGTCTGGATATTGTAGAATGCGCAATGATTGGGCTGCCAGTAAAGTTGTATTCAAGCGTTTTAAGTCTCTAAAGCTCATTCCCCCACCACTTTAGTCGCTGTTATCTTTTCCCATTCGAGCCAATGAATTTTCCTTTTTTCCAGTGAGTTCAACAAGTATCTAGCAATAACCGAGGTAATTTTCTTACAAAATTAAATCGAAAAAGAAAAAATTAACATAGCATAAGTGGGAATGGCTTGGAGGACTGCTTTAACGAGTATTTCCTTTCCTCCTTCTGAGAGAAGTTTATCAAACACCCTTGAGCCTTCTTGAAAACTTTGTCTGCAATTCAAGCAAGTGTTTCGATTTTAGACTTTTTGTGACAAAGTGGGATTCCAAGTGTTAGACAACCAATTCTCCTAAAAGCTTAAACTGTTAATAGGGGTCATCTTATACATTAAATATGAGTATTACATGCTCAATACGCTCACTCACGTGCAAGCTAGATTCATGTTATTTTTTTTGCATGTCTAGTCTTTGTTACGTGAATTTTTATAATGGGTGACGACGACAATTTAAGAGTGCATCAAAGCTAAGGATCAAAAGAACGAAAGAATTTTTTTGTTTGAATTAGGATCACAGATAAAATATAATAATAAGAAACAAGAAACGAAAGGAACACCGATATACGTGGAAAACCCAAATCGGGAAAAACCACATGAATAGGAGAAAATTTATTATAAAGGATTGATTACAAAGGAGAGTCTAATGGTTGCTGCCAATTGAACGGGTTAACTAATAACCTATACTATACAATGTATTAATAGGTAAATAGAGATATTAGGGTTTATAACTAAATGGGTCAGACGTTACAAAGATAGATTTGGGTCATAAGTCTAACAATCTCCACTTTGTCACAAGTTTGGTAATCAAGAACCAAAAAAAAGCAAATATCTCCACCTCCAAAAAAATATCTCCATCTTGAAGAAGAGTCTGCTTGGGAGTCAAGACACATATTTGGTAATCGCGGCTAAAAAACTGCAAATATCTCCACCTCGAAAAAATATCTCCATCTTGACGAAGAATCCGCTAGAGAGTCAAGACACAAATTAATAATCGAGGCAAAAAAACATGAATATATCTCAATCTCGAACAAAATATCTCCATCTTGACGAAGAATCTGCTAGGGAGTCAAGATATAAATCACCAATCTTCAAAAATATCTCTCCTCTTCTTCCAAGAAGCCTCCAAGGGCTGAATAAGTCGTAAAGAACTGAATAAGCCTCGAAGGGCTGAATAAGTCTCGAAAGGCTGAATCGTCCTCAAAAGGCTGATAAGACTCGAAGGACTGAATAAACCTCGAAGGACTGAATAAACCTTGAAGGGCTAAATAAAAATGGCATGCCAACTAGGTCCAAGTAACACTTGACCTAAATGTCATAACTAAAAATCCCTGAAGGATTCAAGTTAAAACGGCGAACGCCAATAAAGTCCAAGCAACACTTGTACTAGATTTCAAACTCAACGCTCAACAAATATGGAAAATAACCATGAGTACCAAAATATCTCGCTCAAAAGGATATTCCAAATCAAACCGATTTGTGATATTATCAAAGGCTGTCAAAAGGCGAAATAGTGCTCAACATATTCATTTTCGCATTCCATCCAAAATTTAGGGATGTTAACGAAAACCCCAACAAAATATTCTTCCAAATTTGTATGCATGAGTATAACCCTATACCTTAACTTGCGAAAACAAAAGTCTCGTACTGCAATTTATCCAAAAGTTGCAATGGGTAGGTGATGTATCCCTATTTGTTCTAATTATTAGCCCTTTGGAGACATCCTTTTAGGTTAATAAATGACTTATTTGATAGACTTTTATACTTAATTTGTCATATTACACTTTCTCCCCTTGGAAATTGACTTTTTGCATTTTTAGAGCTTTTGTGCGTTAATTTGACTATTTTTAATGCAAAGTTAATAGGTTCTTGAGTTTCATGAAGGACCAATACAAGGAGGAGAAGTGAGAATTAAAGTCTTAAGGTATTTTAGTGTGTTAGGAAGTATTTTTACTTGAGTTTCTATTTTTAGAGTGTACTTTCCTATTTCTAGTCTTGAATTATGGGTTTATTATTTTTAAAGCATATGCGGTTTAATTATTTATTTATTGTGAAGCTTTAAAAGATATATGGTAATTAATTAGAGACCAATTCAAGTCAAAGAAGTAAAGGAAAGAAGATTTACATGGAAATAAGAAGATTAAGGAAGGATATATGCAAAGAAGGAAAAGATAAAGTTGCCAAATAAATCTGAAATTCCAGCCATGTTCCAAATACGAGCTCATAACTCAAGATTGGCTAGGAATTTGGGCGAGTGGTCTGCACCAATGGAAAGAGCTTTCCGAGACAATCGGTTTTGAATATTCGAACGCGTCAAACGGATAAGTATTGAAGGAGATATGACCAAAACAAATCAGCAGCGGAATCTTACCTTTCCTAGATTTTAGGGCTACGAATTTAAGAGTTCTTGCCTTGTCTTCCACTCCAAGTAAATTCGACCTAGGGCTTTCTAACACCTATAAATACACCCCTTAGCCTCCTCTTTTCACACACTTCAGAGAATTATACAAGAGGCTTAAGGTTTTCAAGTCAGAGCAAGAAGGCAGGAGAAGCTGAGTTGGGAGAATCCTGTTCTTCTATCAACAATCATCCTACCCTTTAGGTTATCAAGTTATCTTTTGTATTTGAACATGAATTCCTTTTATTTATTTTAATTCTTTAATTTTATTATGAGCTAAATTTCCATATACTTGAGAATCGCATTAAAGGGATGAACCTTAATTAATTAATCTATGTTTTGAATTTGGGATTGTTATGATTTAAATTGAATTGAGTTTTATATATTGGATATTACTTTGTTTTCATTACTATTTCTTTTAGGAACAACTAGAAATAGCTTTTAGTATTTGGTCTATTCACTTTAGTGGCGAAGTGATCATCCGACAGGGGGGTTTGAATACAGATCTAGGTAAGTAAGAGCTAGGATGGGTGCAAGATCCAAATACGCTCGATCAAGCTGAGTGACCTGTGCATGCGAAAAAGAGTATGTAAGTAAGAGCTACCATAAGCTCTATCAAGTCTCCTAAGGATATGTTGCACCGTGTTCCATGAGTCACACCGGGTAAACCGCATACCTTTGAAACCCATATCTATTAAACCACAATCATGTCTTTACTCCTCGAATTTCTCTATACTTCTAGTGACACGATTAAATCCTCCTTTTTATCTTCCTCTCCACCCACTTGATTGAAATCTCCAGAAACTAACCACGACGTATTTGTACCTTGGAAAACTTCCTTAATGTCGGTCCATAATTCCTCACGGTCTGCTGGATGAGGTCTTGCATATATAGTGGAGAAGATCCACGACTCACAACCTCAATTTATAATTTCAATAATAATCACTTGTCGATCGGATGACAAAATCTTTATTTCAGTGTCCGTATTGTCCTTGATTACCTATATCCCTCCTTTGTAAGTTTCTGCTTCAAACCTTGTCGAATTTGCTTTACCCAAACTTCGATTGATTTCCTTTGCCTTTGTACCACTAGTTCTTGGCTCCACGATAACTAAACTAGACTTTGGTATACACATTATTTCCTAAACCACACGCCTAAAATTCTCGGTCACAACTCCATGACAACTCAAAATCAAAATATTCAGCTGATGGTTTAAGCTATTCCATCGATGTGAATAATTTACGAGGTGTACACATTAATAAACTTAAAAAATACAGAGATAAATTACCGACACGCTCCTTAGGATCTGACAATCATGTCTGAGGCTTCTCGGACACCACCTGGTCGTATTCCTTGCGCATTTCTTCATCCTCAGACATTTCTGGGTTTTGGCTAGTGCCTGGTCATCAATTGCACCCACAACTTTAGAAGACTTGCTTGAACTAGGTGCTGAAATCCTCATAGGTCCCGCATCAACAACGATCTTAGCTGCTACATCAGAATTAAATCTAGGATTCCTTCCCGGAGCTTTCAGACCAGCCTCTCTATTCCTCGCACTGCTGCCGTTAGATTCCGCACCATAATTTCTGGATTGTCCCACAGTTTCACCTATTGGCATTTCTCCCCTAGAGTTTTATTCTCTTTCGCCCACAAAACCCCAATAACTTTCAGTTTCATCCCAGAAGTTTCTTCGTTTTCCACATTGGTCCATGGCGCCACTGTATTCACCCGTACTTTACCAGCTTTATTTTTTTCCCCTTTACTCGATATCTCCCCCTGCTTGAAACGAATGTTCTCCACCATAATTTCCATTCATGATTCCTTCCCCTTGCCGATCTTTGCGTCCAACTTTCTTTCTTTCTCGAATTTGGTCGTCGTAATAATTTTATGTCCCAAATTACCCCCTTATATTTCCTTGACTTGGCCACGGGTTGTCCTAAAGAGGTAGTTTTTGGCATATTTTTGCCTTCCTTGAAGTCAGGTAGTTTTGCGTACCTTTCCACCGATGCGCTTTCCTCCTTATCATCAATGAAAAATGATTCCAGTCTGATGTCTCCCTATTTGTTCTAAATAATAGCCCTTAGACGACATCATTTTAGGTGAATATTTGACATATTTGATAGACTTTTATGCTCATTTCGTCATATTGCACCTTCTCCCCTTGCAATTAGATTATTTGTATTTTTAAAGCTTTTGTGCGTTAATGTGTTTGTCTTTAGTGCAAATTTAGTAGGTTTATGAATTCATGAAGAACCACTACAAGGAGTAGAAGTGAGAATTAAAGTCTTAGATCGAGTGGAGTAGCTAAAGGCAAGAAAAGAATTTTCGAGAACTTAATTAAATAACAGATCTGAAAGGCAGTTAAAGGTTGCTGTTTTTGGGCTACTTATGAGTGGATTTAGCCTTGGGCCGTCACACATGGTTTGATGCCCTATTGAGCTAGGAAGATTCTCCAAGTTGAATTAGACCATTTGGAGTTGTTATGCAAAGGTTAAAGCCGTTTTACTAAAGGCTGCACACCAGTTACGGGAATTAAAGAAGAAGATGAGTTTGGGCTTTTTATAATTTTACCTAATCCTCTTAACCTAAGCCCTAATACATCTTTAATAGTATAAATAGACCATTTAGCCTCCTTTTCACACACACTTCAGAGAATTATATCAGAGGCTTCATATTTTCAAGTCAGAGCAAGAAGGCAGAGGAAAAAATAGAGCTTCTTCCAACATCATCAACCAAATATTTAGGTTATCTATTTCTTTTATGTAATTGAATATGAATTCTTTTTATTTAATTTCAGTCTTTAATTTGATTATGAGCTAAACTTTCATATACTTGAGAATCGCAATAAAGGGATGAACCTTAATTAATTTATTCTATGTTTTGAATTTGTGATTGTTATAATTTAAATTGAATTGAGTCTTATATATTGAATATTACTTTGTTCTAGGTAATACCCGTGTAATGTCTGTTATTGACCGACAGGCTTAACTAATTACATAGCCAAAGAGGTAAATACATATCATCCGAAAAGGCATATTCGCCCATATAGGGGTTTATAGTACTTTAGGATAGCTCCTAGGTCCACCCTGACGGGGCTAGGAGACATTAGAGTCCCGACTAATATAATAATACCAATTCTACCCTTACACAAAACATTGATTACGTTAATTAGGTGGATTCCTTGCGAGACTCAAGTATCTCTCATCTCTGAAGTTAGTCTATTATTTGCATTATTTCTTTTCAGTTAATTATTTTAATTAGTCTTTATTTTATTGCATCTTTAGTCTTTAAGAAAACCAAACAAAAATCACATTGTTTTATTTTTCTATCAAGCAATTATTTCTACTATCTGATTAATACTAGAGTTGTACCTAATCCGTCCCTATGAACGAAACCCGATTTATCGGAGTATTACTTGGACAACCGTGCACTTGCGGTGTTGTGGTTCGTATTTATTTATCACATTATTTTATAACACCCTAGGACCCATCTGGTGGGTCCTGGTGTGTTATTAAATTAATGCGAAAGTAAAGGAACCACAATCACCGCAAGTGTACGGTTGTCCAAGTAATATTCGATAAATCGAGTTCGTTCGCAGGGACGGATTAGGCACAACTCAAGTATTAATCGAAAAGTAAGAATAATTGCTTAACAGAAAATAAAATAAAGATTTTTGTTTGGTTTTTATAAATTAAGATGCAAGAAAATAAATTACGGAATTAAAAGAAAGCAAATAAAAGAGACTTGAAACTTCAGATGAGAGAGAGTACTTGATCCTCGCAAGGGTTTCACCTAATCTATCTAATTCATGCTTCTGTTTAAGGGCTAAACTGGTATTATTGTGCTAGTCGGGACTCTAATATCTCCTAGCCCCCGTCAGGGTGGACCTAAGAGCTATCCTACGGTATTACAAACCCCGTCAGGGTGAATATAAGCTACTTTCAGATGAATAATAATTTACCTCATTGGCTGCATGGTTAGTTAAGCCTGTCAAGGTCAATAACGGATACTATGCGTCTATTATCTAAGTCTGTAATTAAACCCCCCGTCAAGGTGATCCATACGCCACTATATGGAATAGCCTAATTACTATGAGCTAAGTTTGATTCATGACTTCAAAATTAGTAATTAAAACAAAATAATAGTCAACACAAAATATGTAGTCTAATTTAAACTATTAAATCCCAAATTCAGAAAACATAAATTAAACAGAATTAAGCTCAACCCATTTAGCGATTCTCAAGTACTAAAGAAATTAGTTCATAACGGAATGGAAAACTAAAATTAAAATAGAGGAATTCATGTTTAAAATACAAAAGATAATAAAGAACCTAAAGGTTAAGATGACTGATGATGGAAGAACAAGACTTCTCCAGCACTAGCTTCTCCTTGCCTTCTTGCTCTGACTTGAAAACATTAAGCCTTTTGTGTAATTCTCTGAAGTGTGTGAAAGTAGGAGGTTAAGGGGTGTATTTATAGGTGTTGGAAGACCCTAGGTCGAATTTGCTTGGAGTGGAAGACAAGTCAAGGACTCTCAAATTCGTAGCTCTAAAAGATAAGATTCTGTTGATTTGATTTGGTCATATCTTTTTCAATACTTATCCGTTTGAGAAGTTCCAATATATGAAACTGCTTGTCTTGAAAAGCTCTTTCTATTGGTGCAGACCATTCGTCCAGAATCCATGCCAATCTTTTATTATGACTTTATCTCTAAAACGTGGCTGGATTTTAAGATTTCAAAAGGCAGCTTTATCTTTTCCTCCTTTGAATAAATCTTTCCTAAATCTTCTTATTTCCATGTAAATCTTCTTTCCTTTCATCTTTATCTTGACTTGGTCTCTAAGTAATTACCATTTATCTTTTAAAGCTTTACATTAAATAAATAATTAAACCGCATATGCTTAAAAAGAATAAATCAAGAAATCAAGAAATCGAAATAGGAAAGTGTACTCTAAAAATAGAAACTCGACTAAAAATCATTTCCTAACACTCTAAAATATACTAAGACTTTATTCTCACTTTTTCTCCTTGGATTGGTGTTTCATGAGATTCAAGAACCAATTAACTTTGCATTAAAAATAGTCAAATTTAGGCACAAAAGCTCAGATTCTGCAAATAGTTAATTTCCAAGGGGAGAAAGTGCAATATGATCAAATAAGCTTAAAAGTCTATCAAACAAGTCATTTATTCACCTAAAAGGATGTCTCCAAGGGGCTAATAATTAGAACAAATCGGGAGACATCACCATCACAATCTCGACCCCAATCCACTATTTTATCCATTTTTTGCCGCCACTTGTCCACGGTTATTTTGTCTTTTCCCTACGGATTTACCCTTCCCCTCTGAACGGTCATACATTCTCCAAATACTGGCTGTTCTTCCACACTCGACGCCACCACACTACTCACCATAATTGCTCCTTTATGAGGACTTGTACCCTCCTTATTTCCATTATATTGATGTCCGTTTAACAAACATTTATCCTTTTGATGCCCAAAGCCCCCACAGTAAAAAAAATCATAAGCAATCCTTCATATTTAACTTTACAAACACCTATATGTATTTACGGTAATAAAGGTTTATCAAGATCAAGTTCAACGGCTAATCTCTCATAATTCCCCTTTTTTCTTGTTTTTAGTGGATCGATTCTCACCGTCTTACCTATTATATCACCCATTTTCCTGAGTATGTGTGAGGTGTAGTTTTGCATCCCCACATTTGAGATTCTAACCCAGTCAATAGTATTAGTAATAGACGCTTCATTAGACTTGAAGTCTGGTGTCCACTTCCGGAAGACCAGATAATTATGAAAAATCATCCACAGACCTCCTCCTAAAGCAAAAATTCATATCATCCTAATTAGTAAACTTCATCACAACACCCACCATTTCGAACAGACCATTTGGACTCTAGATTTGTTTTAGGTTTAAAGCCAAATAGTTATACCCTACTTTATACCCCAATAGTCTAATTCCAACTGTGTTACTCCAGAGTTCAATTCCTTCAGTTTTCTCTTGTCTTGACCTCATAACCTATGGAAATTCAAAATTCTCAATGTATTCATCATCTTCAATAAGTATAGTAAAATTCCTTTCCTCTCCATTCATCAGTTTCATCTTCCTATTCTCATTAAAATCAACTATAGTCGAAATTTCTACATCCATACCTGTTAGATTGATATTGCCACCCAGAAGTTTTTCTTGGGGAGTTCACCAATGGAGGAATCAACACGTTACCTTTTGTTGGTCATTCAAGTTAGGATACTCAATCGAATGTACTCTTCTAGTTATCAAAGTTGAAAATTGTTCAGTATTTGCCATGTTGTTAATTTGGTTAATTTTTAAGTTTATTGTAAAAGGTTAGAATAATATATTTTTATCTGAATTAAAACAAAAACGTTGTTTTTTTTGGACGGTCGTATACTCATAACACAATAGACTATTAGCCAATCCCTAGTCTCATAAAGGGGGAAGCCAGCTCCCCACAACCAGAGATAGAAGACGCCGATTTCCTAGCTCTACGAGCAGCGCAGTCCGCCAACCCATTCCTCTTACGCGGAATATGCTTGAAGATCACACACCGATGATCCTCAGCTAATAAAAGAATGCGTTTGATGAATGGTTTGACCTTCCACCCTGCAGCTGGCAACGACTTCATACCTTGAATTAAATCAAGGTTGTCCAAGCAGATAATGGTCTTGGAGTCTCGATGTTCCATGCTCAGTTTAGTAGCCTCCAATACTGCTGAGGCTTCTCCTTCAGCTACAGTATCTGTCCAGATGGTTTTAGAGATGGTTACTCGCCTTCCTGATCTTGTGTCCCGCTTTACAAGCCCAATTCCTGCTACCTCAGCCGAAGTGACAAAAGATGTATCACAAGTTTAAATGAATTGTGTATCGCGTAGCTCCTCAGTATCCCATGGATCCGTTGTTGGGGGTCGTGGTGATTGTACTGGTTGTTGGGCAGGGGCAGCCCAATTTGGTCCAAAAAGATCTTTCATTCCTGCAAGAACATTCTGTATAACAGTAGCAGGATTAATGTTAGTGTTATCATGTATCATTTTCATTTTCGATTTCCAGATATTCCATAGTGTTAATTGTACATATGCGATTAAGACCTCCTGCTCCCAGATTGAATTATCCATCTTATCGCATAAATCGGTAATCCAATCCCCAATAGAATCTGGTTCCTCTTCAGGTATTCTTACCTGAATCGTTGTCCCTGCCCACACATGTTTAGAAAAATTACAACATAGTAGCAGGTGAACCACAGTATCTGTTACGTTTTCACACCATTGACAGTTCTTTGTGTCACTACAGTGACGATGGTACAAGTTCTGTTTAGTCGGTAACAGATTCCGGCATGCTTTCCATGTAAAAGATCTGACTTTATTAGCAACGTTTGACTTCCATACCCGCTTCCATAGCCTCGAGTTACCATTACTTGCTTGGTTAGATGTTTGCGCCCCCTCCGACTGTGCCACCTGCATAAGTATTTTGTATCCAGTTTTAGTTGTATACGTACCAGATTTAGCGTGCGGCCAGATAAACGTATCTTGCTCCTCAGTGTTGAGCATTGGGATTTTCCTTATCTCTCCATGTACTGGTATGGGTATTTCATTATCTATTTTCTCCCAGTCCCACCCATCTTTTTGTGTATTCATCAGGTGATCCACCGTTTCCAAGGTAGTGTGAGTTGGTTTTTCTTTAATAACCCCAGAGGGTAACCATTTGTGTTTCCAATGTTTGTAGATTCCCCGTTTCCAATTTGAATAATACCTTCGCGAACAATTAAGTCCCGTCCTTCCAGTATGCTGGCCCAAGACCATGTCCTACTTTGGCGAAGTTTCACGTCTAAGAAGGATCCCTGCGGGTAGTAAATACCTTTCAGGACCTGTGCCACCAATGACTCCGGATTGCTCAGTATTCGCCAGGCCTGTGCTCCCAACAGTGCTGAATTAGCCTTTTTTAGATCTCTGAATCCCATTCCGCCAATAGTTTTAGCGATTGTCATCTTTTCCCATTCCAACCAATGAATCTTTCTCTTTTCTAAAGAATTCCACCAAAATCGTGCAATAATCGATGATAGTTTCCTGCAAAAGCTAATAGGAAAAGAAAAAATAGACATAGCATAACATGGAATAGCCTATAACACTGCTTTAATTAAAACTTCTTTCCCGCCTTCCGAAAGAAGTTTTGCTATCCACCCTTGTGCTTTGTTAAAAACCTTATCCACTATCCAGGATAACGTTTCCATTCTTGACCTTTTATGACACAGGGGAATACCAAGGTACTTTCCCAGGTCCTGCTTTTCCTGAATCTGTAATGTGTTCGTAACTTCATACCTCACGTCTTCCGGTGTCAGCTTGCTAAAGCAAACATGTGATTTATTAAAATTAACCTTCTGGCTGAACACCTACAATAGGTATCAATGCATTCTTGAAATTCTAATACTTCATTTCCGTGTAAAGATAGAAAGAACAGTGAATCATCTGCAAAAAGAAGGTGAGAAATCACAGGACAATTCCGTGTTATTCTAATTCCTTCAATACTCCCCTTTTGAACCTTAGATTCAATAAGAGAGATAAGTGACTCTGTTAACAACGCAAAAAGTAAGGGTGATAACGGGTCCCCTTGACGAATTCCTTGTCCGGATTGAAAAGGGGGTTGTCGTTCCCCATTAATATACAGTTGAAAAGTTACCGTAGAAATACAGTTCCAGATCCAATCTACCCATTGCTGGGCAAAAACCATTTTAAGAAGTAATAAACGGAGGAAATCCCACCGAACCTGATCATAAGCCTTTTCCATATCTAATTTAATCGCTGCAAAACACGCCTGATCTTTAAGTTCGCGTTTCATAAAGAAAGAAACTTCCTGGGCAATGAGAATATTGTTTTGAATGGATCTTCTATTAATAAAAGCCGATTGTGTTGGGGAGGTGATCTTGCTAATAATCAACTGTAGTCTGTTAGCCAAATTTTTTGCAATGATCTTATAAACAAAGTTAGCACAAGAGATAGGTCTGTAGTCCCCTACCTCAGTCTGACAATTTCCTTTGGGGATGAGTGTAATTAATGTCTCATTGAGCATAATAAGTGAAGTATTATTCTCAAAGAAATCTATAACCAAAGCTACCAAGTCATTTCCTATAATATCCTAGTATTCTTGAAAAAATTTACCGTTTAGCCCATCCGGTCCCGGTGCTTTTGTAGCATTAAGCTCAAAAGAAGCGCTGATGTCTCCTCATTTGTGATGGATTAATGTTAGGATGAGACATCATTTTTAGTGATTTAGAAGTCATAAATGTCGATTTTCTTGAGAAATAGTGCACTTTCCTATTTTGAGTCTTGATTTAGTAAAATAATATTTTTAGAGCATATTGGGTTTAATTGTTTATTTAGTGTGTAGCTTTAAAGATAATTATGGAGTTTAATTAGAGTCCAAGTCAAAGACAACAACTTATGGAAAGAGATTTGCATGGTAATTGGAGATAAGGAAACAAAAGCTAAAAAGATGGAAAAGGAAAAGCTGCCTAATCTAGGATTCTGCAGTACACGCCTAAAGATGTGCTATTTTACCCAAGAAATAGGACGATTTCGGTAATTTCCTTTCATAGGGACATAGATAATTCTGTTGCGATTCTTTTGGTATCTTATGGAGCCCAAACCGACCAATAACGAAGAAGATATGCTCAAAACGGTCCAGCAGTGTTTATCTTTATTTCCATACGAATTTGAGTTGGGCTAGAAGTCCAATACCTTACCTCTTCCTCAAGAAAACGAATTAGGTCTTCTAAACACCTATAAATACACCCTTATATCACTTGTAAATCATCCTAGCCTCATAGTAATTAGTTCTTAAGGTTTTATTCTTCCAGTTTATTGTAGAGAGCAAGATGATGTCTTTTGTAATTTCTTTTAGTTTATTTCCATCAGGTATGAACTAAACTCCCCATAGCTTGGGTTTTGCATAATGTATAATCTATGAATTCCAATTCTTCTATCTAAGTTTCTTTGGGAATTATATGTTTTAATTTGATATTAGCTACTTACTTTATATTTGTTTATGTGTTTTGATTTATTGTCTTTCCTAGAACTGATCACTTTAGGATTGTTTTAATAATAGTTAGATGGTCTCCTTAACTGGGTGTTTAACTATTGAACCACCACATAATGTCTAGTGTCGATATTAGTTCTGGCAAAACATGATTCTAACTAGATAGTCATTAGGGCTTGTTTTAATCACCATATCACCAATGATTACAGTATTTGCTTAGGGCCTTAGTAGCGTTTGATAACCCTATTTGAAATCACTTCTTGGTTGTGCCATAGCCCTCTTAGTCGCTCTCAAGGTCTAAGGTATGTGAATTTAGAATACTGACTAAGTATACCAAGAGCTAATATTCTCCCTTATTAACTAGATTTATAGATAGAATTAGAAGGATTAGTGCATACTAGCAAAACCCGAGCTATATTCCTCATCTCATATTTCTTATCATTTATTTTATTGTCTTTATTTTCTTAGTTTAATTTGCTATTTTCGAAATCTGTTCCCTTTAATTTCCTGTCTTTAATTAATTACTTTTACTCGTTATTCCTACTCACGCGTATAACACACTTAAGTCCCTGAGAACGAACTCAACTTACTAACTAAAACTTGCATATGTCCTGTAATACTTGCAGTACTGTGCCTGTCTAGGGTGAGAGTGCGTAGTTTCTTGACTTAATTTTATCTTATTTTTATCACACCCTAGGCACCACCAAGCGCTTTTGATCTCTTCTTCATCAGGTATTCTAGTCAAGTCTGCATTCATTTCAGCAGTAACTTTTGCTGAAAGATCCCGTAGTGCCTCTTCTAACTCTGTAGGTTGCTGTTATGCAGTAAGGGCAGAAAAATATTTAGTATTCTTGTCTCCAAACTTGATCCACTGGTCCCTAGCCCGATCAGCCCAATATATTTCCTCTCTTTTCCAATACATCTCGAGTTGTCCTCTAATAATTGTCTCTTCCATTTGTTGCTGCTCTGTTACTGGATTGTTACCATTATCAATGAGGAGTTGTTCTAGTTCTTTTATTTTTGTTTTATTATTCGGGAAAGTAATTTTACTCCACTGTGTTAGAGCATATGCTGTGTTAGTCCTCTTTTGTATGACCATTTGGAAAGGTGTATCCATTAATTGTTCGTTCCAAGAATTTTGAATAATTCCCCTGCAATTTTCGTGCTCCACCCAATTAGTTTCAAAACAAAAATGTCTTACATTTCTGCGCCCCTTGCCCTCGGGAAATAAAATCAAAGGCGAGTGATCAGATCCCACTGCAGGGGGAATGTACGCAATTGCATTCGGGAATCTGTCCACCCATTCAGTGGACCCAAAAACCTTATCAATTCTTGACTTAACCACCGTTTCATCATGACGTCTATTTGTCCAGGTGAAAAAACTACCATAAGTGTGAATTTCAGCTAGCATATTGTTAGTGATAAACAAATTAAAATTTAAAATATGTTGCTGGTTAGGTGGGGTCAAGCTGAGGCGTTGACCCCCGCTGCTAATATCATTGAAATCCCTCATCACAATAAGAGGATCAACGCGATTGTGTCTCCAATTCGTGATTTGGCAGTACACCTGTTGTCTTTCCTGATACGTAGAGGGAGCATGCACAAAAACACAATAATACAAGAAACCATTATCATAAATAGCAAGCATAATAAAGTGAGGGCTAAAGTTCAAAATAGATACAGTCAACGGGTCATTCCAGACCAGCAAAAACCCCCCAGAGTGCTCCAAACTCCCCTTGGGATTAACCACAAAATGATTATCAAAATTTAAGTTCCTAATAAAAATTACAACATCCACTTCATTAAACATGGTTTCACAAAAACAGGCCATAGAGGGACGATATTCCGCCACCATGGCTCTAAGGACCTGGACTGTCAGAGGAGCCCTAATTCCCTGACAGTTCCAGAAGATCGTGTTCATTTCCCCTCCGCAGCCATCTCCAGGTGGCTGCCTCCTCGTCTACCTCGTCCTCCACGTCTCGCCTTACCACGAACCCTAGCTCCTCCCCTCCCACGACTTCTCTTATCTTCTTGATCAATACTCACCCCAATTCCTTGCTCGAGACCACCAAAAACCATTCCTTGCTGTTGTTTCTCAACCTGCTTATCTTGGTCAGTATTCTCTCCATCATACACTGCATCTGTGTTCACCCCTATCTCAAAACCAGCACCCTTACCCAAACCAACTTCAGCATTCTGACCCTGCTCCTGATTCTCCACACCTAAGGTGTCTCCCAGTAGTTTACCTAGATTACCTTCCGTATCAACCTCCTGTAATGCAATCCTTTCTTCCAAGCTCAGTTTCCTTAATTTGTTACCCTCCACACTGTAGACACTAGTTTGTGTTTTCTGTCTTTGTTTGCTACAGTGTGAAACCGCATATACTCATTTCGACGTTTCTTTGCAGTTGCATTAGAGATACCTTTAAAACGATCTGTACTCGTTTTATCTGAGTCTGTGGTGTCACTAGTATTATCTGAGTTCCGTTTATTATCAAGAGAGTTCTCTTCATTACCCAACCCTGCGTTTTCACCTGTATTTTTTGACTGATCATTGTCATCATCACTTATAAAAACCGTTCTAACTGCCTGTTGCACAAACTTTCCTTGCCTCTGAGCTTCCAATATTACTTCATCCAGCCCTAGTTGTTGTTTACCAGCATACTCACCACCCATATCAACATCACCCCTAGTGTCAGAGCTATCACCCATAGTATCATTCCTTGGTGTACCCCTTCTGTCATTACCACGTTTGGATCTAAGCTCTCGGTCCTGCCCCTCAGCTTGATTAGGATTTGGTCCCTCATCATCTCTATCCCAGTTGAAAAAGCTTGCATGTGATAAGAACGACTCACCAACACGTTTCCTAACACCATATAAGGGTTTCTCCGGTGTATCTTTAATGATATTCCTTGCATGTGTATCTTTTTTTGGAAAAAGAAAAACAATGGTGTCAAAAAAATAAAATAAAAAATGAAACACTTTTTTTTGTCATTGAAATGACAATGAAACACAATAAAACCTAAACCCATCTCGTCACACTCGCACTGGAACGAAAAAAACAAAAAGAAATCTCTTTACACTCACCTTCCACCAAGCCGCTCACAAGAAAACCGCCGCCACACCATTATCCATCTATCATCAACCCGGCTTTGCTACGCCATCAACAATCGAAGAACCCATATCAAGGTAAACAAAATAATTTTTACCATTGAAACTCTAAAAATTGAATTATTTTTAATCTAATCTCATCACTTCTACAATTTTTCAAAATTATCTGATCTAATTATAGTCGCTATGTTTATTATATTTGTATACTAATCCTACAATGGCCATTATGACCGCTGCAAGCCTTTTACCGTATGAGTGATGCGCTGAAAATAGCGTATATTGGGAGTCCCATGATTTGCCATGACTGTCTTACTACTGTATTTTTAAATTATTTTGCAGTAACGGCTGGATCTGGTTTTACCAAAGAATTTCTTTCCAGTAGGATTCTCACCCTAATCTTGTTTGGATCTTAGCACTGAAGAACTGTTGGAAGTCCGAATTAAAATTACAAGAAGATGTAAACATGAATCTTTGACTTTTGTAGCTCAGTTACTGCGGACCATTCGGAAAACTTTGAATAAGTGGGAAAAAGTAGCCCAAACTTTAGGGTTTGGTGGATTTTGACGGTAGGTTTGCTAGTATATTACATACTAGTATGAACAAACAAACATGATCTTAAATGATCCGGTAAATAAATACAAGTCAAATCTAGGCCAAATACGCGAGACCCTAAAGTTTGTGCTACTTCTTCCCACTTATTCATTGTTTTCCAAATGGTCGGAAGAAGATGAACTACAAATTAGATTCCGGTTTACATCTTTTAGCAATTTTCATTCCGGTGTTGGAAGATCTGGAGTGCCACTCGTAATCAGTATCTCAGCCTCGAGCATCTAGTTTTGGGATTCTGCAAGCTTGTAAAGATTCCTTGAGATTTTTTATACATTACACGTGAAATGTTGGGTGATTGTATAAAAATTTATACTCTTCTTAATTTATATCTTTGTCAATTTATTATGTTGTTTGTTGGTGTTAGTAGTTTGGTTTATGATTTTCTTTTGTTATGTATAGTTTAGAGTTTGCATGTTTGACGAAGATTTGTGTGAATGATGTTATGAAGATAAAGTTACTGATCAAGTTTGTACTTGATTGAGCGAAATGTGTGATCTCAGTAAAGCTCCTCTATAAGTCATTTAGTGTATAGGTATTAGGTGAACTAGTTTCTCAGTTTTTATCTTAATGATAATTGAGGTTAATACTCAGTGACTTATTTAGCTTGTTCAGTGTTCTTTATAAGGTTTCATTATATTAAAATAACGAATATCAGCTCGCAACCTTTAATCTGTTCTATGTTAGCAAAGAATCTAACACTATAAAACATGACATTAGATTTCAAGAATTTAATGGTATAAAAAAGAAGAAGGATAGTATTGCATATTAAACTTGCTGATTTAACGTAACTTTTACCCAAAAAAATTCTTTCAAGATGTAGCAGAGAGTAATTATAAACACGGAATTGATATAAACAACAAGACAATAATATATGACATAACATAGGTTGAGCAGTTAACAAGTAGCTCTTCTTAAACTAACGTAAAATAAACTCTGTTAGTTTAAAAAAAACTATAAAATTTCTCCAGCACAATAATACATTTGTTAGTTTTTTTTCATAAATAATAAACATGTCAAAGGTAAAACTTCAAACAACATGTTGTGAAATTTAAAATGATAAATATCATTCTTGTAGATTTTTATTTTAAAATTATAAATAATAAACAAAGCTGCCCATCCTGCAAGATTATCAAACATGTAGTATATTAACGTCAACATATTTATCAAAAAAGACCAAACAAAAATGATAAATAACATTTTTACCCTTTTTTGGTCCAACTGAATTGTAGTAATTAGCAGAATATTGACTAGTGAATGCCCCGTGGAACCTTTTCCATGCCTCTTCATTTGTAACAAGTATTACAACAATTGAACTTAAATTGGGTAAATTGCACTATTGGTCCCTGAGTTACGTTTCAGAAAGTAGAATGTTCAAAAAATATCAGAGATACTCCAGTGGAGGGATGGATTGGAAACGTTAAATGTACAATACGTGAAGATATTTGCTATTCTTTGAAACACGGGTATATTTGGCTATCTTGCATAACTCAGGGACCACTTGTGCAATCACCGTGTAAGTTTCTTTTCTGAACTTAACTATTTTCACTAAGGGCAGATTCCTGTTATAGCCCCATATCTTTCAGAGCGCATGAGATTCCCATCAGCCATTTATAAGATAGAAAGTGACACCAAGGTTATGTAAGCTGTGAGACCTAGGACCTCTCGTACTCTTCTTCAGTGTTGCTTCTACCGCGAAATGTTGCTTCTACTAAGAAATAATCCTCAGCTTCGCAACAACATCATTATTCGAGCATTACTGAAAAAGCTCCCTCATTTCTAAACAACCTCTATTCTCCCTCTCTTCGCACATATTCCTCAAAAATCAATTGCGAACGCATTGATTCTGTTGAAGCGATGATTCGAGCATGAATCATCACAGGCGGTCCTAGAGCTATCAATATCAACACCCGGTATCACCAGAGATTTCCATCAACTTCTCTGACGACGCTGTTCCATTTCCATTGGCGATCGCAAAAGGCGATATAAAGTCAAAATTTCTTAACTACTGGTGAAAATCAATCAATTAAGCTATTTGTAGACAAAATTGGAGCTAAAAGCCCCTTTGGGGAGTTGGAGCATTTTCCAGAAGATTCTTACACGTTAGTGTTTTAGTCACTACGACACTTTTTGGTGAGAGTTTTGGACTTGATTCCTTTTAGTTTGGAAAAACTTGAAGTCAGGGTCGTATGGAAAGTGACGAAATTGAATTTGGATTTAAGATGAATAAGTTACACTAAAAACCTCTGCTAGAGTTCGAACCAGAAATTTGTTAACTAAAACAGGTTGGGTCCCTTCCAAACCTATTTTCCTAAACCTATTTGGAGCCCAAATGTTTTTAGATACATATATAAACCTCCTTATCTTTTTTAATGAATTGAATCAGATTTTTGAAAGAGAAATGAGTTAGAAACGTTCCTGGAGAAGAACATAAGACATGAAGAAGATTTTCACCTATTTCCATCATTCTCATCCACTAGGAACCTGATTCCAACAATTCTTTAGATAAATTTTATTCTGTTATAGCTTCTAAACATTGTTTAAGCATTATTTTTCTTTAATTTACAGTTTATCTTTATGAATTAAACCTCCTATGCTTGAGGTTTGCAATGGGTATGAACCCTAATTGACTATTTATTGTTAATTGAGTATTTGAGATATATGAATGTTTAATTGAATTGAGGTTGCTATTATTGTACATGGATTTATATATTTATTTTTAATTGATTTATATATTAATTAGAAATGTCTATTCATGCTTGATCACGAGTTAGATAGTTTGAGATATTTGGTTACGCCTGAAGTTAGGGGGTTGAGTTTCGAACATAATATATATATCGCTATTGAAACGGAAGGTTGATTCCGCTAGGTAGACAAAGGGTTAGGGACTTAAAGCCTACCTAAGACCCCTGGAGTGACAACCTCGAGTGTATTAGGTAGATTAATCAAAGTAAAATCCCGACTAATGTGAACAACCCAATTCACTCTTACAACAAATAACGAATTAATAGTTTATTATGAGGATAACCGCAAAACTCAAGCATAATTCATTTCCATTTCTTTGTATTTTATTATTTTAATTATTTGCACCTTTAGTTTAGTCTTTGTTTTATTGCAATTTAGTCCCTTCTTAAATTTGAAAATGAAACAAATATTATTTTTATTTTATTATTTATCCTGCAAATTTGCATTTTATTACACTCAAAACATATTTATTACACTGTTAGTAGTCCCTCAAGATCGATAGCCCTTGAGCTTATCACAATTTTTACTTTGCAACAATCTAGACGCCTGCAGGGAGTCCTAGTTCCATAGGTGAAAAAATTATATCACACATGGAACTGCAACAAGTAAATGGCGTCGTTGTCGGGGACTACAACTTTGTAGTTTTTTTTGTTTTAGTTTGTAGTTAGTGTTTAATTGTTTTTTTCTATTTTACGCGTTTTTTGGTTTTTGTTTTAACAAAACATACAGGGCTATCCAATCAATACCAAGAAAGAAATGGAAGGATTGAATGCAAATGAAGCGAACCCACTCAATAATCTGATTCAAGGCATATATGAGCCAAGAATGCCTTTCCGTGTTGAACCGATATGGATTCTCCCTCCAACTATTCAAGATGTTAGTTTCGAGCCTGATCCGGGTATGTTGAGTCAATTCTCAATATGGGTATTATAGTGGAGCCTCTCATGAAGATCCGGTATGAGCTCTGCTGAAGTTCATGTAAATTTGTGACGCCTAAATCACTCAAGGCGTTACAAGGGAACAAATATATTATTTTATGTTCCAATTATTTCCAACTGGAGGCGCAAGTGAATGGATAGATCGCCAATCATTCTATGCAATCACAAATTGGGATGCACTTCAAGTATAATTATCGGGTCGTTACTACCCAATAAGCATAAGTATAAAAGATCAAGTAGAGCTTGCAAATTTCAAACAAGAAGCTGGTGAAAGTCTAGGAGAAACATGGACAAGATTTAAACAAAAAATGCTAAGGTGCCTTATTCATGGGTACTCTCCTTTGATGCAGCTATCTATGTTTTACAAGGGGCTTGATTCGAGTTCAAGATTGAGAGTCGAGAATCACAGGGTGGTAGTTTTATTCCGATGGACCCTCTTCAAGCCACATTTTGTATAGAGACAATAATTGATACAGAGAAATTTGGCCTACATCACAAGCCCAAGGGGGAAATTCACATGTTAAGGGTGAAGCAACTGTAGAGGCCACAGTTTCCAAATTAGTTGAGAAAGTTACGTAATTGGCGTTGGTTGTGCAAGAGGGATTCAAGTGTATACACCAAGACGTGAAGGTTGTTCAAGCATCTTATGTATGTTCTAATTGTGGAGTTTATGACCATGTTTGGGAAGAATGTCAAAATAACCCAGAGTCCGTGTTCTTTGCATCTAATCGCGGTAATCAAATTGTGGGTTTTCAAATCGTTGGTTAACCAAATCATAGTCAACTCGGATTCCATAGGTCAATTCCTAATGAGGTTGTAAATCAAGGCAACTATCAATCAAGTCCAAAGGAAATAACTTCCATTCTAGACCTCAAATACAATATCAAGGAGGTCAAGGTCATGTATAAGAAGCTTACAATGAAAGTGGTGCTAAAAAAGCACTCCCATCACATCCACAAGAAGGTAGACTTGATGATATACAACAAGTTTAAACATCATTTATGATAATGACTCAAGAACATTTGAAGACGCAACACGAGTCATGGAAGCGCAACGATGAAAGGATGAATGAGAAATCTGCAACATTGAAATCGCTTGAAAACCAGGTATCTCAACCTGCTAATAAATTGAATATGATGCCACAGGGTCAACTATTTAGCAACACTGAGAACCCACAAAATAATGAAAAGTGTAAAGCGATTGCATAAAGAAGTGGAAGCAATTGCCGCAATCCTTTCTAGTGATAAAAGAGAAGGAATCTCAAGAGCCTAATTCATATGAGGTAACTATTGAGGATTAGGTTGATGATGTGGAGGAAAGAGTTGAACAGGTTAAGGTTAATGAAAATATTGTGAAGAACCTGGTAGAACAAAAGAAGAAAGAGATAGGTTTGTACAAAGATCGTCCTCCTCCACCATTGCCTTCACATGTTCACAATCCAAACGATGACCAAGAGTAAAATAAGTTCATGGACATGATGAAATTGAGAATTAATTGCTTCTGCCTGGACACCATTGAGAATGAAGAAGAAGAGATATGAATGAAACCACCATTTTTTGCTCCTCCAAAGCTTACTGGTAATCCATTCATTTACTATTTGAAGGAGGACAAGAAGCATGCAAAGAAGGTACTAAGAGAACTTGCGAGAAAGAAGAAAAAGGATGAATTTGGGGTTGGAGATGAAGTATTAGTTAAAGAACCTAATCCCCCAGACCAATCCCGCAAGCACAAGAGTTCATGGAGTGGTCCATTCGGGGTCAATAAAGTTGTTTCTCAAAGGTTAGTGGCAGTTAAATTTACGGTAGTGAAGACCATGAATAAGGATGCAAGTTCCGATTGGTTGATTTTAAGAGCCTTCTGCATTGTTGAAGAGGTTACATTAATAGAAAACCAGAGTGAGGTAACCCGTCAAGCTTAACGACGTTAAAGAAAATTCAGTAAGGGTGAAAACCCATTTGTATATTAGTTTATTGCATTTTTAGTTGTTTAATTTTCATTTTAGTAGTGTATATTAGCTTAGCGTTATGTGTTTTGAGTTTTTAATACGTTTAATGAGAAAGGTAGTAGTGTTTTTAATGAACAAGTTCGACTAATTTTTGAGTTTGGGGTGAACTAGCAATAAAATAGGTGTACACAACAGTATGCTTCGGTATACCGCACCATAAGTGCGGTGCAACGCATACCACAAAACCTTGCCCATGATACTTCACACGTGATCGAACTATAAAAGTAGGAGATGTGATGCATCGCGTGCAGTGTCCCGCACCATAGCTGCGTTGTAACACATCCGTGCTCATGATATCTCACGGTTCAAAGGTCAGAGAGTTCACAGCTTTGAGCCTACCTGCGGTTTATTGCAGGGGTGCCACTATGAACCATACGAGGAAAAAATAAAAGCGTGTGAAAAAAATTGAATTTTGGAATTTTGGTGAACAATGGATGTTCACATGGGCAAAGATATGGCCATGAGTTGTGGCCTTCGATAAAAAAAATGTTGGAAAACAGTGGTATGAAGCGTGTCCATGAAGGGACATGCTCCACAAGACAGTAGATAGGGGCTAATGGCCTTCGACAAATGAAAAAAGAGTTGCAAAAGCGTAGACACAGTAAGTCCACGCATGAATGAACATAAGAGAGAGATGATGGGCAGCAACTTCGACCAAAATAAAAAAAATATATGGTCAACCTCAAGTCCACGGTCAACAAGAGTTGACCATCGATAAAAAAAATTTAAAAAATTCAACAGAAGGTTTGACCTTCGAAAAAAATAAATGTGTGAAAAGTTAGATTCAGAGCCATCTTTAACGGCCTATAACTTTGTTATACGAGATCCGATATCAGAAATTTAAGCGGCCACAGCTTGGAAGAAGATCTTCAACGTTCATGCCTGAATCTTTTCCAAATAAGGTACGAGTCGAGCTGAATTCACCCCTAAACAAGGTAAAACACCGATTTTGTGGTTTTTCATGGATCGAGGACGTCAGCCCCAAAATTGGGGATTGAGCGTTTCTCGCAAAGATACGTATTTCTCCCTTTCTCGTAAAATATATAGTATGTATAATTTTTATTATTTTTGAGTCTTTTTCGAGTCGTGGGGACACGACTCGATTTTTAGTTGGGGTGCGGTAGTCGTTGTCCTCATTCCCATTCTGTTTTTTTCGTATTTCTAAAAAACCATAAAAAATTTAAAAATGCATTGTATATTATAGGGGAATGGACGTGGAATGTATGTAATGTACCTATTAAGCATAATTTTAACAAGTTAATGATAGGAACAGTGTGTTTTGTACTCTTTTACAAATTGTGTAGTATATTTGCATAAAAACATTTAATAAGGGATAAAAAGGATTCATGAGCAATGCATAAAATCAAAGTTTGAACTTAGGAAGCTGTGAGAAGTGTGTAGAACGCAAGGTTGGAACTAGTGAATAACCCGCTTAGCGTATGAACTAAAAGTGAGAAAGTAATTAACCCTAGTAGTTAGGAAAATGATTAAGACATTTCTTTGTTAGCCCTTTTTTTCCTTTAGATTTTAGCCTGATATGCAATTATATTATTTTTCTTAGCCCTGTTATAGCCTTTTCCTTTTTATTTATTAAACATTTTATAAGCTTATACCCTTTAGTTTCTTACTTACAAAAAATGATAAGAAGAAAAAACTTTTATTAAAAGAATAAAGGAAAATCCGGCGTAGGACATCTTTTGATATTGGTTAAGACATGGGGATGCATTGTTATAACATCAAAAGGGTTGAGTGAGCACGAATATGAGTGGAAACTCAATCTGGAGGGCGGTTAGTTGATGGATAGAAAGTAGAGGGCCAAATCCCACTCTAAATTATCCTAAATATTTATCACACCCTACCTTAAGCCTACGCTACACCTTAAGACCTTAAAATTCCTAGATATTTAGGTAAGTAACATTCGAAAAATTAGGGAGTAACTAAGTGGACCATTAGACACTAGGGAAGACCTATGAACACCTTATAGTTTCCATATCAACCTAAGTTAGAACCGCTCCTTCTTGCATTGCAAAGTTAATCCAGTTTTGAACTTATTAGATACTGATTTTTTGTATATTATACATCTCTGTATATATTTTCTTGGTCATAACTATATGAGATTTGTTAGGATAGTTTATTTAGGATCATTCTTTATCTTCTATCTTCTTTTATTCTTAGACTTAGACCTTGCTAAACTCTATTCTTTCTTATTATATTATCGGGACGATAAAACGTTGTGTTGGGGGTCTTGATGTATCTCTTTTTGTGATAGATAAATTAATGCACAAGACATTATTTTTGGATTTTACTGGGCCTAAGTGAGGGATTTTTCCCTAATATTTGAGATAATGCACTTTTGATTCTAGTTTTTGACATAATTCTATTTATAGTGATTTTGTGTCTTAATTGTGTGATAAGTGTGTAGTTTGTAGGTGCATGGTTGACACAAGGTTCTAAGATGATGAGGAGAAGTAAAAAACGTAAAGATAATCCCCAAGAAAAGAAAAAAATTGAGCTAAAACCCACTTCGGGGAGTTGTTGCGTTTATCAGAAGACTCTTGCAGCATAGTGTTTCTATCACTACGTATTTTTGGAGGGAGCTTTGGACTTGATTTATTTTTATTTGGACAAATCTTGAAGTCAAAGTCTCGTGACAAGTGACGGAAGTCAATTCGGAGTTGAGATATAAAAGTTATGCTAAAAACCGTTGTCAGGGTTTGAACCAGAAATATGTTAAGTAAAATGGGTTAGGCCCATTCCAAACCTAATTTATTAAACCTAATTGGGTCCCAAACAATTTTAGAAGCATATATAAGACTTCTTATCTATTTTTGATGAGATAAATCATATTTTTGAAGGAAAAAAGAAGTCAGAAACATTCATAGAAATGAAGAGAAGACATGAAGAGGGTTTTCACCCAATTCCATTATTCTAAACTACCCAGATGATGATTCCAGCAATTCTTTAGGTCGATTATATTTTGTTTTAGTTTTTAAGCATGATTTTAGCATTAGTTTTCTTTAGTTTCCAGTTTATCTTTATGAAATAAACCTCCTATGCTTGAGACTTGCAATCGGTATGGACCCTAATTGACTATTTCTTATTAATTGAGTATTTGAGATATTTGAATGTTTAACTGAATTGAGGTCGCTATTATTTTATATTGATTTATATATTTATTTTTCATTGATTTATATATTAATTAGCAACGCCTATGTTCCTATTAACAAAACATTTTTTCTTATTAATGCTTTGATCACGCGTTGGATAGTTTGAGATATTTGGTTGCGTCTTAAGTTAGGGGGTCGAATTTCAGACATAATATATATATATATATATATATATATATATATATATATATATATATATATATATATATATATATATCACCTAGTGCGAGGTACAAATAGGAAGATCTTTAATGCTAGGTAGACATATGGTTAGGGACTTTAAGCCTACCTGAGACCCGTGGAGTGAAAACATCAGGTATGTAAGGTAATTTGATGAATTAGAATCCCGATTAATGTGAACAACCCAATTCTTCCTTATACCAAATAACAAATTACTAGTAGATTAAGAGGGTAAACCGCAAGACTCAAGCATAATCCTCTTTACCTTTCTTAGTATTATAGTATTATAATGATTTTCACCTTTAGTTTAGTCTTTATTTTATTTTAATTCAATCCCTAATTCAAAATTTAAACAAATAATATCTATATTATATTATCTTTCCTGTGACTTTCTATTTAAATTACATTCTAAACATATTTATTACACTGTTAGTAGTCCCAGAGGAATAATAACCCTTGACCTTATCCAAAATTTTACTCTGCGACAACCCGTACGCTTGCGGGGAGTCCTAGTTCCATAGGTGAACGAATTATACCACACATGGAACCAAAACAACGTGCATATTCATATTTCACGCAACACTCAAAAATCCCGATAACGTTTATTATTGAATAGTTGCACCGACGATAATGAATTCCTACGAGTCGAGTGGATCAAACACAACCTGATGTTCCCTAAGGAAATGAATATGTAATCGTACCATATATGTGACTTCTACATGGAAATTATATCAAAATGAACGTCATGCTACCTCGTGGGGTCCAATATATCTGGGGTCAAGATATTGATAAGTCTAATCTCCACCCAACACCATTGTTTCATGATCGTGACCTTTGTATATGTACTTCTGAATGTACCTTCCACATATTATTCCCTCAGAACTTTAGTATTGTAAAAATAAATATATTGGGAACTTTACCTTCCAATAGAGACTTTGTGGTCTCAATGGACGCAAAAGCATTTACTGAAAGATAAGTCTTTTTGGTAAATTCAAATGCCTCAAGATTTTTCTTGGGATTGGAGTCTTTTGAAAATTAAAAATATTGCTAGAAGACTAATCACATGTCAAGTTAGTAAGAGGAAAATTGTCTCCCTCTTGGGCGATTGTTGGATGCCTATTATAAATTTTTAAATGATATGAAATGCAGTAATCTAGCTTTAGGGTAGTAAAAAATGTAAAATTTCTAAAATCATACATGAGGGAAAATGGAGATGGCCTCCCAAGCTCAACTTTATGAATGAAATTTCAAAGGAGTTATGCATAACAAGGAAATAAAGATTCTATTAAATCCTTTTATGCAAAAAAGGGTGGATTTAATGTCACTAAAATATATAAGGTCATGCAAATAAATGGGATATAAGTATCACGAAATAAGATTTTAGATATAAATTTTTTCCCTAGTATAAATTCATGCTTCATCTTACACATATAAATAACAAATTATTGAAAAAGCAAAGACTAATGAAAAGGAGACTTATCTCAAATATAATGTGCAAATTCTGGAGTTATTCTTTCAGAAATCATATATGGGGAAATACCACGAGAAAACAAAAATTATGATTAAATTTGCACTTTGGAATAAATTATAGATTGGTATATAATAAAATAACAAAGAGTTATGCGAACAGATTACCATAATCATTCTACCCACGATCTGAAGTAAATCAAACGACCCGATATCAGTTTATAAGTGAAGGTGCAATTTTCGAGAAAATAAAAACTTATCTGCTAGATAATTTGTTAAAGTTAAAACTATTGGGTCGTAGAAAACTAACAGAACAATGCTTTAACTGAGGAGTTGGGGTTTGACTTTGGGAAGATATGTTGTGACTTAGAAGCTGTCAAGTGTAAAAATGATATATTTTGATTAAAGAGATAATTGCTAATTAGGTCCATAACCCAACAAATCATGTCTTAAGAAGTCTAATATAATAGATTGGATAAATAAGGTCCAAAATACTATTTGGATCTTATAATATACCTAAAATAACATTAAAAATTAAAATAATAAAATTTAGTTTTAAAAAAATACACATTAAAAACAAAAACAAATAAATTAAGATTGCAAAACAATAAGCCTAACTCATCTCTTCGCATTCTCGCATATGAATAAAAAACCATATGTTCACACTCACCTTCCCACCAAGCCACTCTCTCACAAAAAAACTTCGCCAATCAAGGATTATTCTCCAACATCATCATCAATCCTCAGCGCCATCAAAAATTGAAGATTTAAAATTAAGGTAAAACATCCATTTTTACCATTTAAACTATAAAAATTGATTAAATTCTTACCTAATCTCATCAATTTACTATTGTTTAATATTATCTGATTCACGAAATTCTACAGTCGTGTTATGTATTATTTTTTTATACAAATCTTACAGTAACCATTTTATACAAATCCTAATGGACATTAAAATATACAAATCCTACAATGGACATTTTGTTATAGTTGGAAGATGGTTACACGACCAACTAAGCCGTATGTTTGTTAATTGGGTTGTTACACCATTAGCCTGTGGAAAAGATCCTACCAAACGCCTGTACAGAGTCCACCAAAACGTGTGTTCAAAACCCACGTGTGTTCAAAGCCCACTAAACGTGTTTACAGAGCCCACCAAGGTATTATTGACTATGAATATTATAGAAATGGGTTGGACAGAAAATTATTTTGGCTTGTGGACCCTTTGGATTAGTCACCCTTGATTAAATCTTGCATAAATGATATTCTTTTATTTAGTCTTATAATAGGGTCGTACTTTATTGTTGTTTGTAATGGGCTTAGTATTAGAAATGGTCAACAAGTTAGGCTTGTTTTATTATGGGTTATATAATACCAAGAATTGTTTTAATGTGACTTGTTAAACTTTAATGGGATAAAAAACCCTAAATGAATGTGTTCCGCCGGTTGTTTTTAGTTTTTGATCTTCAATCTCTATCCTTCTTCTTCTTAGAATTCTTCATATGTTCATCAGGTTCATATTCTCCCTCTTCTAATGTTCATATTCTTCCTCTTGTAATCATATATGTATTATAGGTGTTTTATTTGGATTGTAGATAAATTTTTATGAATGAATTCTAATGTATGAATCTTAGAGAAAAATAACATTATTTGTGAAACTTATTATTATTAATTTTTTTTCACACTAACATATATTATTGTAATATTATGTTTTTATTTTTAAAATATTATTGTAAATTTATAATATTTTTTGTTATTATAGTGATATTAGGATGTTTTTTATATTCAAAATTATTTAATTTCAATATTTTTACAAGTATAATTAGTTTCTAAGAAAATCTATTCTATTTTCTTCTGCTATAAAAATCTAATATGAAGTCATTTTTTATGCATTGTAGTTTTCCACTATAATTTCAAGTGTTATTATATCATCCATATACAAGGATTTTTTTGTTATATACCTAACTGTTTCAATTATTCAAATATAAAGTACTATTATTTTAGATACAACATATCAACCATCACACCTGGGTTACCATTTCAATTCAATATTTTCTATTAAATTTGATATATTTTTAATATTTTACTCATTTATATTTAATTTATATTGTATGAAGGGTATATAATTATTTAATTTAATATTCTTTGATGTAGATAGTATTGTCTTTCTTTAAATTAGACTGTATTATGACACCAAGGTAGACAAGATCGTTGGTCATAACATTTCAATACTCAGGTATGTATAATAAATTTAGGATTCCTAAGATATCACACACACACACACACATATATATATATATATATATATATATATATATATATATATATATATATATATGTATATATATATATATATATTCCTTTTCAGTTCACAAAGTCAAGAACAACTTAAAAAAATGATAATCATTTTTTACTATTACAAAAAATCATATTAATATTAATTATTTAACAATATTATCATATATAAATTCCAAAGTATAAGTATTATATATAATAATATATAATATTTGTCATATATGTAGAAAATGTATATGATTTAACATTTTGGTTTTTTATAACATTTATTCAAACCACAATGTAATAGTTTTTTTCGATAACTTTTTTATTTTATGGTTTTCAAACAACAATGTACTATTACTACAATGTATACTTTTTTATTCAAACTACAATGTACTATTACTTTTTTATGTATGCTGAGTAAGGTGTGTTAACTTTTGGATGGTCCTGTTAGGTGCTTGTTAAGTATGCTTAATAGGTTGTAAGGTATAGTTATTAAGTGTAATCAATACTTGTTGGATATACTCAAAAGATAAGGATAGTTTTGTGATTGCAGGAAAAGAACTTCAAATCACCGCAAAAGAAGTGAAGATTCTGATGGGCATTGAATATGGCAATAACTATTTGTCAATGTTCATAAAGGAGGAAGAAAATCAAGAAAGCGAGTGGTATGTAAGGAAATTTGGAGCAGGAAACATAAAAGATTTGAATCCAACAATTGTACAAAACCGTATAATAGCAATTCTGGAGAGGGAAGAAACCTTGCAAGCTCAGGAGGATGTAGCAAAACTCTTGAGCATGTATACCGTAACACAAATTTTGTTTACTAACAGAAACTATAATGTTAGAAAATAGTTTAGACTAGTGTGTGTAGACCTATAGAACAGAAGTGATTTGACTGGGCTTCAGCCATACTAGATTAAATGATTGATTCGACATACATGGAAGTCAAGTCAGTCGTCGGGGGGTTTATTCATTTTTTTATCATCAAATTGAACTTCTATTAATAATGCTCAACTACACAATTCATTACAACTTATAAGACCCAGGAAGGGCACTAAAAAACCATTGGGACCTAAATAACAATTGCACCTAAACATTTAGGCAAAATTGAACATTAAAATACTCTTAAATTACATTTATTGACTCCGAAACTATTAATGAGCTTTGATGCATTCTTCGTCTTAATATTCTTCCTCTTCAACTTTATCACTACGAGAGTTTCAAACCGGTTGTAAATCGACTCCTCATTCCTTACAACATCTCCATGAACCCTTGAGTTGCGCTCACTCCAAATATGAAGCAAATCCTGACTATTGATTTAGATTCTTAATTAGGGCAAGCATCTATTAATCCATCCACTAGATTAATTAACTCAACAGCAGAATATACAATTTGGCAATTACCCATTATTTTCGTCATAATTCGTTTAACAAAATGACCATAGATAAGATGATGATTAATGTCCTTAGTAAATTAGTTGCAAAATACGAAAATTGGGTTGATTTGTGATCCCCAATATACCATACGCTTTTTAGTGGGTAGCCTATGTTGAATAAAGAGCATCTAGGGATACCACCCTTAGCCCAAATAAGTTTAGACCAGCTAACTTTTTCTCTAAAGATATAAATCTTCTGTAAAGTTTTCGTGAATGTAAATTTTCCTTTTATGCTTTCATTCTAGAAAATAAGATCATTTCACGCTGTAAGATTGATAAGATTAAGCTCAGGAAGAATTTTACCAATGTAAGGAGGCAATCTCCATCGATTTCTTCCAAAACAAGATGCAACCGTTATGTTGCAATTAGTATTAGAGCTGTTGATCTCTATATTTAAAATGGAAGCAACATCTTGTTTATGTATCCACTTATCCCAAAGGATATATGTATGTTCACCATTTTTCACCGAGTGATGTATGAATTGATAAGCTAAACTTATGACTTTCATTAGCGGTTTCCATACCCAAGTATAAGATTGTTTATAATACCGACTCCAAACACACTTATTTTTAAGTATATGTGAATAAACCCAATTACTCGATAGATTATTGCCTTTAGAATACATCTTCCAAAAAGTATAAAGTAAACAAACTTTGTTAATATTTTCAATACATGGGATATTCAAACCACCTACTTCCTTTGGAGAACACACATCAGCCCAAGCTATTTCAGCACCTTCAGCACAACTAAGGTCTCCCTTCAATAAATAACATGCCTTTTCAGATTAATCTTTGTATATAAATTGTTTAGGTAACATGAAGACTCTACACCTAAATAATACTTTGTTCATAAGCATTTCTTTTATCAATTCAACTCTACCAGCATATGATAGAAGTTTAGAGCTCCACTAATTTGTTGATCCATATATTTTGTCCACCAGTAAAAGCCCATCATTAACACTGAGCTTTTTTGAGTTAAGGGGCACACCAAGGTATCTTACAGTCGTCTTCCCAACCTTGATATTAAGAATGTCTGAGATATCACTTTATTACTCAGACCTTCATCTCCACTACTTACGTGTTCATATATGGGAATAGCAACTGGAGTATTGAGAATTTGAACATTAACCTCAGGAGACATAATCATTTTAGTGATATAGGTGAATTTTCGTCTGCTTTTAGGAGCCTTTTGTCCAACATTAGCCGATGAAGTGACTTTAGCCAAACTCAAGAATTTCCTCATAAATAAAAGTGAAGTGAAAAAAAGAGAAAAAGAAAAAAAGAGGGGGTGAGTATGTGGTGCGTGAGGCGGAGGAGAGAAAAAAGTAAGAAGATGATAAAAGGCGGTGAAGCAGAGGTGAGCGGAGAAGGTAGATCCAACGTTAGATCCCAGAATGATTGGGAAAAACACCAAATCAAAAAATAAAAAGAGCAAAAAGTAGCTAAAATAAAGGGATAAAGCTAAACAAAGAAAAATAAAGGGTGGAATAAAATAACGACATAAGACTGAGTAGAGAGGATTTTTCAGGATTGACTCTCATTGACATGTTTTTTTTAGCAATTATCACTTATTTTTATTACTTGGGGGGTTTATTCATTATGCTGGTAAGTGATACATAAGTTAATTATCGATTGGGAAAATTAACTATTTTATGAGTATGGTTTTAACCTTTATTATTTGCAGTCTTGTACTGAGCAAGTATCAGTTGGAAAAAGCCGGGAATCAAATGCAACTCCAAGATTTTTGAAATGGGATTATTTCGCTGACTACAACCGAGCAAGCCCTCATCAGGTGTAAACAAAAAAAGTTATGACAGTTTACGATCAAATTATATATTGATTATTTAGATAGACTTTTGTTGAGTATAGATTTTATCAATGAATTTTATTGGGGTACTGATTGTAGGTGTCTTAAAGTGAAATAGAACCAAATGATGAAGAAACTAGATGGCTTTTGATGCAAGAAGATGGCGATGACGCTGAAGACTAACAAGCCAACTTGTTAGAACATGTGCATAATGAAGTTAATGAGAAAGTAAATGATGATGATAATGATGATAATTGTGATGAGGGTGAGGATGATGATGGTAATGATGGGGAGAATATAGAAAAAAGATGAAATTCAGAAGGTGAAAATATGGACGAAACTGATGATGTGATGGCTAACGATTGGATAAATGATCGTGGAGTGGGGGAAAAGGTTGTTAGAGACGATGAAGAGATGGTAGGAGACACGGAAGTGGACACAGATACTGAGTTGAGAGAAGAACAACGAATGGACTTCTCTAGTTACGCTAAAGAGATGAACGTGTAAGACTCGATGGATGACGGTCCACCGAGAGGAGCTGAAGATTTTGAAAGGTTTGATGATACACAACCAAGAAAACTACAAAATCAGTAGAGGCTGAAGGCATTTCCAGTGAAAATGAGGTGTCGTCCGAAAAAAATACAAAATCAGAAGTGGTGAAGGAAGTAAAAAAATTGTGAACAAGGATACAAAGTTTATGAGATTCAGATATAACAGAGTGGACGAGGATGGGCTGGTTCTAAAGATCCAATAGTATAATGAATACGTGCTAGGATTGATGAAGCAACACACAAAAATAAAATCCTAGTCACAGAGATAGAGAGATCCACAACTGAGAACATGAAATACGCTGATGATATAAATAGGTTTCAAGAATAAGAATGGTAGGGAACGTATTGATTGCAAAACATGTAGAGCTGAAAAGAAAAACATATCAACTAAGAAGGAAGCTGAAAGCAGCAGAGGAATGTCACGAAGAATGACAATTTAAACTTTTAATCAAAAGAAGAACAGATAAAAGAAATGTCAAAAGAGAAAACAAACCTGGAGTCGAGGATTAGATCACTAGTGGCTTAATTAAAGGAACTGCAGGAATGATATGATACAATTGAAATTGGTGCTCACATAATAGAAGATGATACCAAGGCACTCAAGAAAGAAAACAAAACACTAAAAAAACAGAACAAGAAAGTCTGAGATAAAATCCTATCTCTTATAGTGATAGCCATGTTGGTTGCTTTTAGGGATGAAGAAGAAGAAAGTGTCAAGAAAAAAGATGAAGTAGAAAATGAGGTTCTAACTTGGGAGGATGAGCGTGAACTATAGAGTGTAATAAGGAATGCATGTGATGAAAAAACCCAAGCCCTAAAGCTCAAAACTTGGATAAACCTAGCATGAAGGAAGTTGGCAGTAAAACTTAGCGTATGTACACTCCATGAAAGATTCCCCGGAATGTAAAGTTAAACAAAAAGGGTGTTGTGATTACAAAAAGACTTCAGATATTGTAGAAGATCCACTTGTCAAAGCACGAAAAAGGAAGGATGGTTTACAAAAAAACAATAGAATAGCTAAAGTGGCAAAATCTATATCAGTTGAAATAGGAGGTCGGTCAGAAATCTAGACATGGCAACCAAATTTCGATCTATTGAATGCATCACAAGATGAAATAAATGAAGAGGAGACGAAGAATGAAACAAATGGTAAAAAGGTTGTTACAGAAGAACAGGGGGTAAAATGAAATTCTTCCATAAAAATATTGCATACAAAGCCGATCACTTATTTTTGAGAAGGATGTCAAGTAGAAAGGTGAAGGAAAAATTTGGGTAAGAGAGCCGATTACGGTGCCAGCCTATAAATTATTAAACATTGCACATAAGGGTGCAGTTGCAGCTAAGGTAAGATAAACTTACTAAGTCGGAACAATCATACTCAATACTTTTATTAAGTCTATCAAGTCATACTCGTTACTTTTACTTTGTATAAATGAATATACTTAGTAAGAAAAACTGAGTATGATTGACATACTCAATAACTTAATTCTGTATATGTTATTTCATTAGTGTGTGATACAATTACTTTATAATCATACATTATAGATGTTATTCTTGTAATGCTTGATGAGAAGTATGGTAATGGGAAGAGTGGTGGGCAACACAAAGTCACCTTTCAAGTTGTCGGCTGCTTAGTAAGTGACACATTAACGTTTTAAAAGAATAATTTCCATATAGTAAAGTAACACATTGCTCTTTGTTATTGCAATTTTGAACAACACTATATTGTTAGCGAAATGCAAGATGCAATCAATTTCTTTGTAATAGATTTTTTTAGAAGAAAGTGCAAAGAATATGATTATACACTATTTCCTGTATTTGTATACGACGGAAGTGGAAGTCACTGGAGCTTAATTGTTTTATGACATGATCGTTAAGACACCGAGGAAGCTTTAATCTTCCTATTCAAATTAGTGGTATGCTCAAAGTGAAGGCAATGTGTGATGTGGGTTTGGTGGGGGGAAAGGTGTGATAAATAAATAGATAAATAAGATAATAATAATAAAGAGCACACACCCTTGAGAACCACAGAACTCACTGCAAGTATCACAGATCGTTTGCAAGTTTTAATGATAAGTCAAGTACGTTCTCAAGGATTTAATCCGTTAGATCTACTTGTATTAAATAAGTGTAGATGAATTTAGATGTTTATATAAAAAGATGAGAAGATGAACAACTATTTGATATGAATAAATAATAAATAAGAATGCAGATAAATAAATCTTAATGTAAGTCAAATAAATTAGGGTCACTAATATGAGTCTATTACTAAGTTGTTATTCTAACCAGTCACGCATTGAGCATTATATATTAACCGGGATTCTAAATTCTACCTAACCACCGTCGGAGTGGGATTAGGAGCAACCTCTCCACTAACAAGGAACTTGGGTAAAGAAACCTCGAGTTGTGATTGGTGGTTAAATCAAATCTTTATGGCTATCTAGGTAGGGTCACTATTAGACGATTATGTGGTGTTGTCAATAACTAAGAATAGTCCTAAGATTGGCCAAATCTAGTGTTGTAACAATAAGTCAAAACACATAATAACAATATACGCCAAGCTCAAATCAATTAAAATATCATATAGTATTAAGGAATGTAGATAAAATAATAACCCAATAATAAAAAGTAAAACTTACAGAATAAAAGTTTAGAAATATGGTGAAACCACAAATTTATAGCCAATTACCCTAAATATAGAGAAGGTAGATGTAGAAGAGGAGTTTGTCACTCTCCAACTTCTTGCTTCTTGTCTTCCTCTATAGGTCAGCTTGCTTTTTGGATGCATAGCTTGAAACTAAGGATGAATATTAGTTTAAAGGACTAAGCTAATATTTAAAGTTGAGAAAATACAAGTAAGGACTAAGACTAAGTTTGGAACTGAGCAAGGACAAGTTTACAATGGTTTAAGGGTGTATTTATAGGTGTCTTGGAAGCCCTAATTAGTTTTCTTGAAGGAGAAGGTAAGTAATGGACTCCTAGCCCAACTCAAATTCGTAACCCTTAGAATCATCCCCGTTTTTGTTTTGTTCATAACAGCTTCAATACTTATCCGTTTGACGCGTATGAGTAATCTAAATTCATTATCTCGGAAAGATCTTTAACTTTCGTCTTGACCATTCTTCCAAATTCCACACAGATTTTGAGATGTAAGCCAATTTGTGGTCGTGGGTGGTGAAATTCAGATTTTTTGACAGTTTTATCTTTCCATACTTTAGCTTTTGTTTCCTTATCTCCAATTTCCATGTATATATTCTTTCCTTTATCTCTTAGACTTGCCTTGGTATCTAATTAATCTCCATATATATATCTTTAAATCTTCACACTAAATAAATAATTAAACCCAATATGCTCTAAAAATAATAAATCATTAAATCAAGACTAAAAATAGGAAAGTGCAATAATACATGTGTTAATCGACTGAATGACTTCCTAAAACACTAAAAATGATGTCTCTAACTAATATTAATTCATGACAAATGAGGAGACATCATGGTTCAAGTGTGAATCTTATTCCGAAGTCCGTGTTCGATAAGTTTGGACTCAAGAAGAGAGAAAAGGCTTTCGTGAAGTTACGATTTGCGGATAGCTCAGTGACAAAGACATGGGGAACAATGGAGGAAGTTCATGTCCAAACAGGTAATATAACCATCCCTACTGTCTTTGTTATTCTTGATTATGATCCAGATAAGCTTATACTTGGAATTCCGTTCTTATCCATAAGTAAAAGCATCATCAACTTCCAGGAGGGAACAGTTACCCTACGTGCTAAAAATGTATCCGAAACATTCCATTTCTGGGATAAGAAACCAAGGAAGTTGGATCCCGAAGTTCTTATCATACACACTCTTTTACATTATCGAGTCCCTGAAGAAATCCACACAAAATCTGTGGATACTAGACCAATGTGTGAGTTTGGGGTCGGCCATGAAGTTGTATAGAAAGCCCGCAAATCCGAGAATTGGTCGCGAAGTCACAAGATTCGTGGATGGGACCATTCATAGTCACATATGTTGTTTCAGCTAAATTGATAGAAATCAGGCCCAAAAGTGGCATTAAAATGAGATTAGTTGACGTGCATAGCCTTGCTCGTTGCTGGGGGGGGGGGTTATATATGTAAATCTTGATAAAGGTAACGCGTCTAACTTTGAAAAACATTAGAAAAAGTGCTATACGAGAGACAACCCGCAATTTTTTTATGTTTTTATGTCTTTAATTTATGTTTAGATTAGTTGTTTTAGTGGATATTGCAGTACTGAGAAAGGTATTAGTGTTTTTGATGTGAAGGTACTTAAGAAATCGAGTTAGGGAGAAAAATCGCAAAAAATTGACGAAAACTAGAGCCTCTGTGTGGCTATGCTGTAGATCTAGGTTTCGCGGCCTAGGCGGTCGACTGGGGCCTAGCGCCTAGGCGGGATTAGGCGGTTTTGAATCATGACGTATAATTTTGTCTATCTATTAATATTATACGTAGTAATTATAACAATTTTAACTATTTAAGTCATAAAATTCATCATATATATATGATGTCTCCTCATTTGTGATAGATTTATGATAGGATGAGACATCATTTTAGGGATTTAGGAAGTCATCTAATCGAATTTCTTGAGAAATGCTACACTTTCCTATTTTGAGTCTTGATTTAGTAAAATAATATATTTAGAGCATATTGGGTTTAATTATTGATTTAGTGTGATGCTTTAAAGATACTTATAGAGATTAATTAGATTCCAAGTCAAAGACTACAAGATATGGAAAGAGATAAGCATGGTACTTGGAGATAAGGAAAGAAAAGCTAAAATCATGGAAAAGGAAAAACTGTCTTAAATCTGAATTTCTGCAGCTACGTCTAAAGAAGTGGTGATAACTCCAAAACCGAGTCGATTTTGGAAGATTCCTTAATAGGGACGTAGATAATTCCGTGAGGATTCTTTTGGTATCTTATGGGCTAAAAACCGACCAATAACGAAGAAGATATGATTAAAACAAGTCAGCAGTAATTATCTTTATTTCCATACGAATTAGAGTTGGGCTTGGAGTCCACCACTTACTTCTCCTTCAAGAAAACGAATTAGGGCTTCCAAGACACCTATAAATACACCCTTATACCATTGTAAACATGTCCTTGCTCAGTTTCAAGCTTAGTCTTAGTCCTTGCTTGTATTTTCTCAGTTTTAAATAATAGCTTAGTCCTTATATTTATTATTCATCCTTAGAATCAAGCTATTCATCCAAGAATCAAGCTGACCTATAGAGGAAGACAAGAAGCCGAAGTTGGAGAGTGACAAACTCCTCTTCTTCATCTCACCTTCTCTATATTTAGGGTAATTAGCTATAGATTTATGGTCCACCATATTGCTAAGCATTTATTCTGTAAGTTTTACTTTTAGTTGTTGGGTTATTATTTTGTCTTTAATTCCATTAATACTATTTGTTATTTAAATTGATTTGAGCTTGGCGTATATTGTTATTATGTGCTTTGACTTATTTTTACAACCCTAGATTTGGCCAATCTTAGGATTATTCTTAGTTATTGACAACACCACATAATCGTCTAGTTTTGATCCTTCGCCTAATTAGATAGCCATAAAAGTTTAATTTAATCACCAATCATTACTCAGGAATCCTTGGTAGTGGAGAGGTTGCTCCTAAGCCTAATAGAGGCTAGGTAGAATTTAGAATCCTGGTTAATATAAAATGCTTAATATGTGACAGGTTAGAATAACAACTTAGTAAAATAGACTCATATTAATGACCCTGATATATTAGACTTACATTCATATTTATTTATCTGCATTCGTATTTATTTATTTTATATCATATATTTATTCCTATTATTATATTTTATTCCTAAACATATAAATTCATCTACGCTTGTTAAATATAAATAGATCTAACGGATCAAATCCCTGCGAACGAACTTGACTTATCATTAAAACTTGCAAACGATTTGTGATACTTGCAATGAGTTCCGTGGTTCTCAAGGGTATGTGCTCGTTATTATTATCTTTATTTATTTATTATTTTATCACACCTTTGCCCCCATCAATATAAAATACTAAAATTCGAGTTATATTATCAATTCAAGAATTCTTGAAAATAAGAAAAATAAAAAAGCGCCTAGGGGACATATTTTTTGTCATTAATCGGCGCCTAGGCGGTCTATGCGCCTCTTACTCAGTGACTAAGGCGCTAGGCAAAAGAGCCTAGCATTTTTACTAGACGTAAGCGGATGAGGGGGGAGTTGAATCCTAGACAGCGATTTCTACAACATAGCTGTGCGGTACACTGCACAAGAGCTCTGGTACACCGCAAGAAGTTAAACAGTGGCACGGTTCAGCGAGACAGTCTAGCGCGAGCAAACCGTATCTTCATTCGCGCCAGACCGTGGCGATTGTTCCCAATAAAAGATCCGCGAGGTACATCATGTGATCAGTCCGGTGCACCACACCAAGCCCAGACCGTTACAACGGTATGTAAATCAGGTTCTTAGACGAGAGTCCAATGCCCAATACCGTCTCGTCAATACTGTGGCACTGGTCTAGCAAATTTTTCTGCGGTACACCACATGTCACATCCGGTGCACCGCACGACACCGCCAGAAAAAGTTATAAGAAGGGTTTTGAAGATAAATGTTAGTTATGTTGCGAAATTCTAATCCCTAAGCCTCTCTTTCTTCCCCAAAGGTTTCCTACCTCCATTAAAGCTTCGACAAACCTTCACCATACATCAAAACACTACCCAATCACCATAAATTTACATCCAAACCATTCCCCACATCATTATAAAGAAGATTCAACCACCTAGATCAATCTAAAACACCTAGAATCCAAGAATCAAAGCCTAAAATTTTGAAATCTTATCCAACAATTTCTTAAATCCATACATATAAAGCAAGAGATCATCCTACTCACGTAGAGATTCAATGTCCGTACACCTTTCCTAACCCAAACAACACTTTGTTCAACCTAAAATCAAGGGTTACAAATTTCATGAGTGTTCAAAGCTTTGAGTTGGAGGTCAAATGAGATGAAAAAAAGAACAAAAATATTATTTACTGTTAGGGAGATGAAGAAGAATCAAAATAAGGTATTGTGTTTTATTGAGAAGAAGACAATTGAGAAGAGTTCAAGTTCTAGTATGAAGAAAAAAGGTAAAACAGGTCAAGAGAATAAAGGAAAGCATGCAGTGGTAAATTTGAAGAGAAAAAAGATTACAATTTTTAAGGAGAAGACACCACAACCTCTACAAATCGAGATTGATATACCCGAGATGAATGAAGATTCAAAGGCCTTGTTAGCTTCCGCAATGAAGCAGTTAACAGACTTACCTTTAACTCATGAGAGAATATGTGAAATAGAGGTTGGAGAAGAGGAAAAACAAGAGAGTTCCAGAGTGTGATTTATTAGGATGGAGCATAAGAGGATGTAGGGGAAAGAAAAGTATGTGATACAAGAAGGTTACATACAAGAAAAGCACTACACCCTATTTCAGGTATTAATCATTCGAGGCAATAGCCTTGAGTGTATGTTCTCTTTCTTCCTTACAATTTTTGTATATGCTTTATTTGCTTTTTTTTAATTTATTTTTAGAGATCTTTTCGAGTCGTGGGGACACGCCTCATTATTGAGTTGGGGTGTGGGAATTCATTGTCTCTCATCTCCATTTTTCTGTGATTTTACAGTTTTTGGAAGAAATTAAAATTTTTGATACATGGGATTTAGATGTAGAGTATGTATAATATCTTAAAAGCATAAGCTTAGTAAGTTAATGATCGAAAGTTTTATGTTTATGATTTTTTTTTTGTATGCTTTGAGTATTTAAAAGAAACACAAATTGATAGTAAAGACAAGATTAGTGAGCAATGCGGTAGAAGTATTTTTTATCTTAGGACGCCTTGAGTGGTGTGTAGGCCGTGAGATCCGAGCTAGTTGATAAACCCATTTGGTGAACGTGCTAAAGGTAAGAGAATGACTAAATTCATAGTTTAGAAAGTGATTAAGGTGGTTATTTGATAAGCCACTCATTCCCTTTTAGCTTGTTGTCCATTTATTATATTTTATATCCTTCTCAGTCACTTCTAGCCTTTCTAAATACTTTTTATTTAGCCATATCATAAGCCATATCCCTTTAGAGTATAGGTCTTTTCCATATGACCTACACTCGAATAGTGATGCATAGACAATTGTTTTAGAGATTGAGTTTGGGGTGGTGGGTCCACCATTATGGGAAATATTATTGGGTTGGAAATTTTGAGCTTATTGTTTGTGCTCTATATTTTGATGATGGTTCACTGTTTAATATATTGTAACCCTTTTCCGGGGTAAAAGTAAATGAAAAAAAAATTTATGAAAAGAAATTATGAGTAAAAGTAGCATGATAAAAAAATAGAGTCATAACTATATTACAAAAGAAAAAAATGATATGAAAAAGATTGAAAAGATTTGGAATGGAAAAATGAAATTTGTATGTATTCATCTTTTGCCAAAAGTTCACTCTAAATTATCCAAATATACTATCATACCGTCCCTAAGCCAACGATACAACCTTCAAGACCTTTTGATTCTTTGCTATGTGATCTAGAATGGATTGAGCTGTTAGAGAGTAGTTAGGTGGATCTTTGGATACTAGTGAAGTTCGAGGAACAATCTATAGACTCCTTGGTAATCTAAGTGAATAACCCCTCCTTCGTGAATAATCTGATCTTAAATTTAAGCCGTGTTGATCGTGAATATGTTAAGTGTACATGTAATCTAGTTTGTGAGAATTATTGCATGATATTTTCTGAGTAGTTTCTTTGAGTTTAATTTATATATTTTGCTATCTTCTTCCCACTTTGCTTAATTGACTTAGGTGTGTATTTAGAGACTTCCATGTGTTCTTATCTTTATTGTATCGAGACGATACAACTTTGAGTTGGGGTCTTGATGTCTCCCTATTTGTGATATAATAACATAGGTTAAATACATCATTTAAGGTGTTTATGATTAATTAATTATAGATTTTCATTCGTATTTTGATAATTTCTTGTTTCTTATCTTGATTTGATGATTTATTATTTTTAGAGCATATTTGGTTTAATTTATGTGTTAATGTTAAGCTTTAAAGATATATGGAATATAATTAGATGTCAAATCAATTTTAAAGTGATAAGGAAAGAAGATATGGAAGTAATCAAGAGATAAAACGAAGTAGAGATTAAATAAAAAATGAAAATCGGCCAAGTAAATCTGAAATTCTGAAGCTACGTCCATTAAAGTGATGATACCTTTAAATCGGTTGAGAATTTGGTTGAGCATTCAAAAGGGTAAATGTAAATTTTTCCGCTTCGGTTGTTTCGGTATAAAGTAGGAGAAAATTGTACCAATAAAGAAGAAGATACGTTAAAAATAAGATAACAGTGTTTATCATATTTTAGGAAACGAATTTGAGTTGGACTTGGACTAAAAAAACTTACCTTTTACTCACCAATTTCGACCTAGGGTCTTCCTAAAACCTATAAATACACTCTCTTATCATTGTAAACATGTCCTTGCCTCTCCTTAACTAGTCCTTAATATTATTTATCATAGAAGTCATTCAAGAGAAGCAAGTTGACAGTATGTATCTTTATTTTAATTTATTTCTTGTTAGCATGAACTAATTTTACCATAGCTTGAGTTTTGCATATGTATAATCTTTGAATTCTAATTTCTTCTATCTAAGTTCGTTTGGGAAAACCTTTTTAAACTGATTCTAGCTTCTTAACCATATTCTTTTTATGTGCTTTGATTTATTTCTAGTCTTAATCTTGATCATGTAGGGCTGTCTTAATAGTAGTTAGATGGTCATCCATAAGGGGTGTCTAATAATTGAAACATCACATAAGAGTCTAGTGTGCGGTAGGATCCGGAAGGGCTTTCTTAACTAGATAGTCATTAGGGTTTGAGATTTAACCACTGATCATTGCACAGGGCCCCCTTACCCAAGTCCCCTAGTAATTGTAAGATCGTCACCTAAGTCCACCCAAGATGGAGTTAGGAGGAATATCCTGGCTACTTATCTAAGATATTTAATCACCCTTATTAACTAGTAGAAGAAATAGAAGGCTAAGTGCATACAAGAAAACCTGAGCTATATCTCTGTCATCCTATTCTTATATCTTGTATTTATTGTTTCGTCTTTGTTTAATTCATCACTATTCTTCCCAATCATTACTATTTACTTTTCTATTGTCTTTTAATTCATTAATCTAATTATTACTACGCTCTCTTAATCCATTCGTATCACACACTAAGACCCTGAGAACGAATCTGAAGTTATCATTAATACTTGTGTGCGGCTTGTGATACTTGCAGTGAGTAACGTTGAAGTTAGAGTGTTTGTTTTTACTTATTTTAATCTTATTTTTATCACACTATTACCCCCACCACATATATATATATATATATATATATAATGGAATAAAAAATTATACGGTATATCTTTAGTGATGTGATTGAAGGGACACTTTGAGATTGAGTTAGTATATTTTGAGTTGGGAAAATTGAAAATTCCCCAAAAGTCTTTGAGGGTATACCCCAAGATTGAATGTGTGTATTTAGATAACGAAAAATACATGAATAAGTGTCATGTTGTCCAGTCACATGTTGGGATAGCATTCAGTTAGTTAAAGATACCTTGTAATAATATTAGAAACATCCAATTAAATATTCGGTAACGACTAAAACTAATTATAGGTATCTTATCTTGTTTTGTCGTACTTTTATCAAATCTAACTTATATTTGATATTTGTTTAAATATATACCAAATAAATAAATATTGAAGAAGGCATGATTAAATCTTACTTGAGATACTTGAGATATGTTTTTATTTGGTTTTCGTTGGTCTTGAGATTCTCTACCTTTCACGACTTTCTTTTCTCCATTCATCACGTTCCTAAATGTCTTACAATATTCGAAATATAATTGTAAAATTTTATGAAGAAGAAATGAAACAATATAAATTTAGCTATTTTACCATCTTGAATGACGGGGTGTGAATGGAATTGTGTCGTAGAATACTACTTTGCAAATTCCAAGCTCAAAAGACTTCAAAAGCTCTTGAATTTGAAACTTGGTATTTCATAATTTTCTGGAAAAATTGTTGTCTTTTTTTGTCTTTGGGTTTAGAATCGATATTGTGATGGTGATCTATGAAGTAGATTTGGTGTTTCTTGATGTGGTATGGATGATTATGGGTAAATTTCTTTTTGAGAAATTCATAAATTTTTAGGACCTAGTGAAGAAATTTGTGGTGCTTGAGTGATTTTTGGTGTTGGAGTTGTGTTTAATTCGTGTGGAGATAATTCTTGCCTAAATCAGTGGCGGTAAGAGGAATTCTTGCCTAAATCAGTGGCGCCAATTATTAATCTCCACCCAACACCATTGTTTCACGATCGTGACCTTTGTATATGTACTTCTGAATGTACCTTCCACATATTATTCCCTCAGAAACTTTAGTATTGTAAAAATAAATATATTGGGAACTCTACCTTCCAATAGAGACTTTGTGGTCTCAATGGACGCAAAAGCATTTACTGAAAGATAAGTCTTTTTGGTAAATTCAAATGCCTCAAGATTTTTCTTGGGATTGGAGTCTTTTGAAAATTAAAAATATTGCTACAAGACTAATCACATGTCAAGTTAGTAAGAGGAAAATTGTCTCCCTCTTGGGCGATTGTTGGATGCCTATTATAAATTTTTAAATGATATGAAATGCAGTAATCTAGCTTTAAGGTAGTAAAAAATGTAAAATTTCTAAAATCATACATGAGGGAAAATGGAGATGGCCTCCCAAGCTCAACTTTATGAATGAAATTTCAAAGGAGTTATGCATAACAAGGAAATAAAGATTCTATTAAATCCTTTTATGCAAAAAAAGGGTGGATTTAATGTCACTAAAATATATGAAGTCATGCAAATAAATGGGATATAAGTATCACGAAATAAGATTTTAGATATAAATTTTTTCCCTAGTATAAATTCATGCTTCATCTTACACATATAAATAACAAATTATTGAAAAAGCAAAGACTAATGAAAAGGAGACTTATCTCAAATATAATGTGCAAATTCTGGAGTTATTCTTTCAGAAATCATATATGGGGAAATACCACGAGAAAACAAAAATTATGATTAAATTTGCACTTTGGAATAAATTATAGATTGGTATATAATAAAATAACAAAGAGTTATGCGAACAGATTACCATAATCATTCTTCCCACGATCTGAAGTAAATCAAACGACCCGATATCAGTTTATAAGTGAAGGTGCAATTTTCGAGAAAATAAAAACTTATCTGCTAGATAATTTGTTAAAGTTAAAACTATTGGGTCGTAGAAAACTAACAGAACAATGCTTTAACTGAGGAGTTGGGGTTTGACTTTGGAAAGATATGTTGTGACTTAGAAGCTGTCAAGTGTAAAAATGATATATTTTGATTAAAGAGATAATTGCTAATTAGGTCCATAACCCAACAAATCATGTCTTAAGAAGTCTAATCTAATAGATTGGATAAATAAGGTCCAAAATACTATTTGGATCTTATAATATACCTAAAATAACATTAAAAATTAAAATAACAAAATTTAGTTTTAAAAAAATACACATTAAAAACAAAAAATAAATAAATTAAGATTGCAAAACAATAAGCCTAACTCATCTCTTCGCATTCTCGCATATGAATAAAAAACCATATGTTCACACTCACCTTCCCACCAAGCCACTCTCTCACAAAAAAACTTCACCAATCAAGGATTATTCTCCAACATCATCATCAATCCTCAGCGCCATCAACAATTGAAGATTTAAAATTAAGGTAAAACATCCATTTTTACAATTTAAACTATAAAAATTGATTAAATTATAACCTAATCTCATCAATTTACTATTGTTTAATATTATCTATTCACAAAATTCTACAGTCGTGTTATGTATTATTTTTTTATACAAATCTTACAGTAACCATTTTATACAAATCCTAATGGACATTAAAATATACAAATCCTACAATGGACATTTTGTGATAGTTGGAAGATGGTTACACGACCAACTAATTGGGTTGTTAATTGGGTTGTTACACCATTAGCCTATTCGCCTGTGGTAAAGTTCCTACCAAACGCGTGTACAGAGTCCACCAAAACGTGTGTTCAGAACCCACAAAAAACGTGTGTTCAAAGCCCACTAAACGTGTTTACAGAGCCCACCAAGGGTATTATTGACTATGAATATTATAGAAATGGGTTGGACAGAAAATTATTTTGGCTGTGGACCCTTTGGATTTGGATTAATCACCGATTAAATCTTGCATAAATGATATTCTTTTATTTAGTCTTATAATAGGGTTGTACTTTATTGTTGTTTGTAATGGGCTTAGTATTAGAAATGGTCAACAAGTTAGGCTTGTTTTATTATGGGTTATATAATACCAAGAATTGTTTTAATGTGACTTGTTAAACTTTAATGGGATAAAAAACCCTAAATGAATGTGTTCCGTCGGCTGTTTTTAGTTTTTTATCTTCAATCTATATCCTTCTTCTTCTTAGAATTCTTCATATGTTCATATTCTTCCTCTTCTAATGTTCACATTCTTCCTCTTGTAATCATATATGTATTATAGGTGTTTTATTTGGATTGTAGATAAATTTTTATGAATGAATTCTAATGTATGAATCTTAGAGAAAAATAACATTATTTGTGAAACTTATTATTATTAATTTTTTTTCACACTAACATATATTATTGTAATATTATGTTTTTATTTTTAAAATATTATTGTAAATTTATAATATTTTTTGTTATTATAGTGATATTAGGATGTTTTTTATATTCAAAATTATTTAATTTCAATATTTTTACAAGTATAATTAGTTTCTAAGAAAATCTATTCTATTTTCTTCTGCTATAAAAATCTAATATGAAGTCATTTTTTATGCATTGTAGTTTTCCACTATAATTTCAAGTGTTATTATATCATCCATATACAAGGATTTTTTTGTTATATACCTAACTGTTTCAATTATTCAAATATAAAGTACTATTATTTTAGATACAACATATCAACCATCACACCTGGGTTACCATTTCAATTCAATATTTTCTATTAAATTTGATATATTTTTAATATTTTACTCATTTATATTTAATTTATATTGTATGAAGGGTATATAATTATTTAATTTAATATTCTTTGATGTAGATAGTATTGTCTTTCTTTAAATTAGACTGTATTATGACACCAAGGTAGACAAGATCGTTGGTCATAACATTTCAATACTCAGGTATGTATAATAAATTTAGGATTCCTAAGATATCACACACACACACACACATATATATATGTATATATATATATATATATATATATTCCTTTTCAGTTCACAAAGTCAAGAACAACTTAAAAAAATGATAATCATTTTTTACTATTACAAAAAATCATATTAATATTAATTATTTAACAATATTATCATATATAAATTCCAAAGTATAAGTATTATATATAATAATATATAATATTTGTCATATATCACTACTGGAAATGCGGCGTTTCGCGACGACACGCGTCGTCGCGAAACCATCAAAATTCGTCGCTAAACAAGATTAGCGACGACATGTCGTCGCTAACTTGTCGTCTCTATCCAGGCGTCGCTAATTCGTGATTAGCGACGCCAAATAGTGTTTTCGTGACTAGTTCCTTTGGAATTTACCCACGAGGATTGGCGTCGCGGATTTATTGAATTCGCTACGACATGTTAGCGACGACATGTCGTCGTTAATTCAATAATTAGTTTTCATTTAATTTTTAATCGAATTTAATTTTCTTTTTTTTTAAATTAAATAGCGACAAACGTTGGCGACGGGCATGTCGTCGCTAATAATTGTTTTTTATTTATTTTTTTTTTTTTACATTTTATCGAAAATCATTATTTATTTATTTTATTTAATGGTTTAGCGACGACAAGGGTCGTCGCTATTCTTTTTTAATTTTTTTATTTTTAATTTTTGTTTTTTTTATTTTTTTTTATTTTTTTTTACTTTTTTATTTTTCTTTATTATTTAAATTTTAGTTTTTATTATTATTTTGATTTTAAATATAATACAAAATTATAAATAAATAAAAATCCAATAAAACATATAAAATACGATAATTCCATTCAAATAGTAAACGTGAAATAAATAAAGTCAACATCAAACGAGTCAAAGTCAAAGTCAAAGTCAAACAACATGAAAATAAATAAAGTCTTAAACGTACCAACCAAATAAAAAAAAAATAACTTAATCATCATTCAAATTCGGATCTTCTCCATCTCCTCTTCTCTCCTCATCTTCTCTCTCTTCATCTCGTCTAGTGGGCCCGGGTTTGCTGATCGGCTGCATTCCATTAGCGATTCTCATCCCGTTTAATGCCTCGAAAAGAGTCTCTGCCATGCTCGGGGGTTGACTCGGCCGACTAGAAGAAGATGTGGGCCCGGGTGATGCGGTGGATGGGTCCGGTATCGGTGGAAGATTTTGAGCCGCGCGAAGCTCGTTCATCCCATCCAGAACCGCCTTAAGCAGCTCATCGTTCTCCCTGTCCGGCTGTGTAGGAGTCCTGGCTCGTTTCCGGACCGGACCAATGGTAGGCACCCAGTGTTTAGTCTTGGGTGGGTGTAGGACCTCCATGATCGTCTCGAGCATGGCATCCATCTGCTCCTGGATGCTAACTTCAGTACCCTCCGTTCCGGCCTGCACAACCTTCTTCTTCATCTTCTCCCGAAGAACACCCTGCAATTAGATTTCAATTTAAAAATAAATTAGATTAAGTAAAAAAAAAATTTAAAATAAAAAAAAATTAAATCAATTTTTTTTTTAAAAAGACTTACACTGGCTCTCTCCAAACGCTGATCACGCCAGCTATCCGTAGCCGCATCATATGAAAGGTGGTCGAAATAGCCGCATAAAGGAGGAAGATCCATCTCCTCTTGGGTCTCGTCATCTGTAAATGTTAACGGCTCTTTCGTCACCGTCTTCAGCTTCCCCTGGACAGTATGTAAGGAAATTTGGAGCAGGAAACATAAAAGATTTGAATCCAACAGTTGTACAAAACCGTATAATAGCAATTCTGGAGAGGGAAGAAACCTTGCAAGCTCAGGAGGATGTAGCAAAACTCTTGAGCATGTATACCGTAACACAAATTTTGTTTACTAACAGAAACTATAATGTTAGAAAATAGTTTAGACTAGTGTGTGTAGACCTATAGAACAGAAGTGATTTGACTGGGCTTCAGCCATACTAGATTAAATGATTGATTCGACATACATGGAAGTCAAGTCAGTCGTCGGGGGGTTTATTCATTTTTTTATCATCAAATTGAACTTCTATTAATAATGCTCAACTACACAATTCATTACAACTTATAAGACCCAGGAAGGGCACTAAAAAACCATTGGGACCTAAATAACAATTGCACCTAAACATTTAGGCAAAATTGAACATTAAAATACTCTTAAATTACATTTATTGACTCCAAAACTATTAATGAGCTTTGATGCATTCTTCGTCTTAATATTCTTCCTCTTCAACTTTATCACTACGAGAGTTTCAAACCGGTTGTAAATCGACTCCTCATTCCTTACAACATCTCCATGAACCCTTGAGTTGCGCTCACTCCAAATATGAAGCAAATCCTGACTATTGATTTAGATTCTTAATTAGGGCAAGCATTTATTAATCCATCCACTAGATTAATTAACTCAACAGCAGAATATACAATTTGGCAATTACCCATTATTTTCGTCATAATTCGTTTAACAAAATGACCATAGATAAGATGATGATTAATGTCCTTAGTAAATTAGTTGCAAAATACGAAAATTGGGTTGATTTGTGATCCCCAATATACCATACGCTTTTTAGTGGGTAGCCTATGTTGAATAAAGGGCATCTAGGGATACCACCCTTAGCCCAAATAAGTTTAGACCAGCTAACTTTTTCTCTAAAGATATAAATCTTCTGTAAAGTTTTCGTGAATGTAAATTTTCCTTTTATGCTTTCATTCTAGAAAATAAGATCATTTCACGCTGTAAGATTGATAAGATTAAGCTCAGGAAGAATTTTACCAATGTAAGGAGGCAATCTCCATCGATTTCTTCCAAAACAAGATGCAACCGTTATGTTGCAATTAGTATTAGAGCTGTTGATCTCTATATTTAAAATGGAAGCAACATCTTGTTTATGTATCCACTTATCCCAAAGGATATATGTATGTTCACCATTTTTCACCGAGTGATGTATGAATTGATAAGCTAAACTTATGACTTTCATTAGCGGTTTCCATACCCAAGTATAAGATTGTTTATAATACCGACTCCAAACACACTTATTTTTAAGTATATGTGAATAAACCCAATTACTCCATAGATTATTGCCTTTAGAATACATCTTCCAAAAAGTATAAAGTAAACAAACTTTGTTAATATTTTCAATACATGGGATATTCAAACCACCTACTTCCTTTGGAGAACACACATCAGCCCAAGCTATTTCAGCACCTTCAGCACAACTAAGGTCTCCCTTCAATAAATAACATGCCTTTTCAGATTAATCTTTGTATATAAATTGTTTAGGTAACATGAAGACTCTACACCTAAATAATACTTTGTTCATAAGCATTTCTTTTATCAATTCAACTCTACCAGCATATGATAGAAGTTTAGAGCTCCACTAATTTGTTGATCCATATATTTTGTCCACCAGTAAAAGCCCATCATTAACACTGAGCTTTTTTGAGTTAAGGGGCACACCAAGGTATCTTACAGTCGTCTTCCCAACCTTGATATTAAGAATGTCTGAGATATCACTTTATTACTCAGACCTTCATCTCCACTACTTACGCGTTCATATATGGGAATAGCAACTGGAGTATTGAGAATTTGAACATTAACCTCAGGAGACATAATCATTTTAGTGATATAGGTGAATTTTCGTCTGCTTTTAGGAGCCTTTTGTCCAACATTGGCCGATGAAGTGACTTTAGCCAAACTCAAGAATTTCCTCATAAATAAAAGTGAAGTGAAAAAAAGAGAAAAAGAAAAAAAGAGGAGGTGAGTATGTGGTGCGTGAGGCGGAGGAGAGAAAAAAGTAAGAAGATGATAAAAGGCGGTGAAGCAGAGGTGAGCGGAGAAGGTAGATCCAACGTTAGATCCCAGAATGATTGGGAAAAACACCAAATCAAAAAATAAAAAGAGCAAAAAGTAGCTAAAATAAAGGGATAAAGCTAAACAAAGAAAAATAAAGGGTGGAATAAAATAACGACATAAGACTGAGTAGAGAGGATTTTTCAGGATTGACTCTCATTGACATGTTTTTTTAGCAATTATCACTTATTTTTATTACTTGGGGGGTTTATTCATTATGCTGGTAAGTGATACATAAGTTAATTATCGATTGGGAAAATTAACTATTTTATGAGTATGGTTTTAACCTTTATTATTTGCAGTCTTGTACTGAGCAAGTATCAGTTGGAAAAAGCCGGGAATCAAATGCAACTCCAAGATTTTTGAAATGGGATTATTTCGCTGACTACAACCGAGCAAGCCCTCATCAGGTGTAAACAAAAAAAGTTATGACAGTTTACGATCAAATTATATATTGATTATTTAGATAGACTTTTGTTGAGTATAGATTTTATCAATGAATTTTATTGGGGTACTGATTGTAGGTGTCTTAAAGTGAAATAGAACCAAATGATGAAGAAACTAGATGGCTTTTGATGCAAGAAGATGGCGATGACGCTGAAGACTAACAAGCCAACTTGTTAGAACATGTGCATAATGAAGTTAATGAGAAAGTAAATGATGATGATAATGATGATAATTGTGATGAGGGTGAGGATGATGATGGTAATGATGGGGAGAATATAGAAAAAAGATGAAATTCAGAATGTGAAAATATGGACGAAACTGATGATGTGATGGCTAACGATTGGATAAATGATCGTGGAGTGGGGGAAAAGGTTGTTAGAGACGATGAAGAGATGGTAGGAGACACGGAAGTGGACACAGATACTGAGTTGAGAGAAGAACAACGAATGGACTTCTCTAGTTACGCTAAAGAGATGAACGTGTAAGACTCGATGGATGACGGTCCACCGAGAGGAGCTGAAGATTTTGAAAGGTTTGATGATACACAACCAAGAAAACTACAAAATCAGTAGAGGCTGAAGGCATTTCCAGTGAAAATGAGGTGTCGTCCGAAAAAAATACAAAATCAGAAGTGGTGAAGGAAGTAAAAAAATTGTGAACAAGGATACAAAGTTTATGAGATTCAGATATAACAGAGTGGACGAGGATGGGCTGGTTCTAAAGATCCAATAGTATAATGAATACGTGCTAGGATTGATGAAGCAACACACAAAAATAAAATCCTAGTCACAGAGATAGAGAGATCCACAACTGAGAACATGAAATACGCTGATGATATAAATAGGTTTCAAGAATAAGAATGGTAGGGAACGTATTGATTGCAAAACATGTAGAGCTGAAAAGAAAAACATATCAACTAAGAAGGAAGCTGAAAGCAGCTGAGGAATGTCACGAAGAATGACAATTTAAACTTTTAATCAAAAGAAGAACAGATAAAAGAAATGTCAAAAGAGAAAACAAACCTGGAGTCGAGGATTAGATCACTAGTGGCTTAATTAAAGGAACTGCAGGAATGATATGATACAATTGAAATTGGTGCTCACATAATAGAAGATGATACCAAGGCACTCAAGAAAGAAAACAAAACACTAAAAAAACAGAACAAGAAAGTCTGAGATAAAATCCTATCTCTTATAGTGATAGCCATGTTGGTTGCTTTTAGGGATGAAGAAGAAGAAAGTGTCAAGAAAAAAGATGAAGTAGAAAATGAGGTTCTAACTCGGGAGGATGAGCGTGAACTATAGAGTGTAATAAGGAATGCATGTGATGAAAAAACCCAAGCCCTAAAGCTCAAAACTTGGATAAACCTAGCATGAAGGAAGTTGGCAGTAAAACTTAGCGTATGTACACTCCATGAAAGATTCCCCGGAATGTAAAGTTAAACAAAAAGGGTGTTGTGATTACAAAAAGACTTCAGATATTGTAGAAGATCCACTTGTCAAAGCACGAAAAAGGAAGGATGGTTTACAAAAAAACAATAGAATAGCTAAAGTGGCAAAATCTATATCAGTTGAAATAGGAGGTCGGTCAGAAATCTAGACATGGCAACCAAATTTCGATCTATTGAATGCATCACAAGATGAAATAAATGAAGAGGAGACGAAGAATGAAACAAATGGTAAAAAGGTTGTTACAGAAGAACATGGGGTAAAATGAAATTCTTCCATAAAAATATTGCATACAAAGCCGATCACTTATTTTTGAGAAGGATGTCAAGTAGAAAGGTGAAGGAAAAATTTGGGTAAGAGAGCCGATTACGGTGCCAGCCTATAAATTATTAAACATTGCACATAAGGGTGCAGTTGCAGCTAAGGTAAGATAAACTTACTAAGTCGGAACAATCATACTCAATACTTTTATTAAGTCTATCAAGTCATACTCGTTACTTTTACTTTGTATAAATGAATATACTTAGTAAGAAAAACTGAGTATGATTGACATACTCAATAACTTAATTCTGTATATGTTATTTCATTAGTGTGTGATACAATTACTTTATAATCATACATTATAGATGTTATTCTTGTAATGCTTGATGAGAAGTATGGTAATGGGAAGAGTGGTGGGCAACACAAAGTCACCTTTCAAGTTGTCGGCTGCTTAGTAAGTGACACATTAACGTTTTAAAAGAATAATTTCCATATAGTAAAGTAACACATTGCTCTTTGTTATTGCAATTTTGAACAACACTATATTGTTAGCGAAATGCAAGATGCAATCAATTTCTTTGTAATAGATTTTTTTAGAAGAAAGTGCAAAGAATATGATTATACACTATTTCCTGTATTTGTATACGACGGAAGTGGAAGTCACTGGAGCTTAATTGTTTTATGACATGATCGTTAAGACACCGAGGAAGCTTTAATCTTCCTATTCAAATTAGTGGTATGCTCAAAGTGAAGGCAATGTGTGATGTGGGTTTGGTGGGGGAAAGGTGTGATAAATAAATAGATAAATAAGATAATAATAATAAAGAGCACACACCCTTGAGAACCACAGAACTCACTGCAAGTATCACAGATCGTTTGCAAGTTTTAATGATAAGTCAAGTACGTTCTCAAGGATTTAATCCATTAGATCTACTTGTATTAAATAAGTGTAGATGAATTTAGATGTTTATATAAAAAGATGAGAAGATGAACAACTATTTGATATGAATAAATAATAAATAAGAATGCAGATAAATAAATCTTAATGTAAGTCAAATAAATTAGGGTCACTAATATGAGTCTATTACTAAGTTGTTATTCTAACCAGTCACGCATTGAGCATTATATATTAACCGGGATTCTAAATTCTACCTAACCACCGTCGGAGTGGGATTAGGAGCAACCTCTCTACTAACAAGGAACTTGGGTAAAGAAACCTCGAGATGTGATTGGTGGTTAAATCAAATCTTTATGGCTATCTAGGTAGGGTCACTATTAGACGATTATGTGGTGTTGTCAATAACTAAGAATAGTCCTAAGATTGGCCAAATCTAGTGTTGTAACAATAAGTCAAAACACATAATAACAATATACGCCAAGCTCAAATCAATTAAAATATCATATAGTATTAAGGAATGTAGACAAAATAATAACCCAATAATAAAAAGTAAAACTTACAGAATAAAAGTTTAGAAATATGGTGAAATCACAAATATATAGCCAATTACCCTAAATATAGAGAAGGTAGATGTAGAAGAGGAGTTTGTCACTCTCCAACTTCTTGCTTCTTGTCTTCCTCTATAGGTCAGCTTGCTTCTTGGATGCATAGCTTGAAACTAAGGATGAATATTAGTTTAAAGGACTAAGCTAATATTTAAAGTTGAGAAAATACAAGTAAGGACTAAGACTAAGTTTGGAACTGAGCAAGGACATGTTTACAATGGTTTAAGGGTGTATTTATAGGTGTCTTGGAAGCCCTAATTAGTTTTCTTGAAGGAGAAGGTAAGTAATGGACTCCTAGTCCAACTCAAATTCGTAACCCTTAGAATCATCCCCGTTTTTGTTTTGTTCATAACAGCTTCAATACTTATCCGTTTGACGCGTATGAGTAATTTAAATTCATTGACTCGGAAAGATCTTTAACTTTCGTCTTGACCATTCTTCCAAATTCCACACAGATTTTGAGATGTAAGCCAATTTGTGGTCGTGGGTGGTGAAATTCAGATTTTTTGACAGTTTTATCTTTCCATACTTTAGCTTTTGTTTCCTTATCTCCAATTTCCATGTATATATTCTTTCCTTTATCTCTTAGACTTGACTTGGTATCTAATTAATCTCCATATATATATCTTTAAATCTTCACACTAAATAAATAATTAAACCCAATATGCTCTAAAAATAATAAATCATTAAATCAAGACTAAAATAGGAAAGTGCAATAATACATGTGAAAATCGACTGAATGACTTCCTAAAACACTAAAAATGATGTCTCTAACTAATATTAATTCATGACAAATGAGGAGACATCATGGTTCAAGTGTGAATCTTATTCCGAAGTCCGTGTTCGATAAGTTTGGACTCAAGAAGACAGAAAAGGCTTTCGTGAAGTTACGATTTGCGGATAGCTCAGTGACAAAGACATGGGGAACAATGGAGGAAGTTCATGTCCAAACAGGTAATATAACCATCCCTACTGTCTTTGTTATTCTTGATTATGATCTAGATAAGCTTATACTTGGAATTCCGTTCTTATCCATAAGTAAAAGCATCATCAACTTCCAGGAGGGAATAGTTACCCTACGTGCTAAAAATGTATCCGAAACATTCCATTTCTGGGATAAGAAACCAAGGAAGTTGGACCCCGAAGTTCTTATCATACACACTCTTTTACATTATCGAGTCCCTGAAGAAATCCACACAAAACCTGTGGATACTAGACCAATGTGTGAGTTTGGGGTCGGCCATGAAGTTGTATAGAAAGCCCACAAATCCGAGAATTGGTCGCGAAGTCACAAGATTCGTGGATGGGACCATTCATAGTCACATATGTTGTTTCAGCTAAATTGATAGAAATCAGGCCCAAAAGTGGCATTAGAATGAGATTAGTTGACGTGCATAGCCTTGCTCGTTGCTGGGGGGGGTTATATATGTAAATCTTGATAAAGGTAACGCGTCTAACTTTGAAAAACATTAGAAAAAGTGCTATACGAGAGACAACCCGCAATTATTTTATGTTTTTATGTCTTTAATTTATGTTTAGATTAGTTGTTTTAGTGGATATTGCAGTACTGAGAAAGGTATTAGTGTTTTTGATGTGAAGGTACTTAAGAAATCGAGTTAGGGAGAAAAATCGCAAAAAATTGACGAAAACTAGAGCCTCTGTGTGGCTATGCTGTAGATCTAGGTTTCGCGGCCTAGGCGGTCGACTGGGGCCTAGCGCCTAGGCGGGATTAGACGGTTTTGAATCATGATGTATAATTTTGTCTATCTATTAATATTATACGTAGTAATTATAACAATTTTAACTATTTAAGTCATAAAATTCATCATATATATATGATGTCTCCTCATTTGTGATAGATTTATGATAGGATGAGACATCATTTTAGGGATTTAGGAAGTCATCTAATCGAATTTCTTGAGAAATGCTACACTTTCCTATTTTGAGTCTTGATTTAGTAAAATAATATATTTAGAGCATATTGGGTTTAATTATTGATTTAGTGTGATGCTTTAAAGATACTTATAGAGATTAATTAGATTCCAAGTCAAAGACTACAAGATATGGAAAGAGACAAGCATGGTACTTGGAGATAAGGAAAGAAAAGCTAAAATCATGGAAAAGGAAAAACTGTCTTAAATCTGAATTTCTGCAGCTACGTCTAAAGAAGTGGTGATAACTCCAAAACCGAGTCGATTTTGGAAGATTCCTTAATAGGGACGTAGATAATTCCGTGAGGATTCTTTTGGTATCTTATGGGCTAAAAACCGACCAATAACGAAGAAGATATGATTAAAACAAGTCAGCAGTAATTATCTTTATTTCCATACGAATTAGAGTTGGGCTTGGAGTCCACCACTTACTTCTCCTTCAAGAAAACGAATTAGGGCTTCCAAGACACCTATAAATACACCCTTATACCATTGTAAACATGTCCTTGCTCAGTTTCAAGCTTAGTCTTAGTCCTTGCTTGTATTTTCTCAGTTTTAAATAATAGCTTAGTCCTTATATTTATTATTCATCCTTAGAATCAAGCTATTCATCCAAGAATCAAGCTGACCTATAGAGGAAGACAAGAAGCCGAAGTTGGAGAGTGACAAACTCCTCTTCTTCATCTCACCTTCTCTATATTTAGGGTAATTAGCTATAGATTTATGGTCCACCATATTGCTAAGCATTTATTCTGTAAGTTTTACTTTTAGTTGTTGGGTTATTATTTTGTCTTTAATTCCATTAATACTATTTGTTATTTAAATTGATTTGAGCTTGGCGTATATTGTTATTATGTGCTTTGACTTATTTTTACAACCCTAGATTTGGCCAATCTTAGGATTATTCTTAGTTATTGACAACACCACATAATCGTCTAGTTTTGATCCTTCGCCTAATTAGATAGCCATAAAAGTTTAATTTAATCACCAATCATTACTCAGGAATCCTTGGTAGTGGAGAGGTTGCTCCTAAGCCTAATAGAGGCTAGGTAGAATTTAGAATCCTGGTTAATATAAAATGCTTAATCTGTGACAGGTTAGAATAACAACTTAGTAAAATAGACTCATATTAATGACCCTGATATACTAGACTTACATTCATATTTATTTATCTGCATTCGTATTTATTTATTTTATATCATATATTTATTCCTATTATTATATTTTATTCCTAAACATATAAATTCATCTACGCTTGTTAAATATAAATAGATCTAACGGATCAAATCCCTGCGAACGAACTTGACTTATCATTAAAACTTGCAAACGATTTGTGATACTTGCAATGAGTTCCGTGGTTCTCAAGGGTATGTGCTCGTTATTATTATCTTTATTTATTTATTATTTTATCACACCTTTGCCCCCACCAATATAAAATACTAAAATTCGAGTTATATTATCAATTCAAGAATTCTTGAAAATAAGAAAAATAAAAAAGTGCCTAGGGGACATATTTTTTGTCATTAATCGGCGCCTAGGCGGTCTATGCGCCTCTTACTCAGTGACTAAGGCGCTAGGCAAAAGAGCCTAGCATTTTTACTAGACGTAAGCGGATGAGGGGGGAGTTGAATCCTAGACAGCGATTTCTACAACATAGCTGTGCGGTACACTGCACAAGAGCTCTGGTACACCGCAAGAAGTTAAACAGTGGCACGGTTCAGCGAGACAGTCTAGCGCGAGCAAACCGTATCTTCATTCGCGCCAGACCGTGGCGATTGTTCCCAATAAAAGATCTGCGAGGTACATCATGTGATCAGTCCGGTGCACCACACCAAGCCCAGACCGTCACAACGGTATGTAAATCAGGTTCTTAGACGAGAGTCCAATGCCCAATACCGTCTCGTCAATACTATGGCACTGGTCTAGCAAATTTTTCTGCGGTACACCACATGTCACATCCGGTGCACCGCACGACACCGCCAGAAAAAGTTATAAGAAGGGTTTTGAAGATAAATGTTAGTTATGTTGCGAAATTCTAATCCCTAAGCCTCTCTTTCTTCCCCAAAGGTTTCCTACCTCAATTAAAGCTTCGACAAACCTTCACCATACATCAAAACACTACCCAATCACCATAAATTTACATCCAAACCATTCCCCACATCATTATAAAGAAGATTCAACCACCTAGATCAATCTAAAACACCTAGAATCCAAGAATCAAAGCCTAAAATTTTGAAATCTTATCCAACAATTTCTTAAATCCATACATATAAAGCAAGAGATCATCCTACTCACGTAGAGATTCAATGTCCGTACACCTTTCCTAACCCAAACAAACTTTGTTCAACCTAAAATCAAGGGTTACAAATTTCATGAGTGTTCAAAGCTTTGAGTTGGAGGTCAAATGAGATGAAAAAAAGAACAAAAATATTATTTACTGTTAGGGAGATGAAGAAGAATCAAAATAAGGTATTGTGTTTTATTGAGAAGAAGACAATTGAGAAGAGTTCAAGTTCTAGTATGAAGAAAAAAGGTAAAACAGGTCAAGAGAATAAAGGAAAGCATGCAGTGGTAAATTTGAAGAGAAAAAAGATTACAATTTTTAAGGAGAAGACACCACAACCTCTACAAATCGAGATTGATATACCCGAGATGAATGAAGATTCAAAGGCCTTGTTAGCTTCCGCAATGAAGCAGTTAACAGACTTACCTTTAACTCATGAGAGAATATGTGAAATAGAGGTTGGAGAAGAGGAAAAACAAGAGAGTTCCAGAGTGTGATTTATTAGGATGGAGCATAAGAGGATGTAGGGGAAAGAAAAGTATGTGATACAAGAAGGTTACATACAAGAAAAGCACTACACCCTATTTCAGGTATTAATCATTCGAGGCAATAGCCTTGAGTGTATGTTCTCTTTCTTCCTTACAATTTTTGTATATGCTTTATTTGCTTTTTTTTAATTTATTTTTAGAGATCTTTTCGAGTCGTGGGGACACGCCTCATTATTGAGTTGGGGTGTGGGAATTCATTGTCTCTCATCTCCATTTTTCTGTGATTTTACAGTTTTTGGAAGAAATTAAAATTTTTGATACATGGGATTTAGATGTAGAGTATGTATAATATCTTAAAAGCATAAGCTTAGTAAGTTAATGATCGAAAGTTTTATGTTTATGATTTTTTTTTTGTATGCTTTGAGTATTTAAAAGAAACACAAATTGATAGTAAAGACAAGATTAGTGAGCAATGCGGTAGAAGTATTTTTTATCTTAGGACGCCTTGAGTGGTGTGTAGGCCGTGAGATCCGAGCTAGTTGATAAACCCATTTGGTGAACGTGCTAAAGGTAAGAGAATGACTAAATTCATAGTTTAGAAAGTGATTAAGGTGGTTCTTTGATAAGCCACTCATTCCCTTTTAGCTTGTTGTCCATTTATTATATTTTATATCCTTCTCAGTCACTTCTAGCCTTTCTAAATACTTTTTATTTAGCCATATCATAAGCCATATCCCTTTAGAGTATAGGTCTTTTCCATATGACCTACACTCGAATAGTGATGCATAGACAATTGTTTTAGAGATTGAGTTTGGGGTGGTGGGTCCACCATTATGGGAAATATTATTGGGTTGGAAATTTTGAGCTTATTGTTTGTGCTCTATATTTTGATGATGGTTCACTGTTTAATATATTGTAACCCTTTTCCGGGGTAAAAGTAAATGAAAAAAAAATTTATGAAAAGAAATTATGAGTAAAAGTAGCATGATAAAAAAATAGAGTCATAACTATATTACAAAAGAAAAAAATGATATGAAAAAGATTGAAAAGATTTGGAATGGAAAAATGAAATTTGTATGTATTCATCTTTTGCCAAAAGTTCACTCTAAATTATCCAAATATACTATCATACCGTCCCTAAGCCAACGATACAACCTTCAAGACCTTTTGATTCTTTGCTATGTGATCTAGAATGGATTGAGCTGTTAGAGAGTAGTTAGGTGGATCTTTGGATACTAGTGAAGTTCGAGGAACAATCTATAGACTCCTTGGTAATCTAAGTGAATAACCCCTCCTTCGTGAATAATCTGATCTTAAATTTAAGCCGTGTTGATCGTGAATATGTTAAGTGTACATGTAATCTAGTTTGTGAGAATTATTGCATGATATTTTCTGAGTAGTTTCTTTGAGTTTAATTTATATATTTTGCTATCTTCTTCCCACTTTGCTTAATTGACTTAGGTGTGTATTTAGAGACTTCCATGTGTTCTTATCTTTATTGTATCGAGACGATACAACTTTGAGTTGGGGTCTTGATGTCTCCCTATTTGTGATATAATAACATAGGTTAAATACATCATTTAAGGTGTTTATGATTAATTAATTATAGATTTTCATTCGTATTTTGATAATTTCTTGTTTCTTATCTTGATTTGATGATTTATTATTTTTAGAGCATATTTGGTTTAATTTATGTGTTAATGTTAAGCTTTAAAGATATATGGAATATAATTAGATGTCAAATCAATTTTAAAGTGATAAGGAAAGAAGATATGGAAGTAATCAAGAGATAAAACGAAGTAGAGATTAAATAAAAAATGAAAATCGGCCAAGTAAATCTGAAATTCTGAAGCTACGTCCATTAAAGTGATGATACCTTTAAATCGGTTGAGAATTTGGTTGAGCATTCAAAAGGGTAAATGTAAATTTTTCCGCTTCGGTTGTTTCGGTATAAAGTAGGAGAAAATTGTACCAATAAAGAAGAAGATACGTTAAAAATAAGATAACAGTGTTTATCATATTTTAGGAAACGAATTTGAGTTGGACTTGGACTAAAAAAACTTACCTTTTACTCACCAATTTCGACCTAGGGTCTTCCTAAAACCTATAAATACACTCTCTTATCATTGTAAACATGTCCTTGCCTCTCCTTAACTAGTCCTTAATATTATTTATCATAGAAGTCATTCAAGAGAAGCAAGTTGACAGTATGTATCTTTATTTTAATTTATTTCTTGTTAGCATGAACTAATTTTACCATAGCTTGAGTTTTGCATATGTATAATCTTTGAATTCTAATTTCTTCTATCTAAGTTCGTTTGGGAAAACCTTTTTAAACTGATTCTAGCTTCTTAACCATATTCTTTTTATGTGCTTTGATTTATTTCTAGTCTTAATCTTGATCATGTAGGGCTGTCTTAATAGTAGTTAGATGGTCATCCATAAGGGGTGTCTAATAATTGAAACATCACATAAGAGTCTAGTGTGCGGTAGGATCCGGAAGGGCTTTCTTAACTAGATAGTCATTAGGGTTTGAGATTTAACCACTGATCATTGCACAGGGCCCCCTTACCCAAGTCCCCTAGTAATTGTAAGATCGTCACCTAAGTCCACCCAAGATGGAGTTAGGAGGAATATCCTGGCTACTTATCTAAGATATTTAATCACCCTTATTAACTAGTAGAAGAAATAGAAGGCTAAGTGCATACAAGAAAACCTGAGCTATATCTCTGTCATCCTATTCTTATATCTTGTATTTATTGTTTCGTCTTTGTTTAATTCATCACTATTCTTCCCAATCATTACTATTTACTTTTCTATTGTCTTTTAATTCATTAATCTAATTATTACTACGCTCTCTTAATCCATTCGTATCACACACTAAGACCCTGAGAACGAATCTGAAGTTATCATTAATACTTGTGTGCGGCTTGTGATACTTGCAGTGAGTAACGTTGAAGTTAGAGTGTTTGTTTTTACTTATTTTAATCTTATTTTTATCACACTATTACCCCCACCACATATATATATATATATATATATATAATGGAATAAAAAATTATACGGTATATCTTTAGTGATGTGATTGAAGGGACACTTTGAGATTGAGTTAGTATATTTTGAGTTGGGAAAATTGAAAATTCCCCAAAAGTCTTTGAGGGTATACCCCAAGATTGAATGTGTGTATTTAGATAACGAAAAATACATGAATAAGTGTCATGTTGTCCAGTCACATGTTGGGATAGCATTCAGTTAGTTAAAGATACCTTGTAATAATATTAGAAACATCCAATTAAATATTCGGTAACGACTAAAACTAATTATAGGTATCTTATCTTGTTTTGTCGTACTTTTATCAAATCTAACTTATATTTGATATTTGTTTAAATATATACCAAATAAATAAATATTGAAGAAGGCATGATTAAATCTTACTTGAGATACTTGAGATATGTTTTTATTTGGTTTTCGTTGGTCTTGAGATTCTCTACCTTTCACGACTTTCTTTTCTCCATTCATCACGTTCCTAAATGTCTTACAATATTCGAAATATAATTGTAAAATTTTATGAAGAAGAAATGAAACAATATAAATTTAGCTATTTTACCATCTTGAATGACGGGGTGTGAATGGAATTGTGTCGTAGAATACTACTTTGCAAATTCCAAGCTCAAAAGACTTCAAAAGCTCTTGAATTTGAAACTTGGTATTTCATAATTTTCTGGAAAAATTGTTGTCTTTTTTTGTCTTTGGGTTTAGAATCGATATTGTGATGGTGATCTATGAAGTAGATTTGGTGTTTCTTGATGTGGTATGGATGATTATGGGTAAATTTCTTTTTGAGAAATTCATAAATTTTTAGGACCTAGTGAAGAAATTTGTGGTGCTTGAGTGATTTTTGGTGTTGGAGTTGTGTTTAATTCGTGTGGAGATAATTCTTGCCTAAATCAGTGGCGGTAAGAGGAATTCTTGCCTAAATCAGTGGCGCCAATTATTAATCTCCACCCAACACCATTGTTTCACGATCGTGACCTTTGTATATGTACTTCTGAATGTACCTTCCACATATTATTCCCTCAGAAACTTTAGTATTGTAAAAATAAATATATTGGGAACTCTACCTTCCAATAGAGACTTTGTGGTCTCAATGGACGCAAAAGCATTTACTGAAAGATAAGTCTTTTTGGTAAATTCAAATGCCTCAAGATTTTTCTTGGGATTGGAGTCTTTTGAAAATTAAAAATATTGCTACAAGACTAATCACATGTCAAGTTAGTAAGAGGAAAATTGTCTCCCTCTTGGGCGATTGTTGGATGCCTATTATAAATTTTTAAATGATATGAAATGCAGTAATCTAGCTTTAAGGTAGTAAAAAATGTAAAATTTCTAAAATCATACATGAGGGAAAATGGAGATGGCCTCCCAAGCTCAACTTTATGAATGAAATTTCAAAGGAGTTATGCATAACAAGGAAATAAAGATTCTATTAAATCCTTTTATGCAAAAAAAGGGTGGATTTAATGTCACTAAAATATATGAAGTCATGAAAATAAATGGGATATAAGTATCACGAAATAAGATTTTAGATATAAATTTTTTCCCTAGTATAAATTCATGCTTCATCTTACACATATAAATAACAAATTATTGAAAAAGCAAAGACTAATGAAAAGGAGACTTATCTCAAATATAATGTGCAAATTCTGGAGTTATTCTTTCAGAAATCATATATGGGGAAATACCACGAGAAAACAAAAATTATGATTAAATTTGCACTTTGGAATAAATTATAGATTGGTATATAATAAAATAACAAAGAGTTATGCGAACAGATTACCATAATCATTCTTCCCACGATCTGAAGTAAATCAAACGACCCGATATCAGTTTATAAGTGAAGGTGCAATTTTCGAGAAAATAAAAACTTATCTGCTAGATAATTTGTTAAAGTTAAAACTATTGGGTCGTAGAAAACTAACAGAACAATGCTTTAACTGAGGAGTTCACTACTCCCGCATTAGCCTCTAGCGACTAAATTTCTCGCGACTACTTGATGTAGTCGCTAAAGATAGGAGCATTCGCGACTACAAATCTCTAACGACTACATGGTATTTTTCGCGACTACCAAGTAGTCGTTAACAATGTTTGATTTTTTCGACTACATGCTGTAGTCGTTAATACGTATTAAGTAGTCGATAATGGTATTTAGTATTTCTTAATTATTTTCCAACCGCCAACGTGTAGTCGCTAGTGGGTTAATCATTTAACGACTACTTCATGTAGTCGTTAGTACTCATTTATAACGACTACAAGTGAACTTTTGGCGACTACTTATGTAGTCGCGAGTAGTGTAGCGTCTTTTCCAGCAATAACTTGCGAATTGCTTTACCCAATACACCATTATTATATAATTTCTCTTTCTTTCTCTCAAATCTCTCCCAATTTTTTTCCACAATTCATCATTAAAAATTATTCCAACACTTTGAAAAGCTTTCCCGGTTCAATCATCAAGTGGGACCGCATCAATTATCAATTTTTATTTCCAAACTTGCCAAAAGTAGGTATTTTTTGTTCCATAAAACTCTTTCAATATATCTTTTAGTTTCATTCAATTGTGTAGTAAATGTTAAATAGTATCACTTATTAGGTATTTCAACACGTGGGCAAGCTTTCCCGGGTCAAACATCAACGTGGGGCCGCCTCAATTATCAATTTTCCCTTCCGAATTTGCCCAAAAGTATGTGTCTTTTTCATCCTTTCCTTAATTGATTACAATTCTATAGTTAATGCTAAATATATAATATCATTGTGTATATATCTATACTCATTTATTAATTTCATGTGAATTATAAATAATTATATTAAGTATATATATTTTTATATATATATATATATATATTTTTAAATATATATAAATATATATTATATATATATATATATATATATATATTTAAAAATATATATATATAAATATTTGTATGATATATTATTGTATGTTGCTATATTATGCATGCTTTTAATGTTATATTTATGCATTTATTTGGTGATGTGATATTTCGTGTGCTTTTAATTTTATATTTATTTGTTTAATCGGTGATGTAATAATTTTTTTCATTTCATATTTATTTATTTAATCGGTGATGTAATAATTTTTTTTTTATTCATTTATGTAATCGGTGATGTAATAATTTTTTCTCGTTTTATTTTTATGTATTTATTTGGTGATGTAATAATTTTTTTTTTCATTTTATTTATGTTGTATTCTTTCATATTGTAATAGTTGACTATGGCTTCTGGTATTGATAAGAGTTGGATTGGTACGGCTCATAAAGTTTCGCGTGAATTCATTAAGGGGATAGAACCATTCCTTGCTTTTGCTGAAAAAAATAGACCTCCTGGTGAAGACACAATTTATTGTCCGTGTAATCAGTGTTCGAATTATCGTAGGTATACGGTTGAGAAAGTTAGGTCACATCTATTAGTGCATGGGTTTTTGGAGACGTATGATATTTGGACAAAGCATGGTGAGCCCGAGGATATTCTCGATACTCGATATGAAGAAAATGAAATGTTGGATATATACGATGATTTGAGACCTAATTACGAGGTTGGTGGTCATTCTGGTGACACCGAGATCACAGACTCGAACAGTACAGCTCGTGACAAATTCGAAAAGATGTTTTCCGATTTAGAGACCGAGTTATACCCTGGTTGTGATGTCATGAGTTCATTAAATTTCATTGCGAAGCTAATGCACGTGAAGGTCAAGAACAAGTGGTCTAACACGTCTTTCACCGAGTTGCTTCAGCTATTATGCCGTGTGTTGCCCAAACCTCATACGTTGCCCGATTCATACGAGGCGTGCAACAAGAAGTTAAAAAATTTAGGTATGGGTTACGAGACCATCGATGTTTGCGTGAACGATTGTGCTTTGTTTTACAAGGAAAATGCTTCCCTTGAAAAGTGTCCAGTATGTAATGAATCCAGATGGGACCCGAAGAAGGGTCTGAAAGTAGCGCATAAGAAACTCAGATATTTCCCGATTGCCCCTAGGCTGCAGCGACTTTACGCTTCGAGGCACACTGCCGAAAATATGATCTGGCACCAAACAGGGAAGAATACAGATCCAGATTTGTTGCGTCATCCAGTTGACGGAGATAGTTGGAAGAGATTCGTTCAGTTAAATCCCGAGTTTGCTAGTGAACCTCGGAACGTCTTCTTGGGTTTGGGTATCGATGGCTTTTGCCCATTCTCCATGCAAAACAACTCTTACAGCATGTGGCCGGTTATATTGACCGTCTACAACTTACCACCGTGGGAGTGTATGAAGGAGACGACATTCCAGCTTTGTTTGTTGATTCCGGGACCCCGTTCACCCGGCAAGGACATGGACGTCTTTCTTCGTCCTGTTATAGATGAGTTGGGCGAGTTGTGGGGTAAAGGGATTATTACTTATGATGCCCACAAGAAGGAAGAGTTTACTATGAAGGTTTGTTTGTTGTCTACGACTAACGATTTTCCCGCTAGGACATACACCTCAGGATGGTCGGGTCAAGGTTATAAAGCTTGTCCAGAATGCATGGATGCTACTCCGTCATTGAGCGTGAAGAAAGGGGTTGCTTACTTCGACCACAGACGTTGGTTACCTATCAAACATCCTTTCAGAGACGAAAAAGTTTTGTACAAGAAACCCACTGATAGGCGACCACCGAAGAAATATAAACCTGCCGATATTCAGACACAGTTAGATGGCCTTCCCATTGTGTTTCCCGGGAAACACAAGGACTTTGGGGGAAAGATCGTGAAGCCAGATGTTAATCGGCGATTCAATTGGAAGAAAAAGAGTATCTTCTATCGTTTACCTTATTGGTCTGAAAACCTGTTGAAACATAACATTGACGTTATGCATTGCGAGAAAAACGTGTGTGATGCTCTTCTTGGCACAGTAATAGGTATTGATGGAAAACTTAGCAAAGACAACGTGAAAGCGAGAATTGATCTCGAGGAAATGAAGATCAGACCAGATTTGTGGTTGCAAGAGAAAAATGGTAAGAAGGTAATGCCTCGAGCTAATTATACGTTAACCACCGAAAAAAGGAAAGTATTTCTTGATTGGTTGAAGGCACAGAAGTTTCCCGATGGATTTGCATCGAGTTTGAGAAATAACGTTCAAAGCGACTTAGGCAAGATTGTAGGAATGAAATCTCACGACTGTCACGTGATGATGCAGTACCTATTCGTGGCTAGTCTCCCAGGGCTTTTCGAAGACAAAGCGATAAGTGACGCGATTATCGGGCTAGCTAACGTGTTTCGAGTTGTGTGTAATAAAAATCTGAGTCGGAAAAAGTTAGAAAAGGAGAAGAAGAAAGTGATTGAAGTTATGTGTAGACTGGAGATGATTTTACCTCCCGCGTTTTTCGATATAATGATCCACTTGGTCATTCATTTATACGACGAGGCTTTGTTAGGGGGACCGGTTCAGATGCGTTGGATGTACCCGTTTGAGCGGTATCTAAAGAAATTAAAGGAGTACATACGAAACCCGGCTAGGCCAGAGGGTTCAATCGCCGAGGGATACGTTGTAGAGGAGACTTTGACATTCATATCGCGTTACCTTAAAGAAGAAAAAACAAAGTTTAATGATCCGGGTAGATATCCCGATATCGAAGCTCAACCTAAAGATTTGTCCGTATTTAAGAGCCAATGTATTCCTATAGGTAAAAAAGAGTATGGTAATTTGCATTACAACGAGAAGGAGCAAATCGACTGGTATATCCTCCTTAATTGCGATGAAATCCAACATTTGATGACGTAAGGTTTCAATTTATTTATTAATTGTTTATTCAATTTATTTAATAAATGTTAATTCATTGTTGATCGTCAAATGTGCAGAGAACACAAAGCCACGTTAGCGGGTTCCCCAGACGAAAAAGCTAGGAAACACCGGCAAAATTTCCGAGACTGGTTTCTACATAAGGTATAGATCCATTCAAATACAAAATTAATACTCTATTTTAGGAAACATTGTTATAACTGTTTATGCTTGTAGGTTTATGAAATGGAAAAAGAAGGTGATGCATTCGCTACAAGTGAGATGATTTCATTGGCCAGTAAGTCTCATGGTGCAGTTTATAAGTACGATTCATGTGTTGTGAATGGTGTTAAATGGGTCACTAAAGGAAAGGGTGAAACAAGGGTGACACAAGATTACGGGGTATCCGCCATCTACAATGGAACACCGTTTTACGGTGAATTGGTCAAGGTTGTAGAGATCACATATGACGATGACTGTTCTGTTGTGCTGTTCGAGTGTAATTGGTATAAAACGAGTAAACCGAGGAAAGAGCATGGGGTAACTCTTGTCAACACGTCTAATTTTTTTTGGCAATCAGAGCCGTACATCTTAGCTACTCAAGCAAAAAAAGTTTTTTACATAGACGATATTAGTTTAAGGAAATCACAAAAAGGTTGGAAAGTAGTTTGGGAACTCAATGATAGACATGGATGGAGTCCTGAGTTATGGGGTGCAGAGTCAATGCCCACTGGTGGGGATACGAGTGTCGATATCCCTTTAGTGAATACCGAGACGATTTCCGATCCGGTGAACTTGCATAATTGTTTAGTGTTTAGTTTATTTTAAATGTTTATTTGGTATTGAATTAAAATATTGCATAATTGTTTAGTGTTTAGTTTATTTTTTAAAAAAAAAAAATTATCTAGCGACTACATTTAACTTATAGCGACTAGTTCTTGTACATGAACTAGTCGCTAATGATTCTTTAGCACTAGCGACTACAATGTAGTCGCTAGACGTCGAAATAAATTCCCCAAACCCATGGCGGTCAGTTTTCCCGCCCCCTCAATGTACACGCGTTTTACTTTTCACTCTAGCGACTACATTGTAGTCGCTAAAGACTCGTTGACGTGGTCAATATTCATTCTAGCGACTACATTTTTTGATCTAGCGACTACAAAAAGTAGTCGCTAGAAAAAAAACCCTATATCTAACCCGAGAGCTCCATTTTCAGTCTTATTCTTTCTTCCAAAACTCAAAAAAACGAGAGCTCCATTAAAAAACCACTCCAAGGGCCGATTCTAGCATCAAATCTTCAACAAAGGTAAGCAAATCCAACACCATTTATCATTCTATTCCATTTTTACTCTTAGATTAAGCTTTTTTCCTCCATTTTTACATTTCTAATTAAATTTTTTTTGTTTGTGTTTCAATCCGAATCTAAATGGCATGGATTCAACACCAAATCAACTCCAATTTCATCCAAAAAGGTTAGTATTTCAACCAATTTTTGATTTTTAATTTTCATGTCAATTTTTTTTGGTTTTTTTTCTTTGATGATTAAATGTTATTATTAATTCCGAATATAGTAGGGTGTAATTAGAGTGTTCTATGAATTGTTTAAACGAAAAATTGATGTTAAAACCCTTAAAAAAATAGTTTTTGAAAGCTAATTAAATTTTTTCCATTTTTTTGGTGTATGATTGTTAAATCCGAATATAGTAGGTGTTATTAGTGATTCATTTTTGTTATTTTGAGCATGTAATTCATGGTTTATGATGATAAATTAATTATGATGATTTATTGATATTTTTGTTAATTTTTGTTATCATTCTTAGTAAATTTTGATGCTTAAAAGTGCAAAAATTATGTTAAAAAATGTGTTAGAATGAAATTGTGTTAAAAATTGTGTTAAAAATAACTTAGGGACCTTTAGGCAATTAAAAAAAAATTATGATAGGGACTTTTATGCAATTTAAAACTACATATGGACTTTCATGACATTTTAAAATATTTAGGCATTTTTATGCTATTTAAGAAAATTAAATATGGACTTTAGGGACTTTTATGCAATTTACAAAAATATTTATGCAATTTTAGAAAAATTAAATAAGGACTATTATGCAATTAAAAAAAATATATAGGAATATGTATGGAATTTTTAACAAATAAAATATGGATTTTTATGCATTTTTTAAAAATAAAGGGAATTTTATGCAATTTAAAAAAATATAGGGAATTTAGTTTATTTTATTTATAATTGTAATAATTTATTTAATTTTATTTTCATGTTTTTTATTTTTTGTGATGTAATAATTTAGTATTTTTTATGTTTATTTTTTATTCCGTATTTTAATTAATCTATAAATTGGTAGATGGCCGATGTGATGTCACGACACCACGGAGGGGACGGTGGGGATAGGGACCCAAGCCGGAATCCTAACCGGAACCTAGCCGACTGTGCAAACCAGCCAGGTAAATAAAAAAATCCAGTTAAATACTTTGTCAAAAAATAGTCACTAATAATTAATCTAATGTTAAAACAGATCCCCCTAGACGGAGAACAAGGGGTGGAGGTGCCTTGAAGACTGCGATGAAGGCATTGAAGGAAGTTGGGTGGCCTTTGCCAGTCAACTTTTGTGCGTTAGACGACACGTGGAGTCCTTCGGGCAAGTACGGGCACCACGTTTCTCAAGTTATTGGAATCGCAGTACGAGAGAGGATTCCGCCCTATCACCCGTTTTGGAGAAAGGTGCCGGAGGCGGACAAAAAAGCTGTTATTAAGAGATTATCGGTATTTAATTTAACTGTTAATTTATTTTTTAACTTAATTTATTATTCTTTTTTAAATTTAAATAATGTATTTTTTTTTACAGAAATATTTTAACATAAATGATTGGAAAAAGAGGAAAGATTGTAACAAGATTTTTGGGAATTTGGACGATACAATGAGGATGAGGTTTAAGGATTACAAATACAACGTGAAGAAGTATTATTGGAAAAAGGGTATAAAGCCGGATTGGTTGTCAGATGAGGTGTGGGCTAAGTGCTGCGAGTATTGGAGTTCAAGAAAAGCTAAGGTAAAATCTTGATGATTTTTAATTTTAGTATATATTTAAAATTATAATAGTTTGTAATAATAATTGAATTTTATATTTTTTCAGAATCAAGCAAAAGAGAATAAAAAGAATCGAGAAAAGCAGAAAAACAAGAGTGGAGCGGGGTCGAGGAGGTATTCCCGAACTCGGGATATGCTATACGAGGTAATTTTTTATTTAAGTAATTTTTTTTATTAATTTATAATTTATTTTGAATATTCTTTATTTTATTGAAACAGGGTGAAGAATTAATCCCGGGAGGGCATCTGGTGATAAGGGACGAGTCTACCCAACAAGACATCCCGATTCCGCCTATGGGTGCGTTTTACGAGGTGGTGGGGAAGACAAAGAAGACGAAAGAGTGGAGGTCGGTGGGGTACGAAAGAGCCGATGTAAGTTATTCTTTATTAGATTGTTTTAATTATTTTTTTCATTTATTATCAAATTTAATTGATATATTGTTTTTTATGTAACAGAAATTGCTCAAGGACGCGATGAAGGAGAAGGTGAGTCAAAGTCAATCAGAGTCAGGCGATTGGGGAGGAATGAGTCAGAAGGAGCAAGTCGATTACGTGAGGAAGACCGCGAACGAGGTTGGGTCACCGAAGAGGAGCTTTATTCCGGGCATTGGCCGTCCGGGAAAATCGAAGAACAAGGCTAAGACTACTCCAGCCCGGAACGAGCAACACGAGGAGATGATGGCGGCTATTAACGAGCTCCGAGTGTCCAGCGGTCTTGCCCCCTTCCCCCGCCCTGAAGATTCTACTAGCACCGCGCCTGCAGCTTTCTCGATGGCTACTGTGAATGATGCCATCGCATACATTAATCAGTTGAGGGCGGATAAAGGCGAGGCCCCCTTCCAGCCTATGAGTGCGGGCCCCACTCCTCCTAGCGATGACTCAGAAGACTCAGACGATGATAGTAGTAGCAGCGGTGAAGATGTTGATATGGATGTTGATTTGGATGAAGATGATTACGTGCCCGGGAATGAGGAGGACCTCTATAGACGCCGAGGATTTTAGTGATGTTTTAATTATTTTATTTTGAGACTATTCGGATTATTTGGGTTTGTATTAAGACTTTATTACTTTTTTTGGTGACTTATGTAATGATTTAATGTTTGGTGACTTTTACCTGGCTTGGCCAGGTTTGACTTTGACCTGGCTTGACCGGGTTTGAATTTGGTTTAATTTTATATTTTAATTAATTATTTAGAATTGTTAATTTTATATTTTAATTAAATTAATTATTTAGAATTGTTAATTTTATTATTATTTTAATATTTTTTATTTTTAAAAAAAAATAAAAAAATATGATTTTCGAATATTTTTTAATTACAGTAATGCAATTAAAAAAAATTCGAAAATTGTGTTTTTTTATTTTTTTTTAAAAATAAAAAATTATTATTAACGACTACATTGTAGTCGTTAAAGAATAATAATAGTAGTCGCCAAATCATTAGTAACTAACGACTACATTGTAGTCGTTAGTGTTGTCCACTATTGTCGACTACAAAGTAGTCGCTAGTAATGGCGTTCTCTAGCGACTACTACGTAGTCGTTAATATGGACCCAAGCTCTAACGACTACGTATTGCCCAGTAGTCGTAAGGGTTACGTTCTAACGACAAGATTCTAGCGACTAATTTCTAGCGACTACTTGTAGTCGCTAGAACCTTGATCCCACATCTAGCGACTACTTTTTTAAATTCTAGCGACTACTCGTGTAGTCGCTAGAAGCTTGACGCGGAGTAGTGGTTGGGGTTTGACTTTGGAAAGATATGTTGTGACTTAGAAGCTGTCAAGTGTAAAAATGATATATTTTGATTAAAGAGATAATTGCTAATTAGGTCCATAACCCAACAAATCATGTCTTAAGAAGTCTAATCTAATAGATTGGATAAATAAGGTCCAAAATACTATTTGGATCTTATAATATACCTAAAATAACATTAAAAATTAAAATAACAAAATTTAGTTTTAAAAAAATACACATTAAAAACAAAAAATAAATAAATTAAGATTGCAAAACAATAAGCCTAACTCATCTCTTCGCATTCTCGCATATGAATAAAAAACCATATGTTCACACTCACCTTCCCACCAAGCCACTCTCTCACAAAAAAACTTCACCAATCAAGGATTATTCTCCAACATCATCATCAATCCTCAGCGCCATCAACAATTGAAGATTTAAAATTAAGGTAAAACATCCATTTTTACAATTTAAACTATAAAAATTGATTAAATTATAACCTAATCTCATCAATTTACTATTGTTTAATATTATCTATTCACAAAATTCTACAGTCGTGTTATGTATTATTTTTTTATACAAATCTTACAGTAACCATTTTATACAAATCCTAATGGACATTAAAATATACAAATCCTACAATGGACATTTTGTGATAGTTGGAAGATGGTTACACGACCAACTAATTGGGTTGTTAATTGGGTTGTTACACCATTAGCCTATTAGCCTGTGGTAAAGTTCCTACCAAACGCGTGTACAGAGTCCACCAAAACGTGTGTTCAGAACCCACAAAAAACGTGTGTTCAAAGCCCACTAAACGTGTTTACACAGCCCACCAAGGGTATTATTGACTATGAATATTATAGAAATGGGTTGGACAGAAAATTATTTTGGCTGTGGACCCTTTGGATTTGGATTAATCACCGATTAAATCTTGCATAAATGATATTCTTTTATTTAGTCTTATAATAGGGTTGTACTTTATTGTTGTTTGTAATGGGCTTAGTATTAGAAATGGTCAACAAGTTAGGCTTGTTTTATTATGGGTTATATAATACCAAGAATTATTTTAATGTGACTTGTTAAACTTTAATGGGATAAAAAACCCTAAATGAATGTGTTCCGTCGGCTGTTTTTAGTTTTTTATCTTCAATCTATATCCTTCTTCTTCTTAGAATTCTTCATATGTTCATATTCTTCCTCTTCTAATGTTCACATTCTTCCTCTTGTAATCATATATGTATTATAGGTGTTTTATTTGGATTGTAGATAAATTTTTATGAATGAATTCTAATGTATGAATCTTAGAGAAAAATAACATTATTTGTGAAACTTATTATTATTAATTTTTTTTCACACTAACATATATTATTGTAATATTATGTTTTTATTTTTAAAATATTATTGTAAATTTATAATATTTTTTGTTATTATAGTGATATTAGGATGTTTTTAATATTCAAAATTATTTAATTTCAATATTTTTACAAGTATAATTAGTTTCTAAGAAAATCTATTCTATTTTCTTCTGCTATAAAAATCTAATATGAAGTCATTTTTTATGCATTGTAGTTTTCCACTATAATTTCAAGTGTTATTATATCATCCATATACAAGGATTTTTTTGTTATATACCTAACTGTTTCAATTATTCAAATATAAAGTACTATTATTTTAGATACAACATATCAACCATCACACCTGGGTTACCATTTCAATTCAATATTTTCCATTAAATTTGATATATTTTTAATATTTTACTCATTTATATTTAATTTATATTGTATGAAGGGTATATAATTATTTAATTTAATATTCTTTGATGTAGATAGTATTGTCTTTCTTTAAATTAGACTGTATTATGACACCAAGGTAGACAAGATCGTTGGTCATAACATTTCAATACTCAGGTATGTATAATAAATTTAGGATTCCTAAGATATCACACACACACACACACATATATATATATATATATATATATATATATATATATATATATATATATATATATATATATATATATATTCCTTTTCAGTTCACAAAGTCAAGAACAACTTAAAAAAATGATAATCATTTTTTACTATTACAAAAAATCATATTAATATTAATTATTTAACAATATTATCATATATAAATTCCAAAGTATAAGTATTATATATAATAATATATAATATTTGTCATATATGTAGAAAATGTATATGATTTAACATTTTGGTTTTTTATAACATTTATTCAAACCACAATGTAATAGTTTTTTTCGATAACTTTTTTATTTTATGGTTTTCAAACAACAATGTACTATTACTACAATGTATACTTTTTTATTCAAACTACAATGTACTATTACTTTTTTATGTATGCTGAGTAAGGTGTGTTAACTTTTGGATGGTCCTGTTAGGTGCTTGTTAAGTATGCTTAATAGGTTGTAAGGTATAGTTATTAAGTGTAATCAATACTTGTTGGATATACTCAAAAGATAAGGATAGTTTTGTGATTGCAGGAAAAGAACTTCAAATCACCGTAAAAGAAGTGAAGATTCTGATGGGCATTGAATATGGCAATAACTATTTGTCAATGTTCATAAAGGAGGAAGAAAATCAAGAAAGCGAGTGGTATGTAAGGAAATTTGGAGCAGGAAACATAAAAGATTTGAATCCAACAGTTGTACAAAACCGTATAATAGCAATTCTGGAGAGGGAAGAAACCTTGCAAGCTCAGGAGGATGTAGCAAAACTCTTGAGCATGTATACCGTAACACAAATTTTGTTTACTAACAGAAACTATAATGTTAGAAAATAGTTTAGACTAGTGTGTGTAGACCTATAGAACAGAAGTGATTTGACTGGGCTTCAGCCATACTAGATTAAATGATTGATTCGACATACATGGAAGTCAAGTCAGTCGTCGGGGGGTTTATTCATTTTTTTATCATCAAATTGAACTTCTATTAATAATGCTCAACTACACAATTCATTACAACTTATAAGACCCAGGAAGGGCACTAAAAAACCATTGGGACCTAAATAACAATTGCACCTAAACATTTAGGCAAAATTGAACATTAAAATACTCTTAAATTACATTTATTGACTCCAAACCTATTAATGAGCTTTGATGCATTCTTCGTCTTAATATTCTTCCTCTTCAACTTTAACTCTACGAGAGTTTCAAACCGGTTGTAAATCGACTCCTCATTCCTTACAACATCTCCATGAACCCTTGAGTTGCGCTCACTCCAAATATGAAGCAAATCCTGACTATTGATTTAGATTCTTAATTAGGGCAAGCATCTATTAATTTATCCACTAGATTAATTAACTCAGCAGCAGAATATACAATTTGGCAATTACCCATTATTTTCGTCATAATTCGTTTAACAAAATGACAATAGATAAGATGATGATTAATGTCCTTAGTAAATTAGTTGCAAAATACGCAAATTGGGTTGATTTGTGATCCCCAATATACCATACGCTTTTTAGTGGGTAGCCTATGTTGAATAAAGAGCATCTAGGGATACCACCCTTAGCCCAAATAAGTTTAGACCAGCTAACTTTTTCTCTAAAGATATAAATCTTCTGTAAAGTTTTCGTGAATGTAACTTTGCCCTTTATGCTTTCATTCTAGAAAATAAGATCATTTCACGCTGTAAGATTGATAGGATTAAGCTTAGGAAGAATTTTACCAATGTAAGGAGGCAATCTCCATCTATTTCTTCCAAAACAAGATGCAACCGTTATGTTGCAATTAGTATTAGAGCTGTTGATCTCTATATTTAAAATGGAAGCAACATCTTGTTTATGTATCCACTTATCCCAAAGGATATATGTATGTTCACCATTTTTCACCGAGTGATGTATGAATTGATAAGCTAAACTTATGACTTTCATTAGCAGTTTCCATACCCAAGTATAAGATTGTTTATAATACCGACTCCAAACACACTTATTTTTAAGCTAAACTTATGACTTTCATTAGCAGTTTCCATACCCAAGTATTTTCAGGATTGACTCTCATTGACATGTTTTTTTTTAGCAATTATCACTTATTTTTATTACTTGGGTGGTTTATTCATTATGCTGGTAAGTGATACATAAGTTGGTTATCGATTGGGAAAATTAACTATTTTATGAGTATGGTTTTAACCTTTATTATTTGCAGTCTTGTACTGAGCAAGTATCAGTTGGAAAAAGCCGGGAATCAAATGCAACTCCAAGATTTTTGAAATGGGATTATTTCGCTGACTACAACCGAGCAAGCCCTCATCAGGTGTAAACAAAAAAAGTTATGACAGTTTACGATCAAATTATATATTGATTATTTAGATAGACTTTTGTGGAGAATAGATTTTATCAATGAATTTTATTGGGGTACTGATTGTAGGTGTCTTAAAGTGAAATAGAACCAAATGATGAAGAAACTAGATGGCTTTTGATGCAAGAAGATGGCGATGACGCTGAAGACTAACAAGCCAACTTGTTAGAACATGTGCATAATGAAGTTAATGAGAAAGTAAATGATGATGATAATGATGATAATTGTGATGAGGGTGAGGATGATGATGGTAATGATGGGGAGAATATAGAAAAAAGATGAAATTCAGAAGGTGAAAATATGGACGAAACTGATGATGTGATGGCTAACGATTGGATAAATGATCGTGGAGTGGGGGAAAGGTTGTTAGAGACGATGAAGAGATGGTAGGAGACACGGAAGTGGACACAGATAATGAGTTGAGAGAAGAACAACGAATGGACTTCTCTAGTTACGCTAAAGAGATGAACGTGTAAGACTCGATGGATGACGGTCCACCGAGAGGAGCTGGAGATTTTGAAAGGTTTGATAATACACAACCAAGAAAACTACAAAATCAGTAGAGGCTAAAGGCATTTCCAGTGAAAATGAGGTGTCGTCCGAAAAAAATACAAAATCGGAGGTGGTGAAGGAAGTAAAAAAATTGTGAACAAGGATACAAAGTTTATGAGATTCAGATATAACAGAGTGGACGAGGATGGGTTGGTTCTAAAGATCGAATAGTATAATGAATACGTGCTAGTATTGATGAAGCAACACACAAAAATAAAATCCTAGTCACAGAGATAGAGAGATCCACAACTGAGAACATGAAATATGCTGAGGATATAAATAGGTTTCAAGAATAAGAATGGAAGGGAACGTATTGATTGCAAAACATGTAGAGCTGAAAAGAAAAACATATCAACTAAGAAGAAAGCTGAAAGCAGCAGAGGAATGTCACGAAGAATGACAATTTAAACTTTTAATCAAAAGAAGAACAGATAAAAGAAATGTCAAAAGAGAAAACAAACCTGGAGTCGAGGATTAGATCACTAGTGGCTTAATTATAGGAACTGCAGGAAGGATATGATACAATTGCAATTGGTGCTCACATAATAGAAGATGATACCAAGGCACTCAAGAAAGAAAACAAAACACTAAAAAAACAGAACAAGAAAGTCTGAGATAAAATCCTATCTCTTATAGTGATAGCCATGTTGGTTGCTTTTAGGGATGAAGAAGAAGAAAGTGTCAAGAAAAAAGATGAAGTAGAAAATGAGGTTCTAACTCGGGAGGATGAGCGTGAACTATAGAGTGTAATAAGGAATGCATGTGATGAAAAAACCCAAGCCCTAAAGCTCAAAACTTGGATAAACCTAGCATGAAGGAAGTTGGCAGGAAAACTTAGCGTAAGTACACTCCATGAAAGATTCCCCGGAATGTAAAGTTAAACAAAAAGGGTGTTGTGATTACAAAAAGACTTCAGATATTGTAGAAGATCCACTTGTCAAAGCACGAAAAAGGAAGGATGGTTTACAAAAAAACAATAGAATAGCTAAAGTGGCAAAATCTATATCAGTTGAAATAGGAGGTCGGTCAGAAATCTAGACATGGCAACCAAATTTCGATCTATTGAATGCATCACAAGATGAAATAAATGAAGAGGAGAAGAAGAATGAAACAAATGGTAAAAAGGTTGTTACAGAAGAACATGGGGGTAAAATGAAATTCTTCCATAAAAATATTGCATACAAAGCCGATCATTTATTTTTGAGAAGGATGTCAAGTAGAAAGGTGAAGGAAAAATTTGGGTAAGAGAGCCGATTACGGTGCCAGCCTATGAAGTATTAAACATTGCACATAAGGGTGCAGTTGCAGCTAAGGTAAGATAAACTTACTAAGTCGTAACAATCATACTCAATACTTTTATTAAGTCTATCAAGTCATACTCGTTACTTTTACTTTGTATAAATGAATATACTTAGTAAGAAAAACTGAGTATGATTGACATACTCAATAACTTAATTCTGTATATGTTATTTCATTCGTGTGTGATACAATTACTTTATAATCATACATTATAGATGTTATTCTTGTAATGCTTGATGAGAAGTATGGTAATGGGAAGAGTGGTGGGCAACACAAAGTCACCTTTCAAGTTGTCGGCTGCTTAGTAAGTGACACATTAACGTTTTAAAAGAATAATTTCCATATAGTAAAGTAACACATTGCTCTTTGTTATTGCAATTTTGAACAACACTATATTGTTAGCGAAATGCAAGATTCAATCAATGTCTTTGTAATAGATTTTTTTAGAAGAAAGTGCAAAGAATATGATTATACACTATTTCCTGTAATTGTATACGACGGAAGTGGATGTCACTGGAGCTTAATTGTTTTATGACTTGATTGTTAAGACATCGAGGAAGCTTTAATCTTCCTATTCAAATTAGTGGTATGCTCAAAGTGAAGGCAATGTGTGATGTGGGTTTGGTGGGGGCAAAGGTGTGATAAATAAATAGATAAATAAGATAATAATAATAAAGAGCACACACCCTTGAGAACCATGGAACTCACTGCAAGTATCACAGATCGTTTGCAAGTTTTAATGATAAGTCAAGTACGTTCTCAAGGATTTAATCCGTTAGATCTACTTGTATTAAATAAGCGTAGATGAATTTAGATGTTTATATAAAAAGATGAGAAGATGAACAACTATTTGATATGAATAAATAATAAATAAGAATGCAGATAAATAAATCTTAATGTAAGTCAAATAAATTAGGGTCACTAATATGAGTCTATTACTAAGTTTTTATTCTAACCAGTCACGCATTGAGCATTATATATTAACCGGGATTCTAAATTCTACCTAACCACCGTCGGAGTGGGATTAGGAGCAACCTCTCCACTAACAAGGAACTTGGGTAAAGAAACCTCGAGTTGTGATTGGTGGTTAAATCAAATCTTTATGGCTATCTAGGTAGCGTCACTATTAGACGATTATGTGGTGTTGTCAATAACTAAGAATAGTCCTAAGATTGGCCAAATCTAGTGTTGTAACAATAAGTCAAAACACATAATAACAATATACGCCAAGCTCAAATCAATTAAAATATCATATAGTATAAAGGAATGTTGACAAAATAATAACCCAATAATAAAAAGTAAAACTTACAGAATAAAAGTTTAGAAATATGGTGAAACCACAAATCTATAGCCAATTACCCTAAATATAGAGAAGGTAGATGTAGAAGAGGAGTTTGTCACTCTCCAGCTTCTTGCTTCTTGTCTTCCTCTATAGGTCAGCTTGCTTCTTGGATGCATAGCTTGAAACTAAGGATGAATATTAATTTAAAGGACTAAGCTAATATTTAAAGTTGAGAAAATACAAGTAAGGACTAAGACTAAGCTTGGAACTGAGCAAGGACATGTTTACAATGGTTTAAGGGTGTATTTATAAGTGTCTTGGAAGCCCTAATTAGTTTTCTTGAAGGAGAAGGTAAGTAATGGACTCCTAGCCCAACTCAAATTCGTAACCCTTAGAATCAGCCCCGTTTTTGTTTTGTTCATAACAGCTTCAATACTTATCCGTTTGACGCGTATGAGTAATCTAAATTCATTGTCTCGGAAAGATCTTTAACTTTCGTCTTGACCATTCTTCCAAATTCCACACAGATTTTGAGATGTAAGCCAATTTGTGGTCGTGGGTGGTGAAATTCAGATTTTTTTGACAGTTTTATCTTTCCATACTTTAGCTTTTGTTTCCTTATCTCCAATTTCCATGTATATATTCTTTCCTTTATCTCTTAGACTTGACTTGGCATCTAATTAATCTCCATATATATCTTTAAATCTTCACACTAAATAAATAATTAAACCCAATATGCTCTAAAAATAATAAATCATTAAATCAAGACTAGAAATAGGAAAGTGCAATAATACATGTGAAAATCGACTGAATGACTTCCTAAAACACTAAAAATGATGTCTCTAACTAATATTAATTCATGACAAATGAGGAGACATCATGGTTTAAGTGTGAATCTTATTCCCAAGTCCGTGTTCGATAAGTTTGGACTCAAGAAGACAGAAAAGGCTTCCGTGAAGTTACGATTTGCGGATAGCTCAGTGACAAAGACATGGGGAACAATGGAGGAAGTTCATGTCCAAACAGGTAATATAACCATCCCTACTGTCTTTGTTATTCTTGATTATGATCTAGATAAGCTTATACTTGGAATTCCGTTCTTATCCATAAGTCAAAGCATCATCAACTTCCAGGAGGGATCAGTTACCCTACGTGCTAAAAATGTATCCGAAACATTCCATTTCTGGGATAAGAAACCAAGGAAGTTGGATCCCGAAGTTCTTATCATACACACTCTTTTACATTATCGAGTCCCAGAAGAAATCCACACAAAACGTGTGGATACTAGACCAATGTGTGAGTTTGGGGTCGGCCATGAAGTTGTATAGAAAGCCCGCAAATCCGAGAATAGGCCGCGAAGTCACAAGATTCGTGGATGGGACCATTCATAGTCACATATGTTGTTTCAGCTAAAGTGATAGAAATCAGGCCCAAAAGTGGCATTAAAATGAGATTAGTAGAGGTGCATAGCCTTGCTCGTTGCTGGGGGGGTTATATATGTAAATCTTGATAAAGGTAACACGTCTAACTTTGAAAAACATTAGAAAAAGTGCTATACGAGAGACAACCCGCAATTTTTTTTATGTTTTTATATCTTTAATTTATGTTTAGATTAGTTGTTTTAGTGGATATTGCAGTACTGAGAAAGGTATTAGTGTTTTTGATGTGAAGGTACTTAAGAAATCGAGTTAGGGAGAAAAATCGCAAAAAATTGACGAAAACTAGAGCCTCTGTGTGGCTATGCTGTAGATCTAGGTTTCGCGGCCTAGGCGGTCGACTGGGGCCTAGCGCCTAGGCGGGATTAGGCGGTTTTGAATCTTGATGTATAATTTTGTCTATCTATTAATATTATACGTAGTAATTATAACAAGTTTAACTATTTAAGTCATAAAATTCATCAATTATATATGATGTCTCCTCATTTGTGATAGATTTATGATAGGATGAGACATCATTTTAGGGATTTAGGAAGTCATCTAATCGAATTTCTTGAGAAATGCTACACTTTCCTATTTTGAGTCTTGATTTAGTAAAATAATATATTTAGAGCATATTGGGTTTAATTATTGATTTAGTGTGAAGCTTTAAAGATAATTATGGAGATTAATTAGATTCCAAGTCAAAGACTACAAGATATGGAAAGAGATAAGCATGGTACTTGGAGATAAGGAAAGAAAAGCTAAATTCATGGAAAAGGAAAAGCTGCCTTAAATCTGAATTTCTGCAGCTACGTCTAAATAAGTGGTGATAACTCCAAAACCGAGCTGATTTTGGAAGATTCCTTTACTAGGGACGTAGATAATTCCGTGAGGATTCTTTTGGTATCTTATGGGCTAAAAACCGACCAATAACGAAGAAGATATGATTAAAACAAGTCAGCAGTAATTATCTTTATTTCCATACGAATTAGAGTTGGGCTTGGAGTCCACCACTTACTTCTCCTTCAAGAAAACGAATTAGGGCTTCCAAGACACCTATAAATACACCCTTATACCATTGTAAACATTTCCTTGCTCAGTTTCAAGCTTAGGCTTAGTCCTTGCTTGTATTTTCTTAGTTTTAAATAATAGCTTAGTCCTTATATTTATTATTCATCCTTAGAATCAAGCTATTCATCCAAGAAGCAAGCTGACCTATAGAGGAAGACAAGAAGACGAAGTTGGAGAGTGACAAACTCCTCTTCTTCATCTCACCTTCTCTATATTTAGGGTAATTAGCTATAGATTTATGCTCCACCATATTGCTAAGCATTTATTCTGTAAGTTTTACTTTTAGTTGTTGGGTTATTATTTTGTCTTTAATTCCATTAATACTATTTGTTATTTAAATTGATTTGAGCTTGGCGTATATTGTTATTATGTGCTTTGACTTATTTTTACAACCCTAGATTTGGCCAATCTTAGGATTATTCTTAGTTATTGACAACACCACATAATCGTCTAGTTTTGATCCTTTGCCTAACTAGATAGCCATAAAAGTTTAATTTAATCACCAATCATTACTCAGGAATCCTTGGTAGTGGAGAGGTTGCTCCTAAGCCTAATAGAGGCTAGGTAGAATTTAGAATCCTGGTTAATATATAATGCTTAATCTCTGACAGGTTAGAATAACAACTTAGTAAAATAGACTCATATTAGTGACCCTGATATATTAGACTTACATTCATATTTATTTATCTGCATTCGTATTTATTTATTTTATATCAGATATTTATTCCTATTATTATATTTTATTCCTAAACATATAAATTCATCTACGCTTGTTAAATATAAATAGATCTAACGGATCAAATCCCTGCGAACGAACTTGACTTATCATTAAAACTTGCAAACGATCTATGATACTTGCAATGAGTTCCGTGGTTCTCAAGGGTATGTGCTCGTTATTATTATCTTTATTTATTTATTATTTTATCACACCTTTGCCCCCACCAATATAAAATACTAAAATTCGAGTTATATTATCAATTCAAGAATTCTTGAAAATAAGAAAAATAAAAAAGCGCCTAGAGGACATATTTTTTGTCATTAATCTGCGCCTAGGCGGTCTATGCGCCTCTTACTCAGTGACTAAGGCGCTAGGCAAAAGAGCCTAGAATTTTTACTAGACGTAAGCGGATGAGGGGGGAGTTGAAGCCTAGACAACGATTTCTACAACATAGCTGTGCGGTACACTGCACAAGAGCTCTGGTACACCGCAAGAAGTTAAACAGTGGCACGTTTCAGCGAGACGGTCTAGCGCGAGCAAACCGTATCTTCATTCGCGCCAGACCGTGGCGATTGTTCCCAATAAAAGATCCGCGAGGTACATCATGTGATCAGTCCGGTGCACCACACCAAGCCCAGACCGTCACAACGGTATGTAAATCAGGTTCTTAGACGAGAGTCCAATGCCCAATACCGTCTCGTCAATACTGTGGCACTGGTCTAGCAAATTTTTCTGCGGTACACCACATGTCACATCCGGTGCACCGCACGACACCGCCAGAAAAAGTTATAAGAAGGGTTTTGAAGATAAATGTTAGTTATGTTACGAAATTCTAATCCCTAAGCCTCTCTTTCTTCCCCAAAGGTTTCCTACCTCCATTAAAGCTTCGACAAACCTTCACCATACATCAAAACACTACCCAATCACCATAAATTTACATCCAAACCATTCCCCACATCATTATAAAGAAGATTCAACCAGCCAGATCAATCTAAAACACCTAGAATCCAAGAATCAAAGCCTAAAATTTTGAAATCTTATCCAACATTTTCTTAAATCCATACATATAAAGCAAGAGATCATCCTACTCACGTAGAGATTCAATGTCCGTACACCTTTCCTAACCCAAACAACACTTGTTCAACCTAAAATCAAGGGTTACAAATTTCATGAGTGTTCAAAGCTTTGAGTTGGAGGTCAAACGAGATGAAAAAAAGAACAAAAATATTATGTACTGTTAGGGAGATGAAGAAGAATCAAAATAAGGTATTGTGTTTTATTGAGAAGAAGACAATTGAGAAGAGTTCAAGTTCTAGTATGAAGAAAAAAGGTAAAACAGGTCAAGAGAATAAAGGAAAGCATGCAGTGGTAAATTTGAAGAGAAAAAAGATTACAATTTTTAAGGAGAAGACACCACAACCTCTACAAATCGAGATTGATATACCCGAGATGAATGAAGATTCAAAGGCCTTGTTAGCTTCCGCAAAGAAGCAGTTAACAGACTTACCTTTAGCTCATGAGAGAATATGTGAAATAGAGGTTGGAGAAGAGGAAAAACAAGAGAGTTCCAGAGTGTGATTTATTGGGATGGAGCATAAGAGGATGTAGGGGAAAGAAAAGTATGTGATACAAGAAGGTTACATACAAGAAAAGCACTACACCCTATTTCAGGTATTAATCATTCGAGGCAATAGCCTTGAGTGTGTGTTCTATTTCTTCCTTACAATTTTTGTATATGCTTTCTTTGCTTATTTTTAATTTATTTTTAGAGATTTTTTCGAGTCGTGGGGACACGCCTCATTATTGAGTTGGGGTGTGAGAATTCATTGTCTCTCATCTCCATTTTTCTGTGATTTTACAGTTTTTGGAAGAAATTAAATTTTTTGATACATGGGATTTAGATGTAGAGTATGTATAATATCTTAAAAGCATAAGCTTAGTAAGTTAATGATAGAAAGTTTTATGTTTATGATTTTTTTTGTATGCTTTGAGTATTTAAATGAAACACAAATTGATAGTAAAGACAAGATTAGTGAGCAATGCGGTAGAAGTATTTTTTATCTTAGGACGCCTTGAGTGGTGTGTAGGCCGTGAGATCCGAGCTAGTTGATAAACCCATTTGGTGAACGTGCTAAAGGTAAGAGAATGACTAAATTCATAGTTTAGAAAGTGATTAAGGTGGTTATTTGATAAGCCACTCATTCCCTTTTAGCTTGTTGTCCATTTATTATATTTTATATCCTTCTCAGTCACTTCTAGCCTTTCTAAATACTTTTTATTTAGCCATATCATAAGCCATATCCCTTTAGATTATAGGTCTTTTCCATATGACCTACACTCGAATAATGATGCATAGACAATTGTTTTAGAGATTGAGTTTTGGGTGGTGGGTCCACCATTATGGGAAATATTATTGGGTTGGAAATTTTGAGCTTATTGTTTGTGCTCTATATTTTGATGATGGTTCACTGTTTAATATATTGTAACCCTTTTCCGAGGTAAAAGTAAATGAAAAAAAAATTTATGAAAAGAAATTATGAGTAAAAGTAGCATGAATTTTCATATAAAAAATAGAGTCATAACTATATTTCAAAATAATAATGATATGAAAAAGATTGAAAAGATTTGGAATGGAAAAATGAAATTTGTATGTATTCATCTTTTGCCAAAAGTTCACTCTAAATTATCCAAATATACTATCATACCGTCCCTAAGCCAACAATACAACCTTAAAGACCTTTTGATTCTTTGCTATGTGATCTAGAATGGATTGAGCTGTTAGAGAGTAGTTAGGTGGATCTTTGGATACTAGTGAAGTTCGAGGAACAATCTATAGACTCCTTGGTAATCTAAGTGAATAACCCCTCCTTCGTGAATAATCTGATCTTAAATTTAAGCCGTGTTGATCGTGAAAATGACAAGTGTACATGTAATCTAGTTTGTGAGTATTATTGCATGATATTTTCTGAGTAGTTTCTTTGAGTTTATTTTATATATTTTGCTATCTTCTTCCCACTTTGCTTAATTGACTTAGGTGTGTATTTAGAGACTTCCATGTGTTCTTATCTTTATTGTATCGAGACGATACAACTTTGAGTTGGGGTCTTGATGTCTCCCTATTTGTGATATAATAACATAGGTTAAATACATCATTTAAGGTGTTTATGATTAATTAATTATAGATTTTCATTCGTATTTTGATAATTTCTTGTTTCTTATCTTGATTTGATGAGTTATTATTTTCATTAGTATTTGGATAGTTTGAATTGGTCTTTTGGCGCCCTCTTCACTAGTCATCAACGAATCTCCCTAGAGCTTGATATTACACTCATAGACATACTCACTCAACCCTCATGATATGATAGATACACATCCCTAGTACTCCCCAATATAAATTTCTGATGATTACATAAAAAATCCATTAGTCGGTTCTTTTATTTCTTTTTCAACTTTTTGTTGTATGTTAAACATGCCACTCTTTTGTATATGAGGTGTCATGCTAACTTATTTTTTCTTGTTTTACTTAAATTTTTCTCAACAATTTTAAATATGACTCGAGAAAGGGTCACAATAAAGTGCATCGTCAATGTATCACATACAAAGCGCAACCCACCCAATATGTTGCCCATAATCCAATCCACCACCCAAAACCCAAGCTCAAAAGACTGCGGGACTGATGTCTCTCTGTTTTTGATGGATTATTTCATTCACGAGACTGATGTCTCTCTATTTGTGATGGATTAATCCATTCACGAGACATTATTTTGGGATTTTATTGGGCCTATGTGAGGGATTTTTCCCTAATATTTTCTATATTTCACTTTTAATCCTAGTTTTGGACTTATCACCATTTATAGAGACTTCTGTGATTTAATCGCATGTTTAATGTGAATCTCTAAGTTAATTGCTTGACTCAATAGTCCAAGATGAAGGAAAGGATTAAAAAAGTCAAGAGAAACCCCAAGTCAAGGTGGAAATTGAGCTTAGAGCCATTGTGGAGAGTTAAGTTTTTTCAGGATAATTATTGCACCTTATTGTTTATGTCTAACAACGTTTTGGTGAGATATTTGGACCCGATTCCGTTTTGGTGATGTAATCATTCTTCGATATCAAATATTGATCTCATCGGTGTATCCTACCTTTTCTTTTAGGCAAGGAACTGCAATGGTACAAGGGAACTTGAGGTAGCGATGGTTTGTGGTGGATTTTGGGATACCCATTATCGTATCGTAAATGAGGCGGGCGATATCAATCTCTAGTTTCTCACATATGCACTTCATGAAGATGAAATGGTCTATGGACACCTCTAAAGTGTGGGATACCCTAAATAAAGTGGGTATGATGAATCGGGACCGAACTCTTGGTCACGTTATGAAATAACTCTTCAACAAAACACTGGTGTGTATCTCTCCTTTTGAGATTACTTCACGCCCTTATATTAGCACTTGTTTTTATAATCAACTCCACTCAAAGTCATGCATGTTGTTGATTATTTCATACTACTTTCATGGACTTTTCAACTTTGGGGAGTTGAATATTTAAAAGGTTCTTTCGACTAAGAAAGGAACACGTTTCACTCTTACTGCTATATATTTGCATTTTTCTATGCAAAATATTATGTAGAATTATTGAAAAAGATTCAGAACATAGAATAGCTCCTTCTATCAAAAAGAGTTCCACCTTAGTTCATCGCTAATAGTTGTGTTATCTCACCGTCTTCGATCTCCTTCGAAAATCATCTCTCAACACGGAAATTCAACTAAACCACTCTTTTCTCTATTTGTTCTTCTCAACACAATTTTGGTTTCTTTCTTTAAATTGTTGGGATTATTCTTTTCTTTTCGACTTTTCCTTCACTCTCGTTTGATTTTCACTCGAGACTTGGCTCGGACTTTGTCCTTTAATCAAAAATTCTTTCAGACACGACTTCAGGTTCGAACCCCCATTCAAATTCTCTTTTATCTACATACTCAAACCATCTTCAACCTATCTTTGTTTCGCCTTCCTTTTCTTTCACGCACTAGCAAGGACCCTTGTTCTTAATGTCGTCTTTTATATGTGGTTATCCTTGTAGTGTGAAACAAACGGGAACAGAAAATATCTCGAACACAAACCACCCTAAACTCAAAGATCACCAACAATGCAAAATTGCTCAACTCAAGAAAAGTGTTAATATCACAATATCTATTTACTGATTGAATAATTAGCAAACACCAAGTAATTGTCAACTTTTAATAAGAAGAAATAGAACAATATATATTTAGCTATTATACCGTCTTTAATGAAGGGGTGTGGATGGAATTGTTGTCGTATAATACTCCTTTGCGAATTCCAACCTCAAAAGACTTCAAAAGCTCTTAAATTCGAAACTTGGTGTTTCAAAATTTTCAAGAAAAATTGTTGTCTTTTGTTGTTTTTTGGGTTTAGAAAATTGATGTTGTGATGGTGATAAATGAAATGGATTTGGTGTTTCTTTATGTGGTATGGATGGTTGTGGCTAAACTTGTTCTTGAAATTCATAAAATTTTAGGATTTAGTGAAGAAATTATTTGATGTTTGAGTGATTTTTGGTGTTGGAATTGTGTTTATTTTGTGTAGAGATAGTTTTAAGTGTCTTTGGATGTTGGGTAGGTGTTTCTATAATGGACAGAGAGCGGTTTCTAGAGCTTCAATAGAGTTTTGGAGTGTCTTGGAATTGGTAAAGTGGGAAGAATATAAGGAGTGATAGTATTATTCATCTCCGACCACCACTGGTGGGTCCTAGGGTATTAGAAAATAAAGTGATAAATAAGAGGAACCACAGAACTGCAAGTGTACAGTTGTCCCAAGTAATATATGATAGTCAAGTTCGTTCTTAGGGACGGATTAGGTTCAACCCAAATATTAATCAGATAGTAGAAATAATTGCTTAACATAAAAATAAAAGATAAGATTTTTGTTTGGTTTTTTGAATTAAAAGACGAAAATAAAATAAAGACTAAAAGTAAATTAACTAGAAAGAAATAAAGCAAATAAAAGTGACTAACTTCAGATAAGAGGTATACTTGAGTCTCGCAAGGAATCCACTAAATCAATATAATCTATGCTATGTTTAAGGGGAAAATTGGAATTATAATACTAGTCGGGACTCTAATATCTCCTAGCCCCATGTCGGGTGGACCTAGGAGCTATCCTAAAGTACTATAAACCTCTGTATGAGCGAATATGCCTCTTCGGATGATATGATTGTACCTTTTTGGCTATGTAACTAGTCAAGCCTGTCAGTCAATAACGGACATTACACGGGTATTCTTCTATCTTCTGTCTTCTGTGCTTAATTGACCTAGGTGTGTATTTAGAGACTTCCCTTTGTTTTTATCTTTATTGTATCGGGACGATACAACTTTGAGTTGGGGGTCTTGATGTCTCCTCATTTGTAATAGATTTATATTAGGATGAGACATCATTTTTAGTGATTTAGAAGTCATTATAGTCGATTTTCTTGAGAAATGCTACACTTTCCTATTTTGAGTCTTGATTTAGTAAAATAATATTTTTAGAGCATATTGGGTTTAATTATTTATTTAGTGTGAAGCTTTAAAGATAATTATGGAGCTTAATTAGAGTCCAAGTCAAAGACAACAACTTATGGAAAGAGATTAGCATGGTAATTGGAGATAAGGAAATAAAAGCTAAAAAGATGGAAAAGGAAAAGCTGCCTTAATCTGGGATTCTGCAGTACACATCTAAAGATATGCGTTTTTACCTAAGAAATAGGCCGATTTTGGTAATTTCCTTTTTTAGGGGCAAGATAATTCTGTTGCGATTCTTTTGGTATCTTATGGAGCTCAAACCGACCAATAACGAAGAAGATATGCTCAAAACGGTCCAGCAGTGTTTATCTTTATTTCCATACGAATTAGAGTTGAGCTTGGAGTCCACCACTTACTTATCCTTCAAGAAAACGAATTAGGGCTTCCAAGACACCTATAAATACACCCTCATACCATTGTAAACATGTCCTTGCTAGTCCTTGCTCAGTTGCAAAGTATAGGCTTAGTCTTTACTTATATTTTCTTAGTTTTAAACAATAGCTTAGTCCTTTAGTTAGATATTCAACCTTAGAATCAAGCTATTCATTCAAGAAGCAAGCTGACCTATAGAGGAAGACAAGAAGAAGAAGTTGGAGAGTGACAAACTCCTCTTCTACATCTCACCTTCTCTATATTTAGGGTATTTAGCTATAGATTGTGGCTTCACCATATTTCTAAGCTTTTATTCTGTAAGTTTTACTCTTAATTATTGGATTATTATTTTGTCTTTAATTTCATAAATACTATTTGTTATTTTAATTGATTGAGCTTGGCGTATATTGTTATTATGTGTTTTGACTTATTTCCCTAGATCTGATCAATCTTACGATTAATCTTAGTTATTGACAACACCACATAATCGTCTAGTTTTGATTCTTTGCCTAACTAGATAGCCATTAAGGTTTGATTTAATCACCAATCATTACTTAGGAATCCCTAGTAGTGGAGAGGTTGCTCCTAAGCCTAGAAAAGGCTAGGTAGAATTTAGAATCCGGTTTAATATATAATGCTTAATATGACAGGTTAAAATAACAACTTAGTAAAATAGACTCATAATATTAATCCTAATTTATCTGACTTACATTAATCTTATTTATTTGTTTTCATTATTTATTTATTTGCGTTAGATAGTTATTCATCTTTTTATATTTTTATCTAAAACATCTAAATTCATCTACGCTTGTTAAATATAAATAAATCTAACGGATTAAATCCCTGCAAACGAACTTAACTTATCATTAAAACTTGCAAACGATCTGTGATACTTGCAGTGAGTTCCGTGGTTCTCAAGGGTGTGTGATCTTTATTATTATCTTTATTTATCTATTATTTTATCACACCTTTGCCCCCACTACTACCTCTCGGCAAACAACCCGAGCCATGAACCCGTGGGCACGTGTTTCTGCTCCACCGGCATGCCGGTGATCTGACCGGCTAGCCGGCCAGTTCAGCAGATTTTTCCCTCTTTTGTTCCTCAGCACCCCAAACTCAATTCATGCACCATTAACACACTACCATTCTCATTTTATTTTAAAAGTAGACACTAAGACTCGACTATAACTTAAAATTATACACTAGGAATTGAAAAACGTAAAGCAATAAACTAATATACAATAAACTGGCTTTTGTTTAACGTCGTTAAGCTCGACGGGTTACCTCTCACAACTATTCAGCTTCAAGGAGGTACATGACCTCCCCCGGATGTGGATCAACTCTGCAATTGGTATCCTCGCCTACATGATAAAGTTTCAGACGATGCCCATTCACCATGAAGGTGCGTTGCTCGTCTGGATTCTCGATTTCTATAGCTCCATGAGGCGTAACTTTGGTCACCTCGAATGGACCAGACCACTTTGATCTCAACTTGCCGGATAATTGCTGAACTTGGAGTTATACTTAAGGACCATCTGTCCAACTTTGAATTTCTTTTCACGAATGCGATTGTCATGCCATCTCTTCATCTTTTCATTGTAAAGTTTAGCATTCTCATAGGCATGAAATCGGAACTCATCAAGTTCATTCAGATTCATCATAAGATTCTCCGCGGTTAAGGTAGGATCCATGTTCATCTCCGATATCACCCAATAGGCACCTATTTCAAGCTTAAGAGGTAAGTGACAAGACTTACCATAAACTATGCGATACGGAGATGCACCAACATGCGTCTTGAACGCAGTACGATATGCCCACAACGCATCATCTAAATTGACCAATCCTTGCGTGTGGAACCAACTGTCTTCTCTAGAATGGATTTGATCTCTCGATTAGAGACCTCAGCTTGACCATTTGCTTGTGGATGATAAACAATAGATACACGATGTCTCACTCCATACTTATCCAACACAGCCTTCAAGTATATGTTAACTAAATGTGATCCTCCATCACTTATAATAACTCTAGGCTTGCCATGTCTAGTAAATATGTGTGACTTTAAGAATTTTATCACTACTCGCGAATCATTGGTTGGTAGAGCAACAACCTCCACCCATTTGGACACGTAATCAATAGCTAGTAGGATGTAAAGATTTCCATTAGATGGTACAAAAGTACCCATGAAATCAATACCCCATACATCGAATATCTCAACTTCAAGAACTTTATTAGGCGACATCTCATCTCTCTTAGATATATTACCAGTAAAATGGCATCTATGACACTTCTTGACATATTCATGACAATCCTTATGTAAAGTAGGCCAATAAAAACCGGATTGTAGTACCTTTGCAGCTGTACGATCACCTTTGAAGTGTCCTCCGTATGGTGAATCATGACAACTTGCAACCACTGACAGAATATCCCTATCTGGTATGCATCTTCTTACCATCTGATCACTGCATGTTTTGTAGAGGAAAGGATCCTCCCAAAAGAATTGTTTAGCTCGATGAACTAGTCTTTTTTTCTCTTGTGAGGTAGCTCCTTGAGGAAAAGAACCACTCACAATAAGATTTCTATATCCGCATACCAAGGAGTTCCCAAGGCATAAACTGAAAACAAACTCTCATCAAGAAACTCTTCTCTTACCAACTCAGGTCTGATGTCTCCCTATTTGTTCTAATTATTAGCCCTTTGGAGACATCCTTTTAGGTGAATAAATGACTTATTTAATATAATTTTATGCTTAATTGATCATATTGCACTTTCTCCCCTTGGAAATGGACTATTTGCATTTTTAGAGCTTTTGTGCGTAAATTTGTTTGTTTTTAATGCAAAGTTAGTAGGTTCTTGAATTTCATGAAAGACCAATCCAAGTAGGAGAAGTGAGATTTAAAGTATTAGGGTATTTTAATGTGTTAGGAAGTACTTTTACTCGAATATCTATTTTTAGAGTGCACTTTCCTATTTCTAGTCTTGAATTATTGTTTTATTCTTTTTAAAGCATATGCAGTTTAGTTATTTATTTATTGTGAAGCTTTAAAAGATATATGGTAATTAATTAGAGACCTTATGCAAAGAAGGAAAAGAGAAAGCTGCCTTATGAATCTGAATTCCAGCCACGTTTCAAAGACGATTCCATAACTTAATACTGGCTGGGAATTTGGGCAAGTGGTCAGCACCAATGGAAAGAGCTTTATGAGACAAGCGGTTTTGAATATTGGAACGCGTCAAACGGATAAGTATTGAATGAGATTTGACAAAAACAAATCAGCAGCAAAATCTTACCTTTCCTAAATTTTAGGGCTACGAATTTAAGAGTTCTTAAGTTGTCTTCCACTCCAAGTAAATTCGACCTAGGGATTGCTAACACCTATAAATACACCCCTTAGCCTCCTCTTTTCACACACTTCAGAGAATTACACAAGAGGCTTAAGGTTTTCAAGTCAGAGTAAGAAGGCAAAGAGAAACTAGTGTTGGAGGAGTCTTATTCTTCCATTATCAGTCATCTTACCCTTTAGGTTATCAATTTATCTTTTGTATTTGAACATGAATTCCTTTGTTTTAATTTTAGTTTTCCATTCTGTTATGAACTAATTTCTTTAGTAATTGAGAATCGCTATATGAGTTGAACTTAATTTTGTTTAATTTATGTTTTCTGAATTTGAGATTTAATGGTTTAAATTAGAGTAGGTATTTTGTGTTGACTATTATTTTGTTTTAATCACTAATTTTGAAGTCATGAATCAAACTTAGCTCATGGTAATTAGGATATTCCATATAGTGGCGTATGGATCACCTTGACGGGGGGGGGGGGGGGGGGTTTAATTACATATTTAAATAATAGACGCATAGTATCCAGCATTTGACCTTGACGGGCTTAACTAACCATGCAGCCAATGATGTAAATTAGTATTCATCTGAAGGTAGCTTATGTTCACCCTGACAGGGTTTTTAATACCGTAGGATAGCTCTTAGGTCCACCCTGACGGGGGCTAGGAGATATTAGAGTCCCGGCTAGCACAATAATACCAGTTTAGCCCTTAAACAGAAGCATGAATTAGTTAGGTTAGATGAAACCCTTGCGAGGATCAAGTACTCTTTCTCTTCTGAAGTCTCAATTATCTTTTACTTGCTTCATTTTATTTCCGTAGTTTATTTTCTTGCATCTTTTAATTTATACAAACAAAAGAAAAATCTTTATTTTATTTTTCCGGCAAGCAATTATTCTTACTTTCCGATTAATACCTGAGTTGTGCCTAATTCATCCCTACGAACGCACTTGTTTATCATATATTACTTGGACAACCGTGCACTTGAGGTTATGTGGTTCCCTTATTTTCAGTTCTTAATTTATAAACACAGCAGGACCTACCAAGTTTTTGGCGCCGCTGCGTGTGACTTCGGTGTTAATCTTTAGTAGTTTAATTGTTTTAGTTTTAGTTTTATTTTTCAGTTTTACGCTTTGGGTTGTCTTTCTTTCTCATGTTTACAGGTTTTGGTATATGCTTGGAGATATCGTGATTCTTGCAAATCCCGAAAACCTAGTTCGAGAAGCAAACAAAAGAAAGAGAGAAGCTAAATCAAAAGAGTTAGAGGAGCAATTAGCAAGAGAAGCAATGGCTGATGATCATGAAATCGATCCTCCTCTTTTTCCTCTTATTCCACAAGTTCAACCTCCCTAGAACAATGATCTGTGGTTCGTGAATGGCCCTGAACAAGCTCCATTTCGAGCTCCTGCCCACCTTGGTAGTTATTCAGTGGTATTGGTTAATAGTTGTTATCTTGGGGACGCGGCTGATATGCATAAGTCGGATTAGCGGCCCCATTTGGATTTGAATATTGGAAACCCGAATGGTTTCTATTTGGTTGATAACCTTGACCACTTGAATTATAGTTCCCACGGTTGGAAACAAACATTATGGATTCTGGATTGTTTTGACAATGCTCCCAATCATGATCTTGTACACCGAAGTTAGAACACCCATAAACTTCTTGTGTAACATTAACATATGCTTTTCTACCTGCAAAATTTTTTGTAACAGCTAGTGTAAGCTGTTTTAATTGATGCTCAAGTTTATTCTCCATGGCAGTGAATTTTTCTTCAACAAAAGCACTATTTTCTCTTCCCCCTCGGATAGGTGTTCTCACGGTAATCCAACCCATCTCATTCCTCACTGTTCTATTCAAAATAATCTTAGCATGGACTGGTTGTACCTGTGAAAATCCACCTCCACAAAGTAGGTCTAAGTCTTTTCTTGAAGAGCCATCAAGGCCTCTGTAGAATATCTTCATCTGTTGAATTTCTGTAAGGCCATGATCAAGGACTCTTCTTAAACAAATCTGAAATCTTGTCCAACTTCTACACAAAGTCTCGTCTTGATCTTGTTTGAACGAGGTCAACTCAACTTGCGCATCTAATCTCATATTTGTTCGGTAGTATCTATCGAAGAACGCAGTTTGTAATGCGTCTCATGTTGTGATTGATCCATGTTCTTGAGAGTCATGTCATTCACTTGCTCCATCAATAACGAAATACCTAAAATTCGCAAAGTACATCTGATCTCTTGTTACTCCTTGCGTAATATAGGAATCAAAGTTTTGCATGAACTTCTGTACAACACGGATTGGATCGTCGTCAGGTGCTCCTCAGAAATTTCCATAACTCTGAAATTGAGATAACATACCAGGATCGAGTCTGAATCTCTCGGTGTTAATATTTTTTAGGGCCAATTCCGAAGGCAGAAGCTCGAAATGGAGCTTTTTCAGGGTCATTAACAAACCATGGATCATTGTTCTGAGGAGGTTGAACTTGTGGAAGGTTTTGACCATATGTTGATTCAACTGTTGATTTTCGTCTCCTTCCATCTCTGCTTCTCTAGCTAACCTCTCTTCTAACTCTTTTGCTTTAGCTTCTCTCTTTCTTTTGTTTGCTTCTCGAACTGGGTTTTCGGGATTCGCAAGAATCACGAGATCTTCAAGCATATACCAAAACCTTAAACTTGAGAAAGAAAGACAACCCAAAGCGTAAAACTGAAAAATAAAACTAAACTAACAATTAAACTACTAAAGATTAACACCGGGGTCACACGCTACCGTCCCCGGTAGCGGCGCCAAAAACTTGGTGGGTCATAGGGTGTTAGAAAATAAAGTGATAAATAAGAGGAACCACAGAACTGCAAGTGTACAGTTGTCCCAAGTAATATATGATAATCAAATTTGTTCTCAGGGACGGATTAGGTTCAACCCAACTATTAATCAGATAGTAGAAATAATTGCTTGACAGTAAAATAAAAGATAAGATTTTTGTATGGTTTTCTGAATTAAAAGATGCAAATAAAATAAAGACTAAAATTAAATTAACTAGAAAGAAATAAAGCAAAAAAGTGGCTAACTTCAGATAAGAGAGATACTTGAGTCTTGCAAGGAATCCACTTAATCAAAATAATTTATGCTATGTTGAAAGGGAGAATTGGAATTATAATACTAGTCTGGACTCTAATATCTCCTAGCTCCCTGTCGGGTGGACCTAGGAGCTATCCTAAAGTACCATAAACCCCTATATGGGCGAATATGCCTCTTCAGATGATATGATTTCACCACTTTGGCTATGTAACTAGTTAAGTCTGTCGGTATATAACGGACATTACACGGTTATTACCTAAGTTTGTATTCAAACCCCCATGTTGGATGATCACTTCGCCACTAAAGTGAATAGCCCAAATACTAAAAGCTATTTTTAGTTGTTCCTAAAAGAAATAGTAATGAAAACAAATTAATATCCAATATATAAAACTCAATTCAATTTAAATCATAACAATCCCAAATTCAAAACATAGATTAATTAATTAAGGGTCATCCCTTTAATGCGATTCTCAAGTATATGGAAATTTAGCTCATGATAAAATTAAAGACTGAAAATAAATAAAAGGAATTCATGTTCAAATACAAAGGATAAATTGATAACCTAAAGGATAGGATGACTGTTGATGGAAGAACAGGATTCTCCCAACTCTAGTTTCTCCTTGCCTTCTTGCTCTAACTTGAAAACCTTAAGCCTCTTGTGTTCAGAGAAAAGAGGAGGCTAAGGGGTGTATTTATAGGTTTTAGAGAACCCTAATTCGAAGTTGCTTGGAGTGGAAGACAAGGCAAGAACTCTTAAGTTCGTAGCCCTAAAATCTAAGAAAGGTAAGATTCTACTGCTAATTTGTTTTGGTCATATATCCTTCAATACTTATCCGTTTGACGCGTTCCAATAGTCGAAACCGCTTATTGCGGAAATCTATTTCCATTGATGCAAACCATTCTCCCAATTTACTAGCCAATCTTAAGTTATGAGCTCGTCTCTGAAACGTGGTTGGAATTTCAGATTTATTTGGCAACTTTATTTTTTCCTTCTTTGCATATATTCTTTCTTAATCTTCTTATTTCCATGTATATCTCTTTCCTTTACTCATTTTACTTGACTTGGTCTCTAATTAATTACCATATATCTTTTAAAGCTTCACAATAAATAAATAAATAAATAAACCGCATATGCTTTAAAAATAATAAATCCATAATTCAAGACTAGCAATAGGAAAGTGCACTCTAAAATTAGAAACTCGAGTAAAATACTTCCTAACACACTAAAAATACCCTAAGACTTTAATTCTCAATTCTACTCCTTGTAGTGGTTTTACATGAAATTCAAGAACCTACTAACTTTGCACTAAAAATAATCAAATTAATGCACAAAAGCTCTAAATATGCAAATAGTCCAATTCCAAGGGGAGAAAGTGTAATACGACGAAATAAGCATAAAAGTCTATGAAATAAGTCAAATATTCCCCTAAAAGGATGTCTCCAAAGGTCTAATAATTATGAAAAAATAGGGAGACATGAACCGCCCATCGACCGCCACATACATCTCCACACGGGGGATATTCATTGAATCACTAAGTCCGAAGCCACTAAGTATCTATATTTTTCATATTCAACCACCATCCACCAACTACCACCACCACCTAGGTGTACTCAGTGACTCACTATGTATGAAATCAGTAAGTCGTTGAGTACAGAAATCAACGAGTATTAAACTTCATTGATTATACTCAGTGAATTTTTTAAGTAGTACCTAAAAACACCGAGTATTAAAACATAAATAAAGAAAAAAATGGAACAAAGTTCAATTTTATTATGTGAATAATACAACACTTAATAAAAAATATATTACAAATATTAAAAGAAAAAATGCTAACGTAAAATGTTGTTTGGGGATCTTCTTCACAAAACCTATCAATGGTTAATGAATAAAACCTCTCTAAAAATACGATTTATATATCTATGTTCAAAGCTTACTTCAAGAGTAAAAGAACCTATAAAATTCACAAACGACAAACACTCACGAACAGGCTTTGCTTAGAAATTTAGATCTTCCATTTCAAACTCGCCTACTCAAACTCCAATCTTCCATGGGAAGTTAAATCTATTGTATTCGAATCTTCCATGGCCATTGCTTCCTTGCTCCTCCATCTCGTCAATGCTTCCTTGATCCACTATGGAAGCTCAAGATTTTGAACACTTCATTGGACGAAGCTTGAGTTCTCGAACACTTCAATGGTTGTGAAGCTTTAGATCAGTCGGTGGCCTTACCACCTCTTTACTACCTTCAATCATGAACAAAAGTTTTGAAATTTCCATTTATGGTTCTGCCTCCATGTGTGGGGATTTTTGGTGGGTGGGTAGGTGGGATAAGGATAGTGTTTTGAGAGATGGTTTGAGGTTAGTTGGTGGTAAATGTGATTTATGTGGCTATATGTATATATAGGGGTATTTGGCGTATACAAATATAGAGTTTTATTTAATTTTGATCAAATTTTAATTGTTTAAACTTGTTGGGTGAAAAAATAATTTTAGAAAAGGGTTGGGTCTAGAGGAGATCTCTTCAAAATCTGTTGGAAAATGATCTCATCTATAGAATAAAAAATAAATGGTAATTTAGCCTTTACTATAATTTGATTGTATATCATAACATTCATCACAATATAAATCTATTGTAGTATATTCTGCGACTATGATACACTTGTTGTATTATTTGTTGGATATCACGAATCCTATTAATATTCATGGAGAACAAATTTTAAATGAACTCACAATCTGATAGATGACAATGACATTTCATCACAATCATTTATTTTCAACAGATATATTTTGTGATGAAGTACCATGAACACGAATGGATTGTAATCGTTTGTTTTACCTAGAAGTTTAGAATAACCATGATTTTTAGACCTTTAAAGTTGGATCGATGTTTTTAAGAGTTTCAAATGAGGGGTTAAATGTTGTAATTTCTTATAATCGACATTGTTAAGAAAATATATAAAATTAGTTGCTGTACGAAGAAAAATATGAATTAATAGCCTTTATTTATAGGTGATGGGAGGAGTAAAGTGGAAATAAACTAGAACCTTCCGGATTTCAAAAATCATTAAATTTTATTAAGAGTAATGATATTTATCACACATTTTTAGTTTACCCCTTATGTGTCACCTTATTTGGCATTTAAATAAAAGAAAAAAGTAATTAGGAAAGAGAAACATTTTAATTGGTGTCGTAGAAGGTGATATATGGATGAATAAAAAAGGAGTGATAAATATCATTACTTTTTTAGTAATAGAACAATATATATATATATATATATATATATATATATATATATATATATATATATATATATATATATAATGTTTTGATCAACGGTGATACATAAAAGACATACATGATTTCTTTATAGCCCTTAAATCTCTCAAAATTATTTACAACAATTATGATCGCTCTAGAAAACATATAATTAACATTATAGTACCCAATAATATTATCTATATGTTATATTTATTCATAATATATTTAAAATCCTATAAAATTATACTATTATAGTTATACTCATATAAAATTAATGTGTTGGTCCGTTCTATCTAATTATCATTATCTACTTACTTTATTCATCCACCAAATTTATAAATAAATATTTAATTTATTATTTTCCAAATATATATGAATGAATATCTCTAATTTGGTTCACTTTTAAAACCATAATATATATTAAGTAAATGTCTGAATACAATAATATTTTCTTTATTTATCTTTTTATATATATAATATACATTTATTTAGATACCAATATTTTTAGACCATATCTATATTATATTACAAAGACTTTTATACGACTAGGATCTTTTACATAAGTGATAGAAATGATCATTTCTGGCCCTATTTATTATTAATACCATTAATTATTCACTACCGATTTCTTTTAAAAACAAAATACTAAACCTATCATCCATATTATATTACTAAGTTCTACATAAGTGGTGGTCAGGATCATTTCTGACCCACTTATCATACATTAATACTACTATTTATTCACTACCTATTTTAAAAAAAAAAAGAAAAATATTAAACATACCATCTATATAACAATCAATTACCTAATATCTTTATATGATATTTTAAATTTTTTTGAAGATCCAAATCTTTTACATATATGGTGGTTAGGATCATCTCTGGCCCCCCTTATCATTAATACCATTAATTATTCACTACCTATTTTAAAAAAATTAATATACTAAACATTCCATCTATATTACCTAATAGCTTTATTATTTAACAATAAAAAGAAAAAAAATGCTAAATATACCATTTATATTACAATCAATTATCTAATATTATAACCTTTCTTCATCTCTTTTTAGTTCAATTTTTTTCTTTAATACCTCAAAATCTCATAAAAATTAAAACTCATCTTCACATTCGAACAAAAAAAAAAAAACTCCTCACACTCACCTTCCCGCCAAGCCGCTATTCTAGAACAAAAAAAATTGCCGCCACTCTGGAAGCATTCTCCACAATCATCACACGGCTTGAAACTAAATTAAAAATTAATTTTATCATTTAATAAATCCTAAAATGCATCTCTCCACACTTGCATTAGGAAAATATTCTCTTCACAGTCACCTTCCCACTAAGCCGCTCTTTAGCACAAGAAAACCGCTGCCACTCGGGAACCATTCTCCACCATCATCATCCGGCTTGGCAAAGAACCCAAATTAAGGTAAAAAAAATTAAATTTTACCATTAAAACTATAAAGAATTGAATTATTTTTAACCTAATCTCATTAATATTACAATTTTTTGGAGTTTATATGATTTAATTATTTACAGTCGTGTTGTTCATTATATTTTTATACAAATCGCCATTGCATGACGGTTAGAAGTCGTTTACCATATGAGAAAGTGATGTGCTAATAATAGGCATTTTCGGTTGAAGCAATAAATTTGTAAATATTTAGTTAGTGCTAGGATAAGTATAATAAAAAACATCTTACTAGATTACTTACCTATCTATCTTTGTTTAGATGAACAATTTGTATGTGTGAATTGCACCTTTTGTCCATTGTAAGAGAGTTATTCACTGAAAAATTGTGTAAGCCTGCCCCTCATTTGTATAAAATTTGAATTTATCTTTGTTGGGTTTCAGTATATATATATATATATATATATATATATATATATATATATATATATATATATTAATTTAGTATTTTGTTTTTCAGGTTTGGATTTTCCTTTGTTGCTATCCAGAACTTCAACGGGTTATGGTTTCAGTGAGATCAACTTGGAGCTAGCTGGAAATGCATTCTGGTAAGTGTAATTTTTTGCTATTAAATGAATTAACCTTATAAACTGACACATACACAGATTTCAAAATAAGTTCGATACTATAATCTCTAAATCAGCATTTTTCATAAATCTCGGGGTAGCGGTAGATTATACAAATCTAACACAATATTGAGCCTGGCTATATGTATAAGATAAAGCAAATTTTTTGTATACTTTTATTATTTGAGGGGACAAATCTTGGTTTTCACTTTTGTTAAATAAGTGTTATATTTTCAATAAGTTTTTTTTTGGTCAATTTCTCTATAAGTTTCAAATGGGATAATTAACTTATTTGGTCCCTTATCTTGGTATATTTTGATAGTTTAATCCTTTATCTTGCAAAAAAAACATTTTTTATCAATTTTGTTTTATTATTAACTCATTCGGTCCCTTAATTTTCACTTTTGTGAAAACATCTTTATCTTACAAAAATAAACTTACCCTTTCTTTCAAATGTGTAAGGATATATTTTACAAGATAGGAGACCAAATTATCAAAATATGTTTCCAAGAGAGCTGTAAGAGCTGATGTTCGTTGATTGTATTCTAACTTTTGGATTACGGGTACATTGTTCATAGTTGGAGGTATGTATGCCACTTTAAATTAGCTGGTTATAGAGTAAACAACCCATTTAGTCCTTTTATCTCTGCAGATTTTAATAGTTTAGTCCATTATCTTGCAGAATTGACATTTTTGTCCTTTATCTTCAATTTTATGACTACCAGGGGCGGAGCTACCTTGATTTCGTAGACTTTGCAATAATTTCGTTTGACCTTTAAACAATTTATATTATTACCTTATGTTCCCCGAAGCTTTCATAATATGACACTTGGTTCAAAAGGTAAGATTTTTTTTGGCTTTATATACAATGAACTAACAGAACTTGGATATACAATTAATATTTGGCGAGTGAAGAATTATGAGAATACGCTGGTTAAAGTGGAGGACTTTTTTCCTTCTAAATTGGATGATTTAACTTATTAGTTATTCCATATAAGTTTTCAAAAATCTATTCTCGAGTATATTCAATTTAATAATGAGTATTTTGTCAAGAAATTATGGTGCAATTAATCCTTTAAAGGTATTTGGTTTGTTTATTGGAATAATATGATGTATATCTTAGACGTTTAAATGGAGTTAACAATTTATTTCTTACTGTCTTGTTGTTAGCATGAATAAGGTGTGAAACTCATATTATTATGTAATCAGGAAGTCACCATCAATTGGGAAGATTGGGGTCTCAGGTATAAAATCACATTATATACATTAAAATCATGAAGCTTCAAAGAATAAAAATATTAAAAGAAATCCACAATGGTCATGACAAATCATTCTATCGACATATCATACCTTAAATCTACATAGTTGTGATTCTTGAACACCTTGCCGCTGAAGTATACATAACTTTTGTTTATATGTATGGGCATATATGGATAATTATCATTATACATGGAACCATGATAACATTAACCCTGTTATTCTTATCTTATTTTTTTCTATTTTTGGACGTAGGACGGTATTTCGATTCTCTCAAATACATGGACTCCAAGTTCCTATGAAGTTGGAGGCTAATTTGAAAATAAAGTTGGGACTTATCAATCTACTTAAATGATGTATTATTGTGCACGTAATATTTATAAACCAATAAAATCAATTCCTAATATTGTTATCCGTCAAATAATGGAAATATTTTGGTTGTCTTTATGTCTATTTTTATATAAATAGAAAGTTGGATCACTATTCAAATTCGTAGTGACTTTAGGCACGGTTCATACCTAGTATATCTATATTACATAACAAGTGTTATAATAAGGTCATGAATAATCATACATAACATATCATCAAAATTGCTTTAAAACCCTTAAATCTCTCAATATAAAAGATGGATCAGATTTATCCCCTTATTTCCAACGGTTGGGATCGATCTACAAAATATAAATTATTTTATGGGATCCACTTTTTTTTAATTATACAGTATATTTATACCTAATGTATTTAAAAATACCATAAAATTATACTATTATAGTTATGATCCCATTAAATTAATTTGCACGATCCATTCCCTTTCTAATTTCTATTATCTGTATAATTTATTTGTCTACCAAATATATAATAATTTATTTTTTGACCCCACACATACGCATATATAAATAAATATATATATATATATATATTAAAATTCTCAAGTTATCAAATTTAAATGTATCATAAAATTTGTGTATAATATATCAAACAATCAATCAATACTTTTAACAAGGAAAATAATTAATATGTAATGGAATTAATTTGTGTGAATCGTACATCGTCGAGTTTTTATTACCAGTGCATAGATTTAATAACTCTAGAAAATTGTTGTGTCAACATACTCATATCTTTGAATTTGAGGACATCGAACGACCACCTATCAATTTGAAAATGATAGATAATTAGTAAATAATTTAAATACGATAAATATTATTGTATAATTTATGAGAAATTTACCATATGATTCGACATCCATCTAGCGAATTGTTTTCCTTTTAACCAATTATTGTCCAAGATTATCTTCCAATTATTTGAACAAAAGTAGCTATTATTATAAGATAACGAACTTTATTTAGAAAAAAAATAATTTCACATGAGAGTTTGTATAATCTCACTTGTGGGGATGGTAGCGATATAATTCCTCCTCATCCCTTACTGTCAAGATCATATTTTTCCTACGAAGGTATTGTACCTATGAATACATGCAAAGATATATTACAAAAAAAATATACACCATAAACTATATAATGTATATAAGATATATTCATTCACAACATCCACAAGTTCTAAGTTATTTCACAAAAATACAACACGATGTATAGTACGACTCATGTAGATAGTCATATGAGTTCTTTTTTTATGTTCAATCTGTATAATGACGGAAAATTAAAAAATTGGTTATATTATAATGAGAGGAACATAAATATAAACCTAATCACTAATCACATTCCTTTATAATACACTATATCAAAATTTTCGAGTATACCATATTAGTCGTGGTCTGATCCATTTTGGGAAGAAGCAAACTTATGCAACCATAACTCGTGTATCTAGATAATGCAACATATAGTTGTCTATGACTAAATACAAGAGTTTTCAAATCGATCCAACGAATTTCACATATTGTCCTTGTGATTTATTGATCGTCATGGCACATACTAAACAAACGGGAAATTGCCTCCTGGTCATCTTAAATAGTATATTGGAAGAAGAAGGTGTGAAAAATACTCTTGGAATGGATACCAAATTACCAGATTGATCTCTCTTCAAAACCAATGCATAACATGCGTCAAGCACCTGAGAACCATCAATCTCGTGTCGTTACACAATCTATCCTTTGGTACAATAGCTCTTAACAATATGGTAGGAGCGTCAACTTTCTAATCATTCTAAATAGAGGTAATCCATTTGAATTCAATGAATTTAAAAATTCATTTGGATATCAAGAATATAGAATTTTCTACTTGATCCTTTTCATGCATCATCTCAGTTGCAAGATACGTCAATTTTATTTCTAGAAAAATCTCAAGTGTAAGATTGTTGATTTCACTAACCTTATCACTTCGTGGGGAGAATATAGTGTTTTAATTATGATACGGGTGAGTTATTGTTCCAAGTTAAAGCAAGAAGGGATATGTAGAGATAAAAAAATTTAAAGTCTTTTCACTTGCACATTGTTGTTGGGACATCTATAGATTCCTCTGGGTTAGAGTCAATCTAGAATAACTTGAAAACAACACAAATTTATGATAATATTCTTAACTTTTTTGATATATATATATATATATATATGCCTTTAAGATACTTTTTGTAGGAATTCAAAAAAAATAATCAGAGTTACCGCTACTTGAGTCGTTGAAACGCATATTAACATCCAAAGTAAGTACATAACTTTTTTTTAAAGTATAGAATGCCTCAATGAGGCTTCAGTATTTGTTTGGGTCCACCATTTGGTACAACTAGTATAACTGATTGGAAATCTACTCCGAGAGCAACAATGATGCAACCGAATGGATGCCCATTCTTTCGTATATCATGTTAGGTCCAATCAACGACTTCAACACAATTTTGATTTTGTATCATAACTTCATCACAAATTATGAAACTTGGTTGTCTTATTAAATGGAACTGGATGAATTGATTATAAATATGACAAACAAAATCTTCATTTATATCAATTGTATTAGAAATGTCGAATGCGCAGTTCGACCTCCAATCAATAATAAAATTTCGATTCCCGACGAAACTACATTAATGATAATTTTATCCAGACTCCGATTTTCGTTGAAACTATATTGTATAAAAATATTTTTCTAGTTCCATCACCTACATTCAAGAAGTGAGTTACATTTGTCTTATTAAACACAGAGTCAATGATATTTTTGTATGCACGTCTTTGTGCATTGTTTAGTCGAGTAACATTAATGTTTGCATCCATTTCTTTTGCTTCCCTCTGAATTTGTAATTGTTCCCTTATTATCTATTTTCTACATTTGAGCCCCAATTTCGTGTTGAGTGCAACATCGGTGGAATGTCAATTAACTTTTTTCTGGATTCCAGCAACAATTAGTTTATTAGATCTAAACAGTTATCTTCATGTCTTTTCAGTGGAATTAGGAATTTTGTACAATGTACCCATCTTGTGTGCAATATCATTTTAATTATGGACGGAATAACTATTCAGCAATTCGTGTGGATTACAATATGTTAATATTATCTAAAATAACCTTCTCAGCTGATTTTTTGTTTGAATATTCAAAGCCTCTTTCAGACATTGCACCCATTAACCATCGTATACTTTTAGCTACACACGCTAAATTAAATATATCAAACGATTATCCGTTGAATACACATAAGCACTTAAATGATCGAGGACCTTTGACAATAGTGAGAAACAAACAAAGATAAAATATTTCACCACAATTAGGGCAAGCAGAATACATGCGTCCAATGGCAAAACTGATTTTTCTAATCATAAGACGTTATCTGGTGTTTTCAAAACAATGTTGGGAGAATTCCTGATATTTGAATTCACGTGCGATGTCTTTTTTTGTGATAGATAAATCTGTGAACGAGATATTGTTTTGGGAGTTTATTGGGCCTAAATGAGAAATTTTTCCCTGATATTTGCTATAATGCACTTTTGTTTCTAGTTTTAGACAGATTTCTATTTATAACGACTTTGTGCCATAATTTTGTGTTAAGTGTGTAGCTGTGGTTTACACGTTCCAAGACGATGAGGAGAAGTCAAAAAGTAAATATAAACCACACATCAAGACAAAATTGGAGCTAAAAGCCCCTTTGGGGAGTTGGAGCATTTACCAGAAGATTCTTACACGTTAGTGTTTTAGTCACTAAAAACAGGTTGGGTCCCTTCCAAACCTATTTTCCTAAACCTATTTGGAGCCCAAATGTTTTTAGATGCATATATAAACCTCCTTATCTTTTTTAATGAATTGAATCAGATTTTTGAAGGAGAAATGAGTTAGAAACGTTCCTGGAGAAGAACATAAGACATGGAGAGGATTTTCACCTATTTCCATCATTCTCATCCACTAGGAACCTGATTCCAACAATTCTTTAGGTAACTTTTATTCTGTTATAGCTTCTAAACATTGTTTAAGCATTATTTTTCTTTAATTTACAGTTTATCTTTATGAACTAAACCTCCTATGCTTGAGGTTTGCAATGGGTATGAACCCTCATTGACTATTTATTGTTAATTGAGTATTTGGGATATATGAATGTTGAATTGAATTGAGGTTGCTATTATTGTACATGGATTTATATATTTATTTTTAATTGATTCATATATTAATTAGAAATTTCTATTCATGCTTGATCACGAGTTGGATAGTTTGAGATATTTGGTTACGCCTGAAGTTAGGGGGTTGAGTTTCGAACATAATATATATCGCTATTGAACCGGAAGGTTGATAGACAAAGGGTTAGGGACTTTAAGCCTACCTAAGACCCCTGGAGTGACAAACTCGAGTGTATAAGGTAGATTGATCAAAGTAAAATCCCGACTAGTGTGAACAACCCAATTCGCTCTTACAACAAATAACGAATTAATAGTTTATTATGAGGATAACCGCAAAACTCAAGCATAATTCATTTCCATTTCTTTGTATTTTAGTATTTTAATTATTTGCACCTTTAGTTTAGTCTTTGTTTTATTGCAATTTAGTCCCTTCTTAAATTTGAAAATGAAACAAATATTATTTTTATTTTATTATTTATCCTGTAAATTTGCATTTTATTACACTCTAAACATATTTATTACACTGTTAGTAGTCCCTCAAGATCGATAGCCCTTGAGCTTATCACAATTTTTACTTTGCAGCAATCAAGACGCCTGCAGGGAGTCCTAGTTCCATAGGTGAAAAAATTATATAACACATGGAACTGCAACAAGTAAATGGCGTCGTTGTCGGGGACTACAACTTTGTAGTTTTTTTGTTTTAGTTTGTAGTTAGTGTTTAATTGTTTTTTTCTATTTTACGTGTTTTTTGGTTTTTGTTTTAACAAAACATACAGGGTTATCCAATCAATACCAAGAAATAAATGGAAGGTTTGAATGCAAATGAAGCGAACCCACTCAATAATCTGATTCAAGGCATATATGAGCCAAGAATGCCTTTCCGTGTTGAACCGATATGGATTCTCTATCCAACTATTTAAGAGGTTAGCTTCGAGCCTGATCAGGGTATTTTGAGTCAATTCTCAATATGGGTATTATAGTTAGTGGAGCCTCTCATGAAGATCCGGTATGAGCTCTGCTGAAGTTCATGCAAATTCGTGACGCCTAAATCACTCAAGGCGTTACAAGGGAACAAATATATTATTTTATGTTCCAATTATTTACAACTGGAGGCGCAAGTGAATGGATAGATAGCCAATAATTCTATGCAATCACAAATTGGGATGCACTTCAAGTATAATTAGCGGTTCGTTACTACCCAATAAGCATAAGTATAAAAGATCAAGTAGAGCTTGCAAATTTCAAACAAGAAGCTGGTGAAAGTCTAGGAGAAACATGGACAAGATTTAAACAAAAAATGCTAAGGTGCCTTATTCATGGGTACTCTCCTTTGATGCAGCTATCTATGTTTTACAAGGGGCTTGATTCGAGTTCAAGATTGAGAGTCGAGAATCACAGGGTGGTAGTTTTATTCCGATGGACCCTCTTCAAGCCACATTTTGTATAGAGACAATAATTGATACAGAGAAATTTGACCTACATCACAAGCCCAAGGGGGAAATTCACATGTTAAGGGTGAAGCAACTGTAGAGGCCACAGTTTCCAAATTAGTTGAGAAAGTTACGTAATTGGGGTTTGTTGTGCAAGAGGGATTCAAATGTATACACCAAGACGTGAAGGTTGTTCAAGCATCTTATGTATGTTCTAATTGTGGAGTTTATGACCATGTTTGGGAAGAATGTCAAAATAACCCAGAATCCGTGTTCTTTGCATCTAATCGCGGTAATCAAATTGTGGGTTCTCAGATCGTTGGTTAACCAAATCATAGTCAACTCGGATTCCGTAGGTCAATTCCTAATGAGGTTGTAAATCAAGGCAACTATCAATCAAGTCCCAAGGAAATAACTTCCAATCTAGACCTCAAATAAAATATCAAGGAGGTCAAGGTCATGTATAAGAAGCTTACAATGAAAGTGGTGCTAAAAAAAGCACTCCCATCACATCCACAAGAAGGTAGACTTGATGATATACAACAAGTTTAAACATCATTTATGATAATGACTCAAGAACATTTAAAGACGCAACACGAGTCATGGAAGCGCAACGATGAAAGGATGAATGAGAAATCCGCAACATTGAAATCGCTTGAAAACCAGGTATCTCAACCTGCTAATAAATTGAATATGATGCCACAGGGTCAACAATTTAGCAACACTGAGAACCCACAAAATAATGAAAAGTGTAAAGCGATTGCATAAAGAAGTGGAAGCAATTGCCACAATTCTTTCTAGTGATAAAAGAGAAGGAATCTCAAGAGCCTAATTCATATGAGGTAACTATTGAGGATTAGGTTGATGATGTGGAGGAAAGAGTTGAACAGGTTAAGGTTAATGAAAATATTGTGAAGAACCTGGTAGAACAAAAGAAGAAAGAGATAGGTTTGTACAAAGATCGTCCTCCTCCACCATTGCCTTCACATGTTCACAATCCAAACGATGACCAAGAGTAAAATAAGTTCATGGACATGATGAAATTGAGAATTAATTGCTTCTGCCTGGACACCATTGAGCATGAAGAAGAAGAGATATGAATGAAACCACCATTTTTTGCTCCTCCAAAGCTTACTGGTAATCCATTCATTTACTATTTGAAGGAGGACAAGAAGCATGCAAAGAAGGTACTAAGAGAACTTGCGAGAAAGAAGAAAAAGGATGAATTTGGGGTTCGAGATGAAGTATTAGTTAAAGAACCTAATCCCCCAGACCAATCCCGCAAGCACAAGAGTTCATGGAGTGGTCAATTCGGAGTCAATAAAGTTGTTTCTCAAAGGTTAGTGGCAGTTAAATTTACGGTAGTGAAGACCATGAATAAGGATGCAAGTTCCGATTGGTTGATTTTAAGAGCCTTCTACATTGTTGAAGAGGTTACATTAATAGAAAACCAGAGTGAGGTAACCCGTCAAGCTTAACGACGTTAAAGAAAATTCAGTAAGGGTGAAAACCCATTTGTATATTAGTTTATTGCATTTTTAGTTGTTTAATTTTCATTTTAGTAGTGTATATTAGCTTAGCGTTATGTGTTTTGAGTTTTTAATACGTTTAATGAGAAAGGTAGTAGTGTTTTTAATGAACAAGTTCGACTAATTTTTGAGTTTGGGGTGAACTAGCGAATAAAATAGGTGTACACAACAGTATGCTTCGGTATACCGCACCATAAGTGCGGTGCAACACATACCACAAAACCTTGCCCATGATACTTCACACGTGATCGAACTATAAAAGTAGGAGATGTGATGCATCGCGTGCAGTGTCCCGCACCAGAGCTGCGTTGTACCACATCCGTGCTCACGATATCTCACGGTTCAAAGGTCAGAGAGTTCAAAGGTTTGAGCCTACCTGCGGTTTATTGCAGGGGTGCCACTATGAACCATAGGAGGAAAAAATAAAAGCGTGTGAAAAAAATTGAATTTTGGAATTTTGGTGAACAATGGATGTTCACATGGGCAAAGAAATGGCCATGAGTTGTGGCCTTCGATAAAAAAATTGTTGGAAAATAGTGGTATGAAGCGTGTCCATGAAGGGACATGCTCCACAAGACAGTAGATAGGGGCTAATGGCCTTTGACAAATGAAAAAAGAGTTGCGAAAGCGTGGACACAGTAAGTCCACGCATGAATGAACATAAGAGAGAGCTGATGGGCAGCAACTTCGACCAAAATAAAAAAAATATATGGTCAACCTCAAGTCCACGGTCAACAAGAGTTGACCATCGATAAAAAAAATTTAAAAAAATTCAACAGAAGGTTTGACCTTCGAAAAAAATAAATGTGTGAAAAGTTAGATTCAGAGCCATCTTTGACGGCCTATAACTTTGTTATACGAGATCCGATATCAGAAATTTAAGTGGCCACAACTTGGAAGAAGATCTTCAACGTTCATGCCTGAATCTTTTCTAAATAAGGTACGAGTCGAGCTGAATTGACCCCTAAATAAGGTAAAACACCGATTTTGTGGTTTTTCATGGATCGAGGACGTCAGCCCCAAAATTGGGGATTGAGCGTTTCTCGCAAAGATACATATTTCTCCCTTTCTCGTAAAATATGTAGTATGTATAATTTTTATTATTTTTGAGTCTTTTTCGAGTCGTGGGGACACGACTCGATTTTTAGTTGGGGTGCGGTAGTCGTTGTCCTCATTCCCATTCTGTTTTTTTTCGCAGTGTATATTATAGGGGAATGGACGTGGAATGTATGTAATGTACCTATTTAGCATAATTTTAACAAGTTAATGACATGAAACAGTGTGTTTTGTACTCTTTTACAAATTGTGTAGTATATTTGTATAAAAACATTTAATAAGGGATAAAAAGGATTCATGAGCAATGCATAAAATCAAAGTTTGAACTTAGGAAGCTGTGAGCAATGTGTAGAACGCAAGGTTGGAACTAGTGAATAACCCGCTTAGCGTATGAACTAAAAGTGAGAAAGTAATTAACCCTAGTAGTTAGGAAAATGATTAAGGCATTTCTTTGTTAGCCCTTTTTTTCCTTTAGATTTTAGCCTGATATGCAATTATATTATCCTTCTTAGCCCCGTTATAGCCTTTGCCTTTTTATTTATTAAACATGTTATAAGCTTATACCCTTTAGCTTATACCCTTTAGTTTTTTACTTACAAAAAATGATAACAAGAAAAAACTTATATTAAAAGAATAAAGGAAAATCCGGCGTAGGACATCTTTTGATTTTGGTTAAGACATGGGGATGCATTGTTATAACATCAAAAGGGTTGAGTGAGCACAAATATGAGTGGAAACTCAATCTGTAGGGCGGTTAGTTGATGGATAGAAAGTAGAGGGTCAAATCCCACTCTAAATTATCCTAAATATTTATCACACCCTACCTTAACCCTACGCTACACCTTAAGACCTTAGAATTCCTAGATATTTAGGTAAGTAACGTTCGAAAAATTAGGGAGTAACTAAGTGGACCATTAGACACTAGGGAAGACCTATGAACACCTTATAGTTGCCATATCAACCTAAGTTAGAACCGCTACTTCTTGCATTGCAAAGTTAATCCAGTTTTGAACTTATTAGATACTGATTTTTTGTATATTATGCATCTCTGTATATTATTTCTTGGTCATAACTATATGAGATTTGTTAGGATAGTTTATTTAGGATCATTCTTTATCTTCTATCTTATTTGATTCTTAGACTTAGACCCTGCTAAACTCTATTCTTTCTTAATATATTATCGGGACGATAAAACGTTGTGTTGGGGGTCTTGATGTATCTCTTTTTGTGATAGATAAATCAATGCACAAGAAATTATTTTTGGATTTTACTGGGCCTAAGTGAGGGATTTTTCCCTAATATTTGAGATAATGCACTTTTGATTCTAGTTTTTGACATATTTCTATTTATAGTGATTTTGTGTCTTAATTGTGTGATAAGTGTGTAGTTTATAGGTGCATGGTTGAAAAAAGGTTCTAAGATGATGAGGAGAAGTAAAAAACGTAAAGATAATCCCCAAAAAAAGAAAAATTTTGAGCTAAAACCCACTTCGGGGAGTTGTTGCGTTTATCAGAAGACTCTTGCACCATAGTGTTTCTATCACTACGTATTTTTGGAGGGAGCTTTGGACCTGATTTATTTTTATTTGGACAAATCTTGAAGTCAAAGGCTCGTGATAAGTGACGGAAGTCAATTCGGAGTTGAGATATAAAAGTTATGCTAAAAACCGTTGTCAGGGTTTGAACCAGAAATATGTTAAGTAAAATGGGTTAGGCCCATTCCAAACCTAATTTATTAAACCTAATTGGGTCCCAAACAATTTTAGAAGCATATATAAGATTTCTTATCTATTTTTAATGAGATAAATCATATTTTTGAAGGAAAAAAGAAGTCAGAAACATTCATAGAAATGAAGAGAAGACATGAAGAGGGTTTTCACCCAATTCCATTATTCTAAACTACCCAGATGATGATTCCAGCAATTCTTTAGGTCGATTATAGTTTGTTTTAGTTTTTAAGCATGATTTTAGCATTAGTTTTCTTTAGTTTCCTGTTTATCTTTATGAAATAAACCTCCTATGCTTGAGACTTGCAATCGGTATGGACCCTAATTGACTATTTCTTATTAATTGAGTATTTGAGATATTTTAATGTTTAACTGAATTGAGGTTGCTATTATTTTATATTGATTTATATATTTATTTTTCATTGATTTATATATTAATTAGCAACGCCTATTAATGCTTTGATCACGCGTTGGATAGTTTGAGATATTTGGTTGCGTCTTAAGTTAGGGGGTCGAATTTCAGACATAATATATATATATATATATATATATATATATATATATATGTATCACCTAGTGCGAGGTACAAAGAGGAAGATCTTTAATGCTAGGTAGACATATGGTTAGGGACTTTAAGCCTACCTGAGACCCGTGGAGTGAAAACATCAGGTATGTAAGGTAATTTGATGAACTAGAATCCCGATTAATGTGAACAACCCAATTCTTCCTTATACCAAATAACAAATTATTAGTAGATTAAGAGGCTAAACTGCAAGACTCAAGCATAATCCTCTTTACCTTTCTTAGTATTATAGTATTATAATTATTTTCACCTTTAGTTTAGTCTTTATTTTATTTCAATTCAATCCCTAATTCAAAATTTAAACAAATAATATCTATATTATATTATCTTTCCTATGACTTTCTATTTAAATTACATTATAAACATATTTATTACACTGTTAGTAGTCCCAGAGGAATGATAACCCTTGACGTTATCCAAAATTTTACTCTGCGACAACCCGTACGCTTGCGGGGAGTCCTAGTTCCATAGGTGAACAAATCATACCACACATGGAACCACAAAAACGTGCATATTCATATTTCACGCAACACTCAAAAAATCCCGATAACGTTTATTATTGAATAGTTGCACCGACGATAATGAATTCCTAGGAGTCAAGTGGATCAAACACAACCTGATGTTCCCTAAGGAAATGAATATGTAATCGTACCATATATGGGACTTCTACATGGAAATTATATCAAAATGAACGTCATGCTACCTCGTGGGGTCCAATATATCTGGGGTCAAAATATTGATAAGTCTAACCTCCACCCAACACCATTGTTTCACGATCGTGACCTTTATATATGTACTTGTGAATGTACCTTCCACATATTATTCCCTCAGAAACTTTAGTATTGTAAAAATAAATATATTGGGAACTCTACCTTCCAATAGAGACTTTGTGGTCTCAATGGATGAAAAAGCATTTACTGAAAGATAAGTCTTTTTGGTAAATTCAAATGCCTCAAGATTTTTCTTGGGATTGGAGTCTTTTGAAAATTAAAAATATTGCTAGAAGACTAATCACATGTCAAGTTAGTAAGAGAAAAATTGTCTCCCTCTTGGGCGATTGTTGGATGCCTATTATAAATTTTTAAATGATATGAAATGCTAGCTTTAGGGTAGTAAAAAATGTAAAATTTCTAAAATCATACATGAGGGAAAATGGAGACGGCCTCCCAAGCTCAACTTTATGAATCAAATTTCAAAGGAGTTATGCATAACAAGGAAATAAAGATTCCATTAAATCCTTTTATGCAAAAAAGGGTGGATTTAATGTCACTAAAATATATGAAGTCATGCAAATAAATGGGATATAAGTATCACGAAATAAGATTTTAGATATAAAAAATTTCCCTAGTATAAATTCATGCTTCATCTTACACATATAAATAACGAATTATTGAAAAAGCAAAGACTAATGAAAAGGAGACTTATCTCAAATATAATGTGCAAATTCTGGAGTTATTCTTTCAGAAATCATATATGGGGAAATACCACGAGAAAACAAAAATTATGATTAAATTTGCACTTTGGAATAAATTATAGATTGGTATATAATAAAATAACAAAGAGTTATGCGAACAGATTACCATAATCATTCTTCCCACGATCTGAAGTAAATCAAACGACCCGATATCAGTTTATAAGTGAAGGTGCAATTTTCGAGAAAATAAAAACTTATCTGCTAGATAATTTGTTATAGTTAAAACTATTGGGTCGTAGAAAACTAACAGAACAATGCTTTAACTGAGGAGTTGGGGTTTGACTTTGGGAAGATATGTTGTGACTTAGAAGCTGTCAAGTGTAAAAATGATATATTTTGATTAAAGAGATAATTGCTAATTAGGTTCATAACCCAACAAATCATGTCTTAAGAAGTCTAATCTAATAGATTAGATAAATAAGGTCCAAAATACTATTTGGATCTTATAATATACCTAAAATAACATTAAAAATTATAATAATAAAATTTAGTTTTAAAAAAATACACATTAAAAACAAAAACAAATAAATTAAGATTGGAAAACAATAAGCCTAACTCATCTCTTCGCACTCTCGCATATGAATAAAAAACAATATGTTCACCCTCACCTTCCCACCAAGCCACTCTCTCACAAAAAAAAACTTCGCCAATCAAGGATTATTCTCCAACATTATCATCAATCCTCAGCGCCATCAACAATTGAAGATTTAAAATTAAGGTAAAACATCCATTTTTACCATTTAAACTATAAAAATTGATTAAATTATAACCTAATCTCATCAATTTACTATTGTTTAATATTATCTGATTTACGAAATTCTACAGTCGTGTTATGTATTATTTTTTTATACAAATCTTACAGTAACCATTTTATACAAATCCTACAATAGACATTTTGTGATAGTTGGAAGATGGTTACACGACCAACTAAGCCATATGTTTGTTAATTGGGTTGTTACACCATTAGCCTGTCGTAAAGATCCTACCAAACGCGTGTACAGAGTCCACCAAAACGTGTGTTCAGAGCCCACGAAACGTGGAGAGCCCACCAAGAGTATTATTGACTATGAATATTATAGAAATTGGTTGGACCTTCTAAAGAAAATTATTTTGGCTGTGGACCCTTTGGATTAATCACCCTTGATTAAATCTTGCCTAAATGATATTCTTTTATTTAGTCTTATAATAGGGTCGTACTTTATTGTTGTTTGTAATGGGCTTAGTATTAAAAATGGTCAACAAGTTAGGCTTGTTTTATTATGGGTTATATGATACCAAGAATTGTTTTAATGTGACTTGTTAAACTTTAATGGGATAAAAAACCCTAAATGAATGTGTTCCGCCGGCTATTTTTAGTTTTTGATCTTCAATCTCTATCCTTCTTCTTCTTAGAATTCTTCATATGTTCATCAGGTTCATATTCTCCCTCTTCTAATGTTCATATTCTTTCTCTTGTAATCATATATGTATTATAGGTGTTTTATTTGGATTGTAGATAAATTTTTATGAATGAATTCTAATGTATGAATCTTAGAGAAAAATAACATTATTTGTGAATCTTATTATTATTAATTTTTTTACACTAACATATATTATTGTAATATTATGTTTTTATTTTTAAAATATTATTGTAAATTCATAATATTTTTTGTTATTATAGTGATATTAGGATGTTTTTTATATTCAAAATTATTTAATTTCAATATTTTTACAAGTATAATTAGTTTCTAAGAAAATCTATTCTATTTTCTTCTGCTATAAAAATCTAATATGAAGTCACTTTTTATGCGTTGTAGTTTTCCACTATAATTTCAAGTGTTATTATATTATCCATATACAAGGATTTTTTTGTTATATACCTAACTGTTTCAATTATTCAAATATAAAGTACTATTATTTTAGATACAACATATAAACCATCACACCTGGGCTACCATTTCAATTCAATATTTTCTATTAAATTTGATATATTTTTAATATTTTACTCATTTATATTTAATTTATATTGTATGAAGGGTATATAATTCTTTAATTTAATATTCTTTGATGTAGATAGTATTGTCTTTCTCTAAAGTAGACTTTATTATGACACCAAGGTAGACAAGATCGTTGGTCATAACATTTCAATACTCAGGTATGTATAATAAATTTAGGATTCCTAAGATATCACATATATATATATATATATATATATATATATATATATATATATATATATATATATATATATATATTTCTTTTGAGTTCACAAAGTCAAGAACAACTTAAAAAAATGATAATCATTTTTTACTATTACAAAAAATCATATTAATATTAATTATTTAACAATATTATCATATATAAATTCCAAAGTATAAGTATTGTATATAATAATATATAATATTTGTCATATATGTAGAAAATGTATATGATTTAACATTTTGGTTTTTTTAAAATTTATTCAAACAACAATGTAATATTTTTTTTGATAACTTTTTTATTTTATGGTTCTCAAACAACAATGTACTATTACTACAATGTATACTTTTTTATTCAAACTACAATGTACTATTACTTTTGTATGTATGCTGAGTAAGGTGTGTTAACTTTTGGATGGTCCTGTTAGGTGCTTGTTAAGTATGCTTAATAGGTTGTTAGGTATTGTTATTAAGTGTAATCAATACTTGTTGGATATACTCAAAAGATAAGGATAGTTTTGTGATTGCAGGAAAAGACTTCAAATCACCACAAAAGAAGTGAAGATTCTGATGGGTATTGAATGTGGCAATAACAATTTGTCAATGTTCATAAAGGAGGAAGAAAATCAAGAAAGCGAGTGGTATGTAAGGAAATTTGGAGCAGGAAACATAAAAGATTTGAATCCAACAATGGTACAAAACCGTATAATAGCAATTCTGGAAAGGGAAGAAACCTTGCAAGCTCAGGAGGATGTAGCAAAACTCTTGAGCATGTACACCGTAACACAAATTTTGTTTACTAACAGAAACTATAATGTTAGAAAATAGTTTAGACTAGTGTGTGTAGACCTATAGAACAGAAGTGATTTGACTGGGCTTCAGCCATACTAGATTAAATGATTGATTCGACATACATGGAAGTCAAGTCAGTAGTCGGGGGTTTATTCTTTTTTTTTTATCATCAAATTGAACTTCTATTAATAATGCTCAACTACACAATTCATTACAACTTATAAGACCCAGGAAGGGCACTAAAAAACCATTGGGACCTAAATAACAGTTGCACCTAAACATTTAGGCAAAATTGAACATTAAAATACTCTTAAATTACATTTCTTGACTCCAAACCTATTAATGAGCTTTAATGCATTCTTCGTCTTACTATTCTTCCTCTTCAACTTTATCACTACGAGAGTTTCAAACCAGTTGTAAATCGACTCCTCATTCCTTACAACATCTCCATGAACCCTTGAGTTGCGCTCACTCCAAATATGAAGCAAATCCAAATATGAAGCAAATCCTGACTATTGATTTAGATTCTTAATTAGGGCAAGCATCTATTAATACATCCACTAGATTAATTAACTCAGCAGCAGAATATACAATTTGGCAATTACGCATTATTTTTGTCATAATTCGTTTAACAAAATGACAATAGATAAGATGATGATTAATGTCCTTAGTAAATCAGTTGCAAAATACGCAAATTGGGTTGATTTGTGATCCCCAATATACCATACGCTTTTTAGTGGGTAGCCTATGTTGAATAAAGAGCATCTAGGGATACCACCCTTAGGCCAAATAAGTTTAGACCAACTAACTTTTTCTCTAAAGATATAAATCTTCTGTAAAGTTTTCGTGAATGTAAATTTGCCTTTTATGCTTTCATTCTAGAAAATAAGATCATTTCACGCTGTAAGATTGATAGGATTAAGCTTATGAAGAATTTTACCAATGTAAGGAGGCAATCTCAATCAATTTCTTCCAAAACAAGATGCAACTGTTATGTTGCACTTAGTATTAGAGTTGTTGATCTCTATATTTAAAATGGAAGCAACATCTTGTTTATGTATCCACTTATCCCAAAGGATATATGTATGTTCACCATTTTTCACCGAGTGATGTATGAATTGATAAGCTAAACTTATGACTTTCATTAGCGGTTTCCATACCCAAGTATAAGATTGTTTATAATACCGACTCCAAACACACTTATTTTTAAGTATATGTGAATAAACCCAATTACTCCATAGATTATTTCTTTTAGAATACATCTTCCAAAAAGTATAAAGTAAACAAACTTTGTTAATATTTTCAATACATGGGATATTCAAACCACCTACTTCCATTGGAGAACACACATCAGCCCAAGCTATTTCAGCACCTTGAGCACCACTAAGGTCTCCCTTCAATAAATAACATGCCTTTTCAGATTAATCTTTGTATATAAATTGTTTAGCTAACATGAAGACTCTACACTAAAATAATACTTTGTTCATAAGCATTTCTTTTATCAATTCGACTCTACCAGCATATGATAGAAGTTTAGAGCTCCACTAATTTGTTGATCCATATATTTTGTCAACCAGTAAAAGCCCATCATTAACACTGAGCTTTTTTTAGTTAAGGGGCACACCAAGGTATCTTACAGTCGTCTTCCCAACCTTGATATTAAGAATGTCTGAGATAGCACTTTATTACTCAGGCCATCATCTCCACTACTTACGTGTTCATATATGGGAATAGCAATTGGAGTATTGAGAATTTGAACATTAACCTCAGGAGACATAATCATTTTAGTGATATAGGTGAATTTTTGTCTGCTTTTAGGAGCCTTTTGTCCAACATTGGCCGATGAAGTGACTTTAGCCAAACTCAAGAATTTCCTCATAAAAAAAAGTGAAGTGAAAAAAAGAGAAAAAGAAAAAAAGAGGAGGTGAGTATGTGGTGCGTGAGGCGGAGGAGAGAAAAAAGTAAGAAGATGATAAAAGGCGGTGAAACAGAGGTGAGCGGAGAAGGTAGATCCAACGTTAGATCCCAGAATGATCGGAAAAAATACCAAATCAAAAAATAAAAAGAGCAAAAAGTAGCTGAAATAAAGGGATAAAGCTAAACAAAGAAAAATAAAGGGTGGATTAAAATAATGACGTAAGACTGAGTAGAGAGGATTGTTTAGGATTGACTCTCATTGACCTGTTTTTTAGCAATTATCACTTATTTTTATTACTTGGGGGGTTTATTCGTTATGCTGGTAAGTGATACATAAGTTGGTTATCGATTGGGAAAATTAACTATTTTATGAGTATGGTTTTAACCTTTATTATTTGCAGTCTTGTACTGAGCATGTATCAGTTGGAAAAAGCCGGGAATCAAATGCAACTCCAAGATTTTTGAAATGGGATTATTTCGCTGACTACAACCGAGCAAGCCCTCATCAGGTGTAAACAAAAAAAGTTATGACAGTTTACGATCAAATTATATATTGATTATTTAGATAGACTTTTGTTGAGTATAGATTTTATCAATGAATTTTATTGGGGTACTGATTGTAGGTGTCTTAAAGTGAAATAGAACCAAATGATGAAGAAACTAGATGGCTTTTGATGCAAGAAGATGGAGATGACGCTGAAGACTAACAAGCCAACTTGTTAGAACATGTGCATAATGAAGTTAATGAGAAAGTAAATGATGATGATAATGATGATAATTGTGATGAGGGTGAGGATGATGATGGTAATGATGGGAAGAATATAGAAAAAAGATGAAATTCAGAATGTGAAAATATGGACGAAACTGATGATGTGATAGCTAACGATTGGATAAATGATCGTGGAGTGGTGGAAAAGGTTGTTAGAGACGATGAAGAGATGGTAGGAGACACGGAAGTGGACACAGATACTGAGTTGATAGAAGAACAACGAATGGACTTCTCTAGTGACGCTAAAGAGATGAACGTGTAAGACTCGATGGATGACGGTCCACCGAGAGGAGCTGAAGATTTTGAAAGGTTTGATGATACACAACCAAGAAAACTACAAAATCAGTAGAGGCTGAAGGCATTTCCAGTGAAAATGAGGTGTTGTCCGACAAAAAATACAAAATCAGAGGTGGTGAAGGAAGTACAAAAATTGTGAACAAGGATACAAAGTTTATGAGATTCAGATATAACAGAGTGGACGAGGATGGGTTGGTTCTAAAGATCCAATAGTATAATAAATACGTGCTAGGATTGATGAAGCAACACACAAAAATAAACTCCTAGTCACAGAGATAGAGAGATCCACAACTGAGAACATGAAATACGCTGAGGATATAAATAGGTTTGAATAAGAATGGCAGGGAACGTATTGATTGCAAAACGTGTAGAGCTGAAAAGGAAAACATATCAACTAAGAAGGAAGCTGAAAGCAGCAGAGGAATGTCACGAAGAATGACAATTTAAACTGTTAATCAAAAGAAGAATAGATAAAAGAAATATCAAAAGAGAAAACAAACCTAGAGTCGAGGATTAGATCACTAGTGGCTGAATTAAAGGAACTACAGGAAGGATATGATACAATTGCAATTGGTGCTCACATAATAGAAGATGATACCAAGGAACTCAAGAAAGAAAACAAAACACTTAAAAAACAGAACAAGAAAGTCTGAGATAAAATCCTATCTCTTATAGTGATAGCCATGTTGGTTGCTTTTAGGGATGAAGAAGAAGAAAGTGTCAAGAAAAAAGATGAAGTAGAAAATGAGGTTCTAACTCGGGAGGATGAGCGTGACTATAGAGTGTAATAAGGTATGCATGTGATGAAAAACCCCAAGCCCTAAAGCTCAAAAATTGGATAAACCTAGCATGAAGGAAGTTGGCAGGAAAACTTAGTGTAAGTACACTCCATGAAAGATTCCCCGGAATGTAAAGTTAAACAAAAAGGGTGTTGTGATTACAAAAAGACTTCAGATATTGTAGAAGATCCACTTATCAAAGCACGAAAAAGGAAGGATGGGTTACAAAAAAACAATAGAATAGCTAAAGTGGCAAAATCTATATCAGTTGAAATAGGAGGTCGATCAGAAATCTAGACATGGCAACCAAATTTCGATCTATTGAATGCATCACAAGATGAAATAAATGAAGAGGAGAAGAAGAATGAAACAAATGGTAAAAAGGTTGTTACAGAAGAACAGGGGGTAAAATGAAATTCTTCCATAAAAATATTGCATACAAAGCCGATCACTTATTTTTGAGAAGGATGTCAAGTAGAAAGGTGAAGGAAAAATTTGGGTAAGAGAGCCGATTACGGTGCCAACCTATGTAGTATTAAACATTGCACATAAGGGTACAGTTGCAGCTGAGGTAAGATAAACTTACTAAGTCGGAACAATCATACTCAATAATTTTATTAAGTCTATCAAGTCATACTCGTTACTTTTACTTTGTATAAATGAATATACTCAGTAAGAAAAACTGAGTATGATTGACATACTCAATAACTTAATTCTGTATATGTTATTTCATTCGTGTGTGATACAATTACTTTATAATCATACATTATAGATGTTATTCTTGTAATGCTTGATGAGAAGTATGGTAATGGGAAGAGTGGTGGGCAACACAAAGTCACCTTTCAAGTTGTCGGCTGCTTAGTAAGTGACACATTAACGTTTTAAAAAAATAATTTCCATATAGTAAAGTAACCCGTTGCTCTTTGTTATTGCAATTTTGAACAACACTATATTGTTAGCGAAATGCAAGATGCAATCAATTTCTTTGTAATAGATTTTTTTAGAAGAAAGTGCAAAGAATATGATTATACACTATTTCCTATATTTGTATATGACGGAAGTGGAAGTCACTGGAGCTTAATTGTTTTATGACTTGATTGTTAAGACGTTCAATGACTACAACTCCATATGTGAAAAAGGCGAAGGATCCATTGAAAAAAATGAAAAATCGACCCAAAGGTATAGAAATTTCCTCGTGAAGAACGTTTTGAATGGAAATAATAAAAATGCAAGAGAGCCATACCACTTATTTTTCACATAGAATCACCTCAACAAATACAAGTTAGCTTAGATTGTAGAGTGTTTATTATATTATGGACAAAGCACTTTTTCAGAATATGTGGCTTAGGGAACTACTCATACAAACCAATAGTGATCAATGGGATGAGAGCAGAAATTGTGAGGAAGCTATTGAATTGTATTCACAGAGGAGAACATTAGAATGAGGGATACTTTTCCAAAATACTATTTTGTAGAATTCCAGTTATTTAAACTATTGTGATTATCTATGTTTTGTTAAACATATACCTTATTGAAGTAAAGTTTTGTTAAATTTTTATTTGATCATATTTATTTAACAAGTATTATGCATGTATTAATAAGTATGCAAGCTTATGTTGAACCAACCATATAAAAGTATTGAGTATAATATCCATACTCAATAACAAAACTGAGTTTGGGATTTAAACTCACAAAAAATATTGAGTATGATAGTCGAACTTAGGAAAAATATTGAGTATAGAATCCTCACTCAATAAAGGTATTGAGTATAATGCTCAAACTCAATAAAGGTATTGAGTATAATGCTCAAACTCAATAAAGGTATTGAGTATAATGCCCAAATTCAATAACATTATTGAGTATAATGTCCTTACTCATAAAAACTATTGAGCAACCCCAGTAAAATGTTCAGAAGGACAAATAACATACTATGGGGTATTAAAGTTAAAAATGGTTAAAAAAATGTTTATGATATAAAAAATATGTGTAGAGCCTAAGTATGTGTTTATTACAGAAGAACAGTACAATAAAGATCCAAAAATATAACGATAAACAAAAGTAACAACATTAACAAGAAGTTAAAGGTTAATTAATATGGAAGCCTTGCATGATGCACAATTGTGAGTTCCAATCTTTTTGCACATTCCACACCAAATTAGACTAGGTATTTTGTGTTGACTATTATTTTATTTTAATCACTAATTTTGAAGTCATGAATCAAACTTAGCTCATAGTAATTAGGCTATTCCATATAGTGGCGTATGGATCACCTTGACAGGGGGTTTAATTACAGACTTAAATAATAGATGCATAGTATCCGTTATTGACCCTGACGGGCTTAACTAACCATGCAGCCAATGAGGTAAACTAGTATTCATCTGAAAGTAGCTTATGTTCACCCTGACGGGGTTTGTAATACCGTAGGATAGCTCTTAGGTCCACCCTGACGGGGGCTAGGAGATATTAGAGTCCCGACTAGCACAATAATACCAGTTTAGCCCTTAAACAGAAGCATGAATTCGATAGGTTAGGTGAAACCCTTGTGAGGATCAAGTACTCTTTCTATTCTGAAGTCTCGATTCTCTTTTACTTGCTTTATTTTATTTCCGTAGTTTATTTTCTTGCATCTTTGAATTTATAAAAACAAAACAAAAATCTTTATTTATTTTTCTGTCAAGCAATTATTCTTACTTTTCTATTAATACCTGAGTTGTGCCTAATCCGTCCCTGCGAACGAACTTGTTTATCATATATTACTTGGACAACCATGCACTTGCGGTTAAGTGGTTCCCTTATTTTCAGTTCTTAATTTATAAACACACCAGGACCCACCAAGATCCTCCATTAGACTTGGAACCTTCAAGACACGACAAATGATCTGCAACCTGATTATCACAACCCTTTCGATCTCGAATCTCTAAATCAAACTCTTGTAAGAGTAAAACCCATCTGATCAAACGCGGCTTTGCATCTTTCTTTTCCATAAGATATTTAATCGCGGAATGGTCAGTAAACACAACAACTTTTTCCCCAAGGAGGTAGGAACGAAACTTGTTGAAAGCATACACGACAGCTAGTAATTCCTTCTCAGTTACGGTATAATTTATTTAAGCACTTCTGAAGGTTTTACTAGCATAGTAGATAGAATGAAATGCCTTTTCTTTTCTCTGACCCAGACCAGTACTCATCACAAGATCATTAGCATCACACATAATCTCAAACGGAATCTTCCAATCAGGAGGTAGTACAATAGGCGCAGAAAGGAATTTGGTGTCCTTTTCGAGTAAGTTACACAACGACTTAGAAATTTTGGAGGAGTCCTTGATAAAACGTCGGTAAAAACCAGTATGACCCAAAACACTTCTTACTCCTTTTACAGAAATATGAGGGGGAAGAGTCTTGATTACCTCGATCTTCGCACGATCAACTTTTAAACCAGCACTTGAAACCTTGTGATCGAGCACTATACCCTCTCGGACCATAAAGTGACACTTCTCCCAGTTCATAACCAAATCAGTCTACTTGCATCTAATCAATACCTTCTCCAAGTTCCGTAAACACTCCTCAAAGTTATCACCAAACACAGAAAAGTCATCCATAAATAT
>JARWIR010000207.1:0-160723 GCA_029959085.1 Nemophila menziesii | reverse complement strand
AGTGCACTTTTTATGTAAATTAACATCCAAATACAAAACAATTAACAAAGAAAAATTAAAATACAAATTAACCAACGAAATTTAGCTTTGAAATAAGATGTAAAAATTGGTTTTTCAGAAAAGGAGTTGTAAACGGGGCAGGAGAGCATATATCCATTATAAACAAGAAGAAATAATTTTAGATCCAATAAATAAATAAACTATTTACAAGGGATCAATGCAAATAGATAAATAAAATCAAACCTGACCAAAATTTGTAAGAAACGCTTGACTGGAAGAGAAGAAGATCGACCGAGAAAAAAGAAAAAAACATTGAAAAAAGGATTCATCAAAGTATTAAATATATGTTAAGTAATAATTAGAAGAAAATGATACATATAGTACAGAGTACTGATTATTTTGTGTTTGTAATGTGTTATTTATATCTTGGAAAGGGTGGAGCCTAAAGTTGGATATTAGTTCGATATTGGGAAAGCAGGCGGCGCTAGGGTTTTTGATATCATAAATGAAAGAAGATGATATATAAGACTATCAACCAGATGAACCCAGAACACAGTACAAACGATCCTAAAAACCAAACACACCTTTGATGGCCCAATAGGTTTCAAAATTAATTTTTCTTGGGCTTGGGCCAATATATAGATTTGGACTAGTTTGATGACTATATTTTATAAACGTTGGCAAATTAGCTTTGTCTCTGGTGAAGTGACTTAATATTTATTCTCTTGTCACACGCTATTATATAGTATACCACATTCTTATCTTATCTCTCTCGATACAATACACAATCCTAGTCTCATGCCTTTTTCAATTTGTGTCCAATCTATCTCGATACTCTTATAGTAAAATAACCTTCAAAGTACTCATTCATCTATCAATATAGTTTGCATTTATATGAGTTTAAATGTTCTAAAGTGGTTGATATTTTTACCATGCTTAGTTCATTCTACTCTGTGACTTATATGTGTTTTGAAATGGGTATATAAGGTGACACTAATTTTTTGTAATTGCATATAATTTTTTGAATTTTCATACTGTAACTTATTTGAAATAATTTACATTTAGGGTTTTTTTATGATATTATTGAAATTTTGAATTCTTTTATTTTCTTAATATGTTTATTATTTATAATAGAATAATTATTATGCAAAAAATTTGAGATTAAATTTGACTAGAGTATCAGTTGCTTAAAAGGTTTTAACACTTTGATTTTATAACTATATGGTTTTTTAGATGGATGAACTCAAGTAGTTACAAGATTCTCAGATACTTTTAATATTGAGACATGAATGAAAGTACCGATAATAGAGTTGTTGTCATTAATGATACTAGTGAAACATAATATTTTACATCAAAGTAGATATTGATGATATGTTATTTTACAACATCTTGCATTCTTAATAAGGATAACACACAATTTATACACTTATGTTTACAAGTTTTGGATTGGTGATAGAATAATAAACATTATCCATGAGCAGAAATAGCGTTTTGAGATCTCTTGGGTCTTTTTGGGATACTGTTTTGAGATCTTTTTGGGCCTTTTCAAGAAGGTTGTGTCCTTCACAAGTAGAAAATATTTAAATCCATTAGAAAAAAACTTTCGATGACACTCTGATACTCAAGTTAATAATAAATTTATGATAAAGTCCTCAAACAAGGGTGCTTATAAGAGGGGTGAAACGGTATATTTTGTACCACTTTTAATAATATAGTGGAAATGTTTTACTCTATACAACACATATTTGTAAATATTCCTAGTGTGATTCTTATATATATAACTAAATTATTCTAATATATAAGGATGTAAGCACATATTGATCACATTTGTTTTCTTCATTGTAAATTTACGAGGCGCTTGAAAAGTACATTTGAAGACCTTTTATTTTAATATCTTTACCAATTTAATGATTAATGACCCATCATCCGAATTATTTAAGTTGTATATATTCTAGTAAAATTACCACTTAAATATGAATTCATCTTCATTTTTAAGGAACTAACCACTCATATTTCAAAGAAAGTATTTAATACAAAATTTGCGGGTTTATTAATATGATCAACAATATAAGATTGTGAAGCGTTTAGACCATTTTGTCCCTTTACAAGAATGAATATATCGGGTGGGATAGCCTATCTCACCCAAAATAACATGTTATTAGTCCTAATAATAATAGTATTGAGAATCATATTCTGAAACAATTAAATAAACAACCCAATAATAGTCTTAAGGATGGAACTTCAATTCATAGTTCGATCTATCAAAAATATTGCACCTAAAGTACATTTGCTTTACTCATAAAAAAAGTGAACTTGATGAAAAAATAACGGAACCAATGCTACGAATATATAACAAAATAATCATTATTTTATTTTTATTTTCATGTTGATGTTGTAAATTTTTTTTTGTCAAAATATTGTATTTGATATTTAATAGATGGACAGAGAAAATGGAAGTTACTTTTGACAATATAAAAATGATACTACGTGGTTAAATGAAAGATTGGACTTGAAATAAATTAAGGCTTTAAGATTTAACTTTAAAAATTGTGGGGCAGGATGTTTTGTGAACAAAAGATATTTTTTTATAAAATTAAGCTTTGGTCAAAATAAAATATTAAAACTAAGGTAGACAATGGTCTCCCTAATATATTACACAAAAGCAAAAGAGGTTAGTTCCACTCTTGTCTTGTAAATGAAACCTTTCAGTCCCCTTTTTATGTTTTCCTAACAATTGTAAGTATTTTTTATTGGCATTACATTATTAATTTTATTATACGTGCCACTATATAATTGATATTAATAAATAACTATACTGCCTCGTCTACAATAACAGGACAACACTTATAACATAATGAAAAAACAAAAAATAAAATAAAATTGTCACAAACTCAAAAAAAATATAGGACTTAAATATTACATTTGCAAAATTAGAGACTAATTCCAAGAAAAAATTCAAATGTTAAGTTTGAAGAGTATTAACAATTCAATCATCATATTTTTTTTATTCCTAAAATGTCAAGGACTATAACATTTTAATAGAAATATATTGCAAATTCTTTTTTAATTTTTATGTGAATTTTTTCTCCATACTAAATAGACTGAGAACTAAGAATACCCAACTAAAATTTTCAATATAAATAATTCCAAGAAATAGAAAATGACATGTTTCCAATAAAGTTCAAGTAACGAGTTTTCCAAACTAGGATAAAATATATTGAAAAATAAAAAAACATAATCAACCAAATTTACAAAAAACAATAATACTTTTCTTCTTATCCACTAGAATTATCCAAAATAATGAAAAAGAGTATATCCCTTATAAAGGAGAAATAATAAGCTATTTACAAGACAATAAAAAAAAATTAAACATTAACCTATGAAAGAATTTTCAATTGAAATGGAATGATCATTCTAAAACAAAACAACACTTAAAGATAATCATTAGAAAAGGATGACACTATATATCAAATTTAAGTACAATTTACTAGTGTGATGTGTAACCTATAGATAAGAAATAATTAGGGTTAGAGTTTGATATAATAAATAGTTGTGTTATGTGTTATGTACAATTAAAGGTATAATAATTATACCGATACTTGTATAAGTATCTTTTTCTATTAATATATTTTTCTACCTTTTGGTTAATTGAATAACTTTTGAGTTATCCTTTTTTTATTATAACATATCATATAAAGTTAAATATGGTTTATTTTCAATTCTTTATACAATAAGTGCGATTAGTTTTTTTTGTTATTTACATCATTTGTTGAATTTTCAGTTATTTTTAGTATCATAACATATTATATATAGTTAATTATGATGTATTTTTATTCTTAATACAGTAAGGTGCAATTGTTGTTATTATATAGTTTATTAAATTTTGATACTTTATCTTATTTGAATTACTATATATTTAAAAAATTATGATACTAGTAAAATTTGATTTAGATATATTTTATCTTTGTTTATTAAGATTTTGAATTCTTTATTTCCTTAATATCTTTATTGTATATAGACAAGTAAGAATAAAATATCAAAAGAAAATTTGTAGCCATTACAATCTAAATCATTGACTAGACTTGGCTAAGAAGCAAGAAAACAGATCATCATTTTCTCAATCTTTCTTCTTCATCCTTTCCAAACTCCTAGATGCAGCTGCTGGAGTATTGGAATGTGAAGATGGATTGGTTAAACTCCCATCCCGAATGTTACTTCCTTGAAGATTAAGATTATCATAGCTCTTCCCCAACCCTTGACCAGAAAAAAAAACTCCATATTATTTTGTCGTATTAAAATGACTACAATGTCCTAAATGACTAACGGTATTCATACATAGAATACTTTTAAAACGGCATTCATATCATTCTGTATATAAGATTTACCATTTCTTCGATAAAATTAACTTTTTAATGTATAGAAATATACACTACCTTACATAAACAACATTATACATTAGTCTATTATGTCTTTATAATTTTATCAAATAACCCTTGAATCCATTTAAGTCTAAAACAAAATCATGTTCTCCCTCAATTTATTTAAAAACTAATTTTATACAAACCCCACATAGCTGCAACATTACGTGGTAAGAAAATCAAGCAAAGTGCACTTTTTATGTAAATTAACATCCAAATACAAAACAATTAACAAAGAAAAATTAAAATACAAATTAACCAACGAAATTTAGCTTTGAAATAAGATGTAAAAATTGGTTTTTCAGAAAAGGAGTTGTAAACGGGGCAGGAGAGCATATATCCATTATAAACAAGAAGAAATAATTTTAGATCCAATAAATAAATAAACTATTTACAAGGGATCAATGCAAATAGATAAATAAAATCAAACCTGACCAAAATTTGTAAGAAACGCTTGACTGGAAGAGAAGAAGATCGACCGAGAAAAAAGAAAAAAACATTGAAAAAAGGATTCATCAAAGTATTAAATATATGTTAAGTAATAATTAGAAGAAAATGATACATATAGTACAGAGTACTGATTATTTTGTGTTTGTAATGTGTTATTTATATCTTGGAAAGGGTGGAGCCTAAAGTTGGATATTAGTTCGATATTGGGAAAGCAGGCGGCGCTAGGGTTTTTGATATCATAAATGAAAGAAGATGATATATAAGACTATCAACCAGATGAACCCAGAACACAGTACAAACGATCCTAAAAACCAAACACACCTTTGATGGCCCAATAGGTTTCAAAATTAATTTTTCTTGGGCTTGGGCCAATATATAGATTTGGACTAGTTTGATGACTATATTTTATAAACGTTGGCAAATTAGCTTTGTCTCTGGTGAAGTGACTTAATATTTATTCTCTTGTCACACGCTATTATATAGTATACCACATTCTTATCTTATCTCTCTCGATACAATACACAATCCTAGTCTCATGCCTTTTTCAATTTGTGTCCAATCTATCTCGATACTCTTATAGTAAAATAACCTTCAAAGTACTCATTCATCTATCAATATAGTTTGCATTTATATGAGTTTAAATGTTCTAAAGTGGTTGATATTTTTACCATGCTTAGTTCATTCTACTCTGTGACTTATATGTGTTTTGAAATGGGTATATAAGGTGACATTAATTTTTTGTAATTGCATATAATTTTTTGAATTTTCATACTGTAACTTATTTGAAATAATTTACATTTAGGGTTTTTTTATGATATTATTGAAATTTTGAATTCTTTTATTTTCTTAATATGTTTATTATTTATAATAGAATAATTATTATGCAAAAAATTTGAGATTAAATTTGACTAGAGTATCAGTTGCTTAAAAGGTTTTAACACTTTGATTTTATAACTATATGGTTTTTTAGATGGATGAACTCAAGTAGTTACAAGATTCTCAGATACTTTTAATATTGAGACATGAATGAAAGTACCGATAATAGAGTTGTTGTCATTAATGATACTAGTGAAACATAATATTTTACATCAAAGTAGATATTGATGATATGTTATTTTACAACATCTTGCATTCTTAATAAGGATAACACACAATTTATACACTTATGTTTACAAGTTTTGGATTGGTGATAGAATAATAAACATTATCCATGAGCAGAAATAGCGTTTTGAGATCTCTTGGGTCTTTTTGGGATACTGTTTTGAGATCTTTTTGGGCCTTTTCAAGAAGGTTGTGTCCTTCACAAGTAGAAAATATTTAAATCCATTAGAAAAAAACTTTCGATGACACTTTGGATACTCAAGTTAATAATAAATTTATGATAAAGTCCTCAAACAAGGGTGCTTATAAGAGGGGTGAAACGGTATATTTTGTACCATTTTTAATAATATAGTGGAAATGTTTTACTCTATACAACACATATTTGTAAATATTCCTAGTGTGATTCTTATATATATAACTAAATTATTCTAATATATAAGGATGTAAGCACATATTGATCACATTATGTTTTCTTCATTGTAAATTTACGAGGCGCTTGAAAAGTACATTTGAAGACCTTTTATTTTAATATCTTTACCAATTTAATGATTAATGACCCATCATCCGAATTATTTAAGTTGTATATATTCTAGTAAAATTACCACTTAAATATGAATTCATCTTCATTTTTAAGGAACTAACCACTCATATTTCAAAGAAAGTATTTAATACAAAATTTGCGGGTTTATTAATATGATCAAAAATATAAGATTGTGAAGCGTTTAGACCATTTTGTCCCTTTACAAGAATGAATATATCGGGTGGGATAGCCTATCTCACCCAAAATAACATGTTATTAGTCCTAATAATAATAATAGTATTGAGAATCATATTCTGAAACAATTAAATAAACAACCCAATAATAGTCTTAAGGATGGAACTTCAATTCATAGTTCGATCTATCAAAAATATTGCACCTAAAGTACATTTGCTTTACTCATAAAAAAAGTGAACTTGATGAAAAAATAACGGAACCAATGCTACGAATATATAACAAAATAATCATTATTTTATTTTTATTTTCATGTTGATGTTGTAAATTTTTTTTTTGTCAAAATATTGTATTTGATATTTAATAGATGGACAGAGAAAATGGAAGTTACTTTTGACAATATAAAAATGATACTACGTGGTTAAATGAAAGATTGGACTTGAAATAAATTAAGGCTTTAAGATTTAACTTTAAAAATTGTGGGGCAGGATGTTCTGTGAACAAAAGATAATTTTTTATAAAATTAAGCTTTGGTCAAAATAAAATATTAAAACTAAGGTAGACAATGGTCTCCCTAATAGGCAGCCATGATTAAACAAAAGCAAAAGAGGTTAGTTTCACCCTTATCTTGTAAATGAAACCTTTCAGTCCCCTTTTTATGTTTTTCTAAAAATGGTAAGTCTTTTTTTATTGGCATTACATTATTAATTTTATTCCACGTGCCACTGTATAATTGATATTAATAAGTAACTATACTGCCTCGTCTTCCATAACAGGACAACACTTATAACATAATGAAAAAACAAAAAAAAATATAAAATTGTGACAAACTCGAAAAAAATATACGACTTAAATATTACATTTGCAAAATTAGAGACTAATTCCAAGTAAAAATTCAAATGTTAAGTTTGAAGAGTACTAACAATTCAATCATCATATTTTTTTTATTCCAAAAATGTCAAGGACTATAACATTTTCATAGAAATACATTGCAAATTATTTTTTAATTTTTATGTGAATTTTTTCTCCATACTAAATAGACTGAGAACCAAGAATACCCAACTAAAATTTTCAATATAACTAATTCCAATAAATAGAAAATGATATGTTTCCAATAAAGTTCAAGTAACATAATCAATCAAATTTACAAATAACAATAATACTTTTCTTCCTATCCATTAGAAATATCCAAAATAATGAAAAAGAGTATATCCATTATAAAGGAGAAATAATAAGCTACTTACAAGAAAAAAAAAGAATTAAACATTAACCTATGAAAGCTTTTTCAATTGAAATGGAATGATCACTCCAAAACAAAACAACACTTAAAGATAATCATTAGAAAAGGATGACACTATATATCAAATTTAAGTACAATTTACTAGTGTGATGTGTAATCTATAGATAAGAAATAGTTAGGGTTAGAATTTGATATAATAAATAGTTGTGTTATGTGTTATGTACAATTAAATGTATAATAATTGTACCGACACTCGTATATGTAACTTTTTCTATTAATATATTTTTCTACCTTTTGGTTAATTGAATAACTTTTGAGTTATCCTTTTTTTATTATAACATATCATATAAAGTTAATTATGGTTTATTTTTAATTCTTTATACAATAAGTGCGATTAGTTTTTTTTGTTATTTACATCATTTGTTGAATTTTCTGTTATTTTTATTATCATAACATATTATATATAGTTAATTATGACGTATTTTTATTCTTAATACAGTAAGGTGCAATTGTTTTTTTATTATATAGTTTATTAAATTTTGATACTTTATCTTATTTGAATTATTATATATTTAAAAAATTATGATACTAGTAAAATGTGATTTAGATGTATTTTATCTTTGTTTATTAAGATTTTGAATTCTTTATTTTATTAATATCTTTATTGTATATAGACAAGCAAGAATAAAATATCAAAAGAAAATTTGTAGCCATTACAATCTAAAACATTGACTAGACTTGGCTAAGAAGCAAGAAAACAGATCATCATTTTCTCAATCTTTCTTCTTCATCCTTTCCAAACTCCTAGAAGCAGCTGCTGGAGTATTTGAATGTGAAGATGGATTTGTTAAACTCCCATCCCGAATGTTACCTCCTTGAAGATTAAGATTATCATAGCTCTTGTTGAAGAAATGATCATGTGACATCATTATTTTGCCTTTCTTGTCGTACGTCTGGTTTGGCTATTTCTTTTATCGATGAACTTGATGTAGCGGTAGCTAGGATGGCGTAAGATTAGGATTGAACTCTGATATGCCTCACCTGAACAAGTCAAACAAGATACAAAATGTTAAAAAAAACACAAAAAACTAAAATACGTGGATTCACTTAATATATCATATATAAATCATTTTAAATTACAACCCTTGACCGGAAAAAAAACCCCAAATTATTTTGTCGTATTAAAATGACTACAATGTTCTAAATGGCTAATGGCATTCATACATAGAATACTTTTAAAACGGCATTCATATCAATCTGTATATAAGATTTACCATTCCTTTGATAAAATTTACTTTTTAATGTATAGAAACATACACTACCTTACATAACCAACATTATACATTAGTCTATTATGTCATTATAATTTTATCAAATACCCCTTGAATCCATTTAAGTCTAAAACAAAATCATGTTCTCCCTCAATTTATTTAAAAATTAATTTTATACAAACCCCACATAGTTGCAACATTACATGGCAAGAAAACCAAGCAAAGTGCAATTTTGATGTAAATTTACATCCAAATACAAAACAATTAACAAAGAAAAATTATAATACAAATTAACAACCGAAATTTAGCTTTGAAATAAGATGTAAAAATTGGTTTTTCGGAAAAGGAGTTGTAAACGGGGCAGGAGAGCTTATATCCATTATAAACAAGAAGAAATAATTTTAGATCCAATAAATAAATAAACTATTTACAAGGGATCAATGCAAATAGATAAATAAAATCAAACCTGGCCAAAATTTGTCCCTTATTGAAATGGAATGGTCATCAATTAGAAAAAAGAAACACTTGACTGGAAGAGAAGAAGATCGACCTAAAAAAAGATAAAAAAATTGAAAAAAGGATGCATCAAAGTATTAAATATATTTTAAGTAATAATTAGAAGAAAATGATACATATAGTACAGAGTACTGATTATTTTGTGTGTGTAATGTGTTATTTGTATCTTGGAAAGGGTGGAGCCTAAAGTTGGATATTAGTTTGATATTAGGAAAGCAGGCGGCGCTAGGGTTTTTGATATCATAAATGGAAGAAGATGTTATATAAGGCTATCAACCAGATGAACCCAGAACACAGTACAAACGATCCTAAAACCCAAACTCACCTTTGATGGCCCAATAGGTTTCAAAATTAATTTTTATTGGGCTTGGGCCAATATATAGATTAGGTCTAGCTTGATGACTATATTTTATAAATGTTGGCAAATTAGCTTTGTCTCTGGTGAAGTGACTTAATATTTATTCTCTTGGCACACGCTATTATATAGTATACCACATTCTTATCTCATCTCTCTCGATACAATACAAAATCCTAGTCTCGTGCCTTTTTCAATTTGTGTCCAATCTATCTCGATACTCTTATAGTAAAATAACCTTCAAAGTACTCATTCATCTATCAATATGGTTTGCATTTATATGAGTTTCAATATTCTAAAGTGGTTGATGTTTTAACCATGCTTAGTTCTTTCTACTCTGTGACTTATATGTGTTTGAAAATGGGTATATAAGGCGTCATTAATTTTTTGTAATTGCATATAATTTGTTGAATTTTCATACTATAACTTATTTGAAATAATATACAGTTAGGATTTTTTTATGATATTATTGAAATTTTGAATTCTTTTATTTTCTTAATATGTTTATTATTTATAATAGAATAATTATTATGCAAAAAAATTGAGATTAAATTTGACTAGAGTATCATTTGCTTAAAAGTTTTTAACACTTTAATTTTACAATTATGGTTTTTTAGATGGATGAACTCAAGTAGTTACGAGATTATTAGATACTTTTAATATTGAGACATGATTGAAAGTACCGATAATAGAGTTGTTGTCATTAATGATACTAGTTAAACATAATATTTTGCATCAAAGTAGATATTGATGATATGTTATTTTACGACATCTTGCATTCTTAATAAGGATAACACACAATTTATACACTTATGTTTACAAGTTTGGATTAATGATAGAATAATAAATATTATTCATGAGCAGAAATAGCGTTTTAAGATCTCTTGGGTCTTTTTGGGATACTGTTTTGAGATCTTTTTGGGCCTTTTCAAGATGGTTGTGTCCTTCACAAGTAGAAAATATTTAAGTCCATTAGAAAAAACTTTCGATGACACTTTGATACTTAAGTTAATAATAAATTTATGATAAAGTCCTCAAACAAGGGTGCTTATAAGAGGGGTGAAATGGTATATTTTGTACCATTTTTAATAATATAGTGGAAATGTTTTACTCTATACAACACATATTTGTAAATATTCCTAGTGTGATTCTTATATATATAACTAAATTATTCTAATATATAAGGATGTAAGCACATATTGATCACATTATGTTTTCTTTATTGTAAATTTACGAAGCGCTTGAAAAGTACATTTGAAGACCTTTTATTTTAATATCTTTACCAATTTAATGATTAATGACCCATCATCCGAATTTTTTAAGTTGTATATATTCTAGTAAAATTACCACTTAAATATGAATTCATCTTCATTTTTAAGGAACTAACCACTCATATTTCAAAGAAAGTATTTAATACAAAAGTGGCGGGTTTATCAATATGATCAGCAATATAAGATTGTGAAGCGTTTAGACCATTTTGTCCCTTTACAAGAATGAATATATCGGGTGGGATAGCCTATCTCACCCAAAATAACATGTTATTAGTCATAATAATAATAATAGTATTGAGAATCATATTCTGAAACAATTATATAAACAACCCAATAATAGTCTTAAGGATGGAACTTCAGTTCATAGTTCGATCTATCAAAAATATTGCACCTAAAGTACATTTGCTTTACTCATAAAAAAAGTGAACTTGATGAAAAAATAACGGAACCAATGCTACGAATATATAACAAAATAATCATTATTTGATTTTTTTTTCATGTTAATGTTGTAAATTTTTTTTTGTCAAAATATTGTATTTGATATTTAATAGATGGACAGAGAAAATGGAAGTTACTTTTGACAATATAAAAATGATACTACGTGGTTAAATGAAAGATTGGACTTGAAATAAATTAAGGCTTTAAGATTTAACTTTAAAAATTGTAGGGCAGGATGTTCTGTGAACAAAAGATATTTTTTTATAAAATTAAGCTTTAGTCAAAATAAAATATTAAAACTAAGGTAGACAATGGTCTCCCTAATATATTACACAAAAGCAAAAGAGGTTAGTTCCACTCTTGTCTTGTAAATGAAACCTTTCAGTCCCCTTTTTATGTTTTCCTAACAATTGTAAGTATTTTTTATTGGCATTACATTATTAATTTTATTATACGTGCCACTATATAATTGATATTAATAAATAACTATACTGCCTCGTCTACCATAACTGGACAACACTTATAACATAATGAAAAAACAAAAAATAAAATAAAATTGTCACAGACTCAACAAAAATATAGGACTTAAATATTACATTTGCAAAATTAGAGACTAATTCCAAGAAAAAATTCAAATGTTAAGTTTGAAGAGTATTAACAATTCAATCATCATATTTTTTTTATTCCTAAAATGTCAAGGACTATAACATTTTAATAGAAATATATTGAAAATTCTTTTTTAATTTTTATGTGAATTTTTTCTCCATACTAAATAGACTGAGAACTAAGAATACCCAACTAAAATTTTCAATATAAATAATTCCAATAAATAGAAAATAACATGTTTCCAATAAAGTTCAAGTAACGAGTTTTCCAAACTAGGATAAAATATATTGAAAAATAAAAAAACATAATCAACCAAATTTACAAAAAACAATAATACTTTTCTTCTTATCCATTAGAATTATCCAAAATAATGAAAAAGAGTATATCCCTTATAAAGGAGAAATAATAAGCTATTTACAAGACAATAAAAAAAAATTAAACATTAACCTATGAAAGAATTTTCAATTGAAATGGAATGATCATTCTAAAACAAAACAACACTTAAAAATAATCATTAGAAAAGGATGACACTATATATCAAATTTAAGTACAATTTACTAGTGTGATGTGTAACCTATAGATAAGAAATAATTAGGGTTAGAGTTTGATATAATAAATAGTTGTGTTATGTGTTATGTACAATTAAAGGTATAATAATTATACCGATACTCGTATAAGTATCTTTTTCTATAAATATATTTTTCTACCTTTTGGTTAATTGAATAACTTTTGAGTTATCCTTTTTTTATTATAACATATCATATAAAGTTAAATATGGTTTATTTTCAATTCTATATACAATAAGTGCGATTAGTTTTTTTTGTTATTTACATCATTTGTTGAATTTTTAGTTATTTTTATCATCATAACATATTATATATAGTTAATTATGATGTATTTTTTTTTCTTAATACAATAAGGTGCAATTGTTGTTATTATATAGTTTATTAAATTTTGATACTTTATCTTATTTGAATTACTATATATTTAAAAAATTATGATACTAGTAAAATTTGATTTAGATATATTTTATCTTTGTTTATTAAGATTTTGAATTCTTTATTTCCTTAATATCTTTATTGTATATAGACAAGCAAGAATAAAATATCAAAAGAAAATTTGTAGCCATTACAATCTAAATCATTGACTAGACTTGGTTAAGAAGCAAGAAAACAGATCATCATTTTCTCAATCTTTCTTCTTCATCCTTTCCAAACTCCTAGATGCAGCTGCTGGAGTATTGGAATGTGAAGATGGATTGGTTAAACTCCCATCCCGAATGTTACTTCCTTGAAGATTAAGATTATCATAGCTCTTGTTGAAGAAATTATTATGTGTCATCATTATTTTACGTTTCTTGTTGTACGCATTATCTGGTTTAGCTATTTGGATTGAACTCTGATATGCCTCACCTGAACAAGTCAAACAAGATACAAAATGTTAAAAAAAATACAAAAAACTAAAATATGTGGATTCACTTAATATATCATATATAAATCATTTTAAATTCCCCAACCCTTGACCAGAAAAAAAAAACCCCATATTATTTTGTCGTATTAAAATGACTACAATGTCCTAAATGACTAACGGTATTCATACATAGAATACTTTTAAAACGGCATTCATATCATTCTGTATATAAGATTTACCATTTCTTCGATAAAATTAACTTTTTAATGTATAGAAATATACACTACCTTACATAAACAACATTATACATTAGTCTATTATGTCTTTATAATTTTATCAAATAACCCTTGAATCCATTTAAGTCTAAAACAAAATCATGTTCTCCCTCAATTTATTTAAAAACTAATTTTATACAAACCCCACATAGCTGCAACATTACGTGGTAAGAAAATCAAGCAAAGTGCACTTTTTATGTAAATTAACATCCAAATACAAAACAATTAACAAAGAAAAATTAAAATACAAATTAACCAACGAAATTTAGCTTTGAAATAAGATGTAAAAATTGGTTTTTCAGAAAAGGAGTTGTAAACGGGGCAGGAGAGCATATATCCATTATAAACAAGAAGAAATAATTTTAGATCCAATAAATAAATAAACTATTTACAAGTGATTAATGCAAATAGATAAATAAAATCAAACCTGACCAAAATTTATCCCTTATTGAAATGGAATGGTCATCAATCAGAAAAAAGAAACACTTGACTGGAAGAGAAGAAGATCGACCGAGAAAAAAGAAAAAAAACATTGAAAAAAGGATTCATCAAAGTATTAAATATATGTTAAAGTAATAATTAGAAGAAAATGATACATATAGTACAGAGTACTGATTATTTTGTGTTTGTAATGTGTTATTTATATCTTGGAAAGGGTGGAGCCTAAAGTTGGATATTAGTTCGATATTGGGAAAGCAGGCGGCGCTAGGGTTTTTGATATCATAAATGAAAGAAGATGTTATATAAGGCTATCAACCATATAAACCCAGAACACAGTACAAACGATCCTAAAACCAAACACACCTTTGATGGCCCAATAGGTTTCAAAATTAATTTTTCTTGGGCTTGGGCCAATATATAGATTTGGACTAGCTTGATGACTATATTTTATAAACGTTGGCAAATTAGCTTTGTATCTGGTGAAGTGACTTAATAATTATTCTCTTGGCACACGCTATTATATAGTATACCACATTCTTATCTTATCTCTCTCGATACAATACACAATCCTAGTCTCATGCCTTTTTCAATTTGTGTCCAATCTATCTCGATACTCTTATAGTAAAATAACCTTCAAAGTACTCATTCATCTATCAATATAGTTTGCATTTATATGAGTTTAAATGTTCTAAAGTGGTTGATATTTTTACCATGCTTAGTTCATTCTACTCTGTGACTTATATGTGTTTTGAAATGGGTATATAAGGTGACATTAATTTTTTGTAATTGCATATAATTTTTTGAATTTTCATACTGTAACTTATTTGAAATAATATACATTTAGGATTTTTTTTATGATATTATTGAAATTTTGAATTCTTTTATTTTCTTAATATGTTTATTATTTATAATAGAATAATTATTATGCAAAAAATTTGAGATTAAATTTGACTAGAGTATCAGTTGCTTAAAAGGTTTTAACACTTTGATTTTATAACTATATGGTTTTTTAGATGGATGAACTCAAGTAGTTACAAGATTCTCAGATACTTTTAATATTGAGACATGAATGAAAGTACCGATAATAGAGTTGTTGTCATTAGTGATACTAGTTAAACATAATATTTTGGATCAAAGTAGATATTGATGATATGTTATTTTACGACATCTTGCATTCTTAATAAGGATAACATACAATTTATACACTTATGTTTACAAGTTTTGGATTGGTGATAGCGTTTTGAGATCTCTTGGGGCTTTTAGGGATACTGTTTTGAGATCTTTTTGGGCCTTTTCAAGAAGGTTGTGTCCTTCACAAGTAGAAAATATTTAAATCCATTAGAAAAAAACTTTCGATGACACTTTGATACTTAAGTTAATAATAAATTTATGATAAAGTCCTCAAACAAGGGTGCTTATAAGAGGGGTGAAATGGTATATTTTGTACCATTTTTAATAATATAGTGGAAATGTTTTACTCTATACAACACATATTTGTAAATATTCCTAGTGTGATTCTTATATATATAACTAAATTATTCTAATATATAAGGATGTAAGCACATATTGATCACATTATGTTTTCTTTATTGTAAATTTACGAAGCGCTTGAAAAGTACATTTGAAGACCTTTTATTTTAATATCTTTACCAATTTAATGATTAATGACCCATCATCCGAATTTTTTAAGTTGTATATATTCTAGTAAAATTACCACTTAAATATGAATTCATCTTCATTTTTAAGGAACTAACCACTCATATTTCAAAGAAAGTATTTAATACAAAAGTGGCGGGTTTATCAATATGATCAGCAATATAAGATTGTGAAGCGTTTAGACCATTTTGTCCCTTTACAAGAATGAATATATCGGGTGGGATAGCCTATCTCACCCAAAATAACATGTTATTAGTCATAATAATAATAATAGTATTGAGAATCATATTCTGAAACAATTATATAAACAACCCAATAATAGTCTTAAGGATGGAACTTCAGTTCATAGTTCGATCTATCAAAAATATTGCACCTAAAGTACATTTGCTTTACTCATAAAAAAAGTGAACTTGATGAAAAAATAACGGAACCAATGCTACGAATATATAACAAAATAATCATTATTTGATTTTTTTTTCATGTTAATGTTGTAAATTTTTTTTTGTCAAAATATTGTATTTGATATTTAATAGATGGACAGAGAAAATGGAAGTTACTTTTGACAATATAAAAATGATACTACGTGGTTAAATGAAAGATTGGACTTGAAATAAATTAAGGCTTTAAGATTTAACTTTAAAAATTGTAGGGCAGGATGTTCTGTGAACAAAAGATATTTTTTTATAAAATTAAGCTTTAGTCAAAATAAAATATTAAAACTAAGGTAGACAATGGTCTCCCTAATATATTACACAAAAGCAAAAGAGGTTAGTTCCACTCTTGTCTTGTAAATGAAACCTTTCAGTCCCCTTTTTATGTTTTCCTAACAATTGTAAGTATTTTTTATTGGCATTACATTATTAATTTTATTATACGTGCCACTATATAATTGATATTAATAAATAACTATACTGCCTCGTCTACCATAACTGGACAACACTTATAACATAATGAAAAAACAAAAAATAAAATAAAATTGTCACAGACTCAACAAAAATATAGGACTTAAATATTACATTTGCAAAATTAGAGACTAATTCCAAGAAAAAATTCAAATGTTAAGTTTGAAGAGTATTAACAATTCAATCATCATATTTTTTTTATTCCTAAAATGTCAAGGACTATAACATTTTAATAGAAATATATTGAAAATTCTTTTTTAATTTTTATGTGAATTTTTTCTCCATACTAAATAGACTGAGAACTAAGAATACCCAACTAAAATTTTCAATATAAATAATTCCAATAAATAGAAAATAACATGTTTCCAATAAAGTTCAAGTAACGAGTTTTCCAAACTAGGATAAAATATATTGAAAAATAAAAAAACATAATCAACCAAATTTACAAAAAACAATAATACTTTTCTTCTTATCCATTAGAATTATCCAAAATAATGAAAAAGAGTATATCCCTTATAAAGGAGAAATAATAAGCTATTTACAAGACAATAAAAAAAAATTAAACATTAACCTATGAAAGAATTTTCAATTGAAATGGAATGATCATTCTAAAACAAAACAACACTTAAAAATAATCATTAGAAAAGGATGACACTATATATCAAATTTAAGTACAATTTACTAGTGTGATGTGTAACCTATAGATAAGAAATAATTAGGGTTAGAGTTTGATATAATAAATAGTTGTGTTATGTGTTATGTACAATTAAAGGTATAATAATTATACCGATACTCGTATAAGTATCTTTTTCTATAAATATATTTTTCTACCTTTTGGTTAATTGAATAACTTTTGAGTTATCCTTTTTTTATTATAACATATCATATAAAGTTAAATATGGTTTATTTTCAATTCTATATACAATAAGTGCGATTAGTTTTTTTTGTTATTTACATCATTTGTTGAATTTTTAGTTATTTTTATCATCATAACATATTATATATAGTTAATTATGATGTATTTTTTTTTCTTAATACAATAAGGTGCAATTGTTGTTATTATATAGTTTATTAAATTTTGATACTTTATCTTATTTGAATTACTATATATTTAAAAAATTATGATACTAGTAAAATTTGATTTAGATATATTTTATCTTTGTTTATTAAGATTTTGAATTCTTTATTTCCTTAATATCTTTATTGTATATAGACAAGCAAGAATAAAATATCAAAAGAAAATTTGTAGCCATTACAATCTAAATCATTGACTAGACTTGGTTAAGAAGCAAGAAAACAGATCATCATTTTCTCAATCTTTCTTCTTCATCCTTTCCAAACTCCTAGATGCAGCTGCTGGAGTATTGGAATGTGAAGATGGATTGGTTAAACTCCCATCCCGAATGTTACTTCCTTGAAGATTAAGATTATCATAGCTCTTGTTGAAGAAATTATTATGTGTCATCATTATTTTACGTTTCTTGTTGTACGCATTATCTGGTTTAGCTATTTGGATTGAACTCTGATATGCCTCACCTGAACAAGTCAAACAAGATACAAAATGTTAAAAAAAATACAAAAAACTAAAATATGTGGATTCACTTAATATATCATATATAAATCATTTTAAATTCCCCAACCCTTGACCAGAAAAAAAAAACCCCATATTATTTTGTCGTATTAAAATGACTACAATGTCCTAAATGACTAACGGTATTCATACATAGAATACTTTTAAAACGGCATTCATATCATTCTGTATATAAGATTTACCATTTCTTCGATAAAATTAACTTTTTAATGTATAGAAATATACACTACCTTACATAAACAACATTATACATTAGTCTATTATGTCTTTATAATTTTATCAAATAACCCTTGAATCCATTTAAGTCTAAAACAAAATCATGTTCTCCCTCAATTTATTTAAAAACTAATTTTATACAAACCCCACATAGCTGCAACATTACGTGGTAAGAAAATCAAGCAAAGTGCACTTTTTATGTAAATTAACATCCAAATACAAAACAATTAACAAAGAAAAATTAAAATACAAATTAACCAACGAAATTTAGCTTTGAAATAAGATGTAAAAATTGGTTTTTCAGAAAAGGAGTTGTAAACGGGGCAGGAGAGCATATATCCATTATAAACAAGAAGAAATAATTTTAGATCCAATAAATAAATAAACTATTTACAAGTGATTAATGCAAATAGATAAATAAAATCAAACCTGACCAAAATTTATCCCTTATTGAAATGGAATGGTCATCAATCAGAAAAAAGAAACACTTGACTGGAAGAGAAGAAGATCGACCGAGAAAAAAGAAAAAAAACATTGAAAAAAGGATTCATCAAAGTATTAAATATATGTTAAAGTAATAATTAGAAGAAAATGATACATATAGTACAGAGTACTGATTATTTTGTGTTTGTAATGTGTTATTTATATCTTGGAAAGGGTGGAGCCTAAAGTTGGATATTAGTTCGATATTGGGAAAGCAGGCGGCGCTAGGGTTTTTGATATCATAAATGAAAGAAGATGTTATATAAGGCTATCAACCATATAAACCCAGAACACAGTACAAACGATCCTAAAACCAAACACACCTTTGATGGCCCAATAGGTTTCAAAATTAATTTTTCTTGGGCTTGGGCCAATATATAGATTTGGACTAGCTTGATGACTATATTTTATAAACGTTGGCAAATTAGCTTTGTATCTGGTGAAGTGACTTAATAATTATTCTCTTGGCACACGCTATTATATAGTATACCACATTCTTATCTTATCTCTCTCGATACAATACACAATCCTAGTCTCATGCCTTTTTCAATTTGTGTCCAATCTATCTCGATACTCTTATAGTAAAATAACCTTCAAAGTACTCATTCATCTATCAATATAGTTTGCATTTATATGAGTTTAAATGTTCTAAAGTGGTTGATATTTTTACCATGCTTAGTTCATTCTACTCTGTGACTTATATGTGTTTTGAAATGGGTATATAAGGTGACATTAATTTTTTGTAATTGCATATAATTTTTTGAATTTTCATACTGTAACTTATTTGAAATAATATACATTTAGGATTTTTTTTATGATATTATTGAAATTTTGAATTCTTTTATTTTCTTAATATGTTTATTATTTATAATAGAATAATTATTATGCAAAAAATTTGAGATTAAATTTGACTAGAGTATCAGTTGCTTAAAAGGTTTTAACACTTTGATTTTATAACTATATGGTTTTTTAGATGGATGAACTCAAGTAGTTACAAGATTCTCAGATACTTTTAATATTGAGACATGAATGAAAGTACCGATAATAGAGTTGTTGTCATTAGTGATACTAGTTAAACATAATATTTTGGATCAAAGTAGATATTGATGATATGTTATTTTACGACATCTTGCATTCTTAATAAGGATAACATACAATTTATACACTTATGTTTACAAGTTTTGGATTGGTGATAGCGTTTTGAGATCTCTTGGGGCTTTTAGGGATACTGTTTTGAGATCTTTTTGGGCCTTTTCAAGAAGGTTGTGTCCTTCACAAGTAGAAAATATTTAAATCCATTAGAAAAAAACTTTCGATGACACTCTGATACTCAAGTTAATAATAAATTTATGATAAAGTCCTCAAACAAGGGTGCTTATAAGAGGGGTGAAATGGTATATTTTGTACCATTTTTAATAATATAGTGGAAATGTTTTACTCTATACAACACATATTTTTAAATATTCCTAGTGTGATTCTTATATATATAACTAAATTATTCTAATATATAAGGATGTAAGCACATATTGATCACATTATGTTTTCTTCATTGTAAATTTACGAAGCGCTTGAAAAGTACATTTGAAGACCTTTTATTTTAATATCTTTACCAATTTAATGATTAATGACCCATCATCCGAATTTTTTAAGTTGTATATATTCTAGTAAAATTAGCACTTAAATATGAATTCATCTTCATTTTTAAGGAACTAACCACTCATATTTCAAAGAAAGTATTTAATACAAAAGTGGCGGGTTTATTAATATGATCAACAATATAAGATTGTGAAGCGTTTAGACCATTTTGTCCCTTTACAAGAATGAATATATCGGGTGGGATAGCCTATCTCACCCAAAATAACATGTTATTAGTCCTAATAATAATAATAGTATTGAGAATCATATTCTGAAACAATTATATAAACAACCCAATAATAGTCTTAAGGATGGAACTTCAATTCATAGTTCGATCTATCAAAAATATTGCACCTAAAGTACATTTGCTTTACTCATAAAAAAAGTGAACTTGATGAAAAAATAACGGAACCAATGCTACGAATATAAAACAAAATAATCATTATTTGATTTTTTTTTCATCTTGATGTTGTAAATTTTTTTTTGTCAAAATATTGTATTTGATATTTAATAGATGGACAGAGAAAATGGAAGTTACTTTTGACAATATAAAAATGATACTACGTGGTTAAATGAAAGATTGGACTTGAAATAAATTAAGGCTTTAAGATTTAACTTTAAAAATTGTGGGGAAGGATGTTCTGTGAACAAAAGATAATTTTTTATAAAATTAAGCTTTGGTCAAAATAAAATATTAAAACTAAGGTAGACAATGGTCTCCCTAATAGGCAGCCATGATTACACAAAAGCAAAAGAGGTTAGTTTCACCCTTATCTTGTAAATGAAACCTTTCAGTCCCCTTTTTATGTTTTTCTAAAAATGGTAAGTCTTTTTTTATTGGCATTACATTATTAATTTTATTCCACGTGCCACTGTATAATTGATATTAATAAATAACTATACTGCCTTGTCTTCCATAACAGGACAACACTTATAACATAATGAAAAAACAAAAAAAAATATAAAATTGTGACAAACTCGAAAAAAATATACGACTTAAATATTACATTTGCAAAATTAGAGACTAATTCCAAGTAAAAATTCAAATGTTAAGTTTGAAGAGTACTAACAATTCAATCATCATATTTTTTTTATTCCAAAAATGTCAAGGACTATAACATTTTCATAGAAATACATTGCAAATTATTTTTTAATTTTTATGTGAATTTTTTCTCCATACTAAATAGACTGAGAACTAAGAATACCCAACTAAAATTTTCAATATAAATAATTCCAATAAATAGAAAATGATATGTTTCCAATAAAGTTCAAGTAACATAATCAATCAAATTTACAAATAACAATAATACTTTTCTTCCTATCCATTAGAAATATCCAAAATAATGAAAAAGAGTATATCCATTATAAAGGAGAAATAATAAGCTACTTACAAGAAAATAAAAAAAAGAATTAAACATTAACCTATGAAAGCTTTTTCAATTGAAATGGAATGATCACTCTAAAACAAAACAACACTTAACGATAATCATTAGAAAAGGATGACAATATATATCAAATACAAGTACAATTTACTAGTGTGATGTGTAATCTATAGATAAGAAATAGTTAGGGTTAGAATTTGATATAATAAATAGTTGTGTTATGTGTTATGTACAATTAAAGGTATAGTAATTGTACCGATACTCGTATATGTAACTTTTTCTATTAATATATTTTTCTACCTTTTGGTTAATTGAATAACTTTTGAGTTATCCTTTTTTTATTATAACATATCATATAAAGTTAAATATGGTTTATTTTCAATTCTTTATACAATAAGTGCGATTAGTTTTTTTTGTTATTTACATCATTTGTTGAATTTTCAGTTATTTTTATTATCATAACATATTATATATAGTTAATTATGATGTATTTTTATTCTTAATACAGTAAGGTGCAATTGTTGTTATTATATAGTTTATTAAATTTTGATACTTTATCTTATTTGAATTACTATATATTTAAAAGATTATGATACTAGTAAAATTTGATTTAGATATATTTTATCTTTGTTTATTAAGATTTTGAATTCTTTATTTCCTTAATATCTTTATTGTATATAGACAAGCAAGAATAAATTATCAAAAGAAAATTTGTAGCCATTACAATCTAAATCATTGACTAGACTTGGCTAAGAAGCAAGAAAACAGATCATCATTTTCTCAATCTTTCTTCTTCATCCTTTCCAAACTCCTAGATGCAGCTGCTGGAGTATTGGAATGTGAAGATGGATTGGTTGAACTCCCATCCCGAATGTTACTTCCTTGAAGATTAAGATTATCATAACTCTTGTTGAAGAAATTATTATGTGTCATCATTATTTTACGTTTCTTGTTGTACGCATTGTCTGGTTTAGCTATTTGGATTGAACTCTGATATGCCTCACCTGAACAAGTCAAACAAGATACAAAATGTTAAAAAAAACACAAAAAACTAAAATATGTGGATTCACTTAATATATCATATATAAATCATTTTAAATTCCCCAACCCTTGACCAGAAAAAAAACCCCATATTATTTTGTCGTATTAAAATGACTACAATGTCCTAAATGACTAACGGTATTCATACATAGAATACTTTTAAAACGGCATTCATATCATTCTGTATATAAGATTTACCATTTCTTCGATAAAATTAACTTTTTAATGTATAGAAATATACAATACCTTACATAAACAACATTATACATTAGTCTATTATGTCTTTATAATTTTATCAAATAACCCTTGAATCCATTTAAGTCTATAACAAAATCATGTTTTCCCTCAATTTATTTCAAAACTAATTTTATACAAACCCCACATAGCTGCAACATTACGTGGTAAGAAAATCAAGCAAAGTGCACTTTTTATGTAAAGTAACATCCAAATACAAAACAATTAACAAAGAAAAATTAAAATACAAATTAACCAACGAAATTTAGCTTTGAAATAAGATGTAAAAATTTGTTTTTCAGAAAAGGAATTGTAAACGGGGCAGGAGAGCATATATCCATTATAAACAAGAAGAAATAATTTTAGATCCAATAAATAAATAAACTATTTACAAGGGATCAATGAAAATAGATAAATAAAATCAATCCTGACCAAAATTTGTCCCTTATTGAAATGGAATGGTCATCAATCAGAAAAAAGAAACACTTGACTGGAAGAGAAGAAGATCGACCGAGAAAAAAGAAAAAAAACATTGAAAAAAGGATTCATCAAAGTATTAAATATATGTTAAGTAATAATTAGAAGAAAATGATACATATAGTACAGAGTACTGATTATTTTGTGTTTGTAATGTGTTATTTATATCTTGGAAAGGGTGGAGCCTAAAGTTGGATATTAGTTCGATATTGGGAAAGCAGGCGGCGCTAGGGTTTTTGATATCATAAATGAAAGAAGATGATATATAAGTCTATCAACCAGATGAACCCAGAACACAGTACAAACGATCCTAAAAACCAAACACACCTTTGATGGCCCAATAGGTTTCAAAATTAATTTTTCTTGGGCTTGGGCCAATATATAGATTTGGACTAGCTTGATGACTATATTTTATAAACGTTGGCAAATTAGCTTTGTCTCTGGTGAAGTGACTTAATATTTATTCTCTTCGCACACGCTATTATATAGTATACCACATTCTTATCTTATCTCTCTCGATACAATACACAATCCTAGTCTCATGCCTTTTTCAATTTGTGTCCAATCTATCTCGATACTCTTATAGTAAAATAACCTTCAAAGTACTCATTCATCTATCAATATAGTTTGCATTTATATGAGTTTAAATGTTCTAAAGTGGTTGATGTTTTTACCATGCTTAGTTCATTCTACTCTGTGACTTATATGTGTTTTGAAATGGGTATATAAGGTGACATTAATTTTTTGTAATTGCATATAATTTTTTGAATTTTCATACTGTAACTTATTTGAAATAATATACATTTAGGATTTTTTTTATGATATTATTGAAATTTTGAATTCTTTTATTTTCTTAATATGTTTATTATTTATAATAGTATAATTATTATGCAAAAAATTTGAGATTAAATTTGACTAGAGTATCAGTTGCTTAAAAGGTTTTAACACTTTGATTTTATAACTATATGGTTTTTTAGATGGATGAACTCAAGTAGTTACAAGATTCTCAGATACTTTTAATATTGAGACATGAATGAAAGTACCGATAATAGAGTTGTTGTCATTAATGATACTAGTTAAACATAATATTTTGCATCAAAGTAGATATTGATGATATGTTATTTTACGACATCTTGCATTCTTAATAAGGATAACATACAATTTATACACTTATGTTTACAAGTTTTGGATTGGTGATAGATTAATAAACATTATCCATGAGCAGAAATAGCGTTTTGAGATCTCTTGGGGCTTTTAGGGATACTGTTTTGAGATCTTTTTGGGCCTTTTCAAGAAGGTTGTGTCCTTCACAAGTAGAAAATATTTAAATCCATTAGAAAAAAACTTTCGATGACACTCTGATACTCAAGTTAATAATAAATTTATGATAAAGTCCTCAAACAAGGGTGCTTATAAGAGGGGTGAAATGGTATATTTTGTACCATTTTTAATAATATAGTGGAAATGTTTTACTCTATACAACACATATTTGTAAATATTCCTAGTGTGATTCTTATATATATAACTAAATTATTCTAATATATAAGGATGTAAGCACATATTGATCACATTATGTTTTCTTCATTGTAAATTTACGAAGCGCTTGAAAAGTACATTTGAAGACCTTTTATTTTAATATCTTTAACAATTTAATGATTAATGACCCATCATCCGAATTTTTTAAGTTGTATATATTCTAGTAAAATTAGCACTTAAATATGAATTCATCTTCATTTTTAAGGAACTAACCACTCATATTTCAAAGAAAGTATTTAATACAAAAGTGGCGGGTTTATTAATATGATCAACAATATAAGATTGTGAAGCGTTTAGACCATTTTGTCCCTTTACAAGAATGAATATATCGGGTGGGATAGCCTATCTCACCCAAAATAACATGTTATTAGTCCTAATAATAATAATAGTATTGAGAATCATATTCTGAAACAATTATATAAACAACCCAATAATAGTCTTAAGGATGGAACTTCAATTCATAGTTCGATCTATCAAAAATATTGCACCTAAAGTACATTTGCTTTACTCATAAAAAAAGTGAACTTGATGAAAAAATAACGGAACCAATGCTACGAATATATAACAAAATAATCATTATTTGATTTTTTTTTCATGTTGATGTTGTAAATTTTTTTTTGTCAAAATATTGTATTTGATATTTAATAGATGGATAGAGAAAATGGAAGTTACTTTTGACAATATAAAAATGATACTACGTGGTTAAATGAAAGATTGGACTTGAAATAAATTAAGGCTTTAAGATTTAACTTTAAAAATTGTGGGGCAGGATGTTCTGTGAACAAAAGATATTTTTTTATAAAATTAAGCTTTGGTCAAAATAAAATATTAAAACTAAGGTAGAGAATGGTCTCCCTAATAGGCAGCCATGATTACACAAAAGCAAAAGAGGTTAGTTTCACCCTTATCTTGTAAATGAAACCTTTCAGTCCCCTTTTTATGTTTTTCTAAAAATGGTAAGTCTTTTTTTATTGGAATTACATTATTAATTTTATTCCACGTGCCAATGTATAATTGATATTAATAAATAACTATACTGCCTCGTCTTCCATAACAGGACGACACTTATAACATAATGAAAAAACAAAAAAATATATAAAATTGTGACAAACTCGAAAAAAATATACGACTTAAATATTACATTTGCAAAATTAGAGACTAATTCCAAGTAAAAATTCAAATGTTAAGTTTGAAGAGTACTAACAATTCAATCATCATATTGTTTTTATTCCAAAAATGTCAAGGACTATAACATTTTCATAGAAATACATTGCAAATTATTTTTTAATTTTTATGTGAATTTTTTCTCCATACTAAATAGACTGAGAACTAAGAATACCCAACTAAAATTTTCAATATAAATAATTCCAATAAATAGAAAATGATATGTTTCCAATAAAGTTCAAGTAACATAATCAATCAAATTTACAAATAACAATAATACTTTTCTTCCTATCCATTAGAAATATCCAAAATAATGAAAAAGAGTATATCCATTATAAAGGAGAAATAATAAGCTACTTACAAGAAAATAAAAAAAAGAATTAAACATTAACCTATGAAAGCTTTTTCAATTGAAATGGAATGATCACTCTAAAACAAAACAACACTTAAAGATAATCATTAGAAAAGGATGACACTATATATCAAATTTAAGTACAATTTACTAGTGTGATGTGTAATCTATAGATAAGAAATAGTTAGGGTTAGAATTTGATATAATAAATAGTTGTGTTATGTGTTATGTACAATTAAAGGTATAATAATTGTACCGATACTCGTATATGTAACTTTTTCTATTAATATATTTTTCTACCTTTTGGTTAATTGAATAACTTTTGAGTTATCCTTTTTTTATTATAACATATCATATAGAGTTAAATATGGTTTATTTTCAATTCTTTATACAATAAGTGCGATTAGTTTTTTTTGTTATTTACATCATTTGTTGAATTTTCAGTTATTTTTATTATCATAACATATTATATATAGTTAATTATGATGTATTTTTATTCTTAATATAGTAAGGTGCAATTGTTGTTATTATATAGTTTATTAAATTTTGATACTTTATCTTATTTGAATTACTATATATTTTAAAAATTATGATACTAGTAAAATTTGATTTAGATATATTTTATCTTTGTTTATTAAGATTTTGAATTCTTTATATCCTTAATACCTTTATTGTATATAGACAAGTAAGAATAAAATATCAAAAGAAAATTTGTAGCCATTACAATCTAAATCATTGACTAGACTTGGCTAAGAAGCAAGAAAACAGATCATCATTTTCTCAATCTTTCTTCTTCATCCTTTCCAAACTCCTAGATGCAGCTGCTGGAGTATTGGAATGTGAAGATGGATTGGTTAAACTCCCATCCCGAATGTTACTTCCTTGAAGATTAAGATTATCATAGCTCTTGTTGAAGAAATTATTATGTGTCATCATTATTTTACGTTTCTTGTTGTACGCATTATCTGGTTTAGCTATTTGGATTGAACTCTGATATGCCTCACCTGAACAAGTCAAACAAGATACAAAATGTTAAAAAAAACACAAAAAACTAAAATATGTGGATTCACTTAATATATCATATATAAATCATTTTAAATTCCCCAACCCTTGACCAGAAAAAAAACCCCATATTATTTTGTCGTATTAAAATGACTACAATGTCCTAAATGACTAACGGTATTCATACATAGAATACTTTTAAAACGGCATTCATATCATTCTGTATATAAGATTTACCATTTCTTCGATAAAATTAACTTTTTAATGTATAGAAATATACACTACCTTACATAAACAACATTATACATTAGTCTATTATGTCTTTATAATTTTATCAAATAACCCTTGAATCCATTTAAGTCTAAAACAAAATCATGTTCTCCCTCAATTTATTTAAAAACTAATTTTATACAAACCCCACATAGCTGCAACATTACGTGGTAAGAAAATCAAGCAAAGTGCACTTTTTATGTAAATTAACATCCAAATACAAAACAATTCACAAAAAAAAATTAAAATACAAATTAACCAACGAAATTTAGCTTTGAAATAAGATGTAAAAATTGGTTTTTCAGAAAAGGAGTTGTAAACGGGGCAGGAGAGCATATATCCATTATAAACAAGAAGAAATAAGTTTAGATCCAATAAATAAATAAACTATTTACAAGGGATCAATGCAAATATATAAATAAAATCAAACCTGACCAAAATTTGTCCCTTATTGAAATGGAATGGTCATCAATCAGAAAAAAGAAACACTTGACTGGAAGAGAAGAAGATCGACCGAGAAAAAAGAAAAAAAACATTGAAAAAAGGATTCATCAAAGTATTAAATATATGTTAAGTAATAATTAGAAGAAAATGATACATATAGTACAGAGTACTGATTATTTTGTGTTTGTAATGTGTTATTTATATCTTGGAAAGGGTGGAGCCTAAAGTTGGATATTAGTTCGATATTGGGAAAGCAGGCGGCGCTAGGGTTTTTGATATCATAAATGAAAGAAGATGACATATAAGGCTATCAACCAGATGAACCCAGAACACAGTACAAACGATCCTAAAAACCAAACACACCTTTGATGGCCCAATAGGTTTCAAAATTAATTTTTCTTGGGCTTGGGCCAATATATAGATTTGGACTAGCTTGATGACTATATTTTATACACGTTGGCAAATTAGCTTTGTCTATGGTGAAGTGACTTAATATTTATTCTCTTGGCACACGCTATTATATAGTTTACCACATTCTTATCTTATCTCTCTCGATACAATACACAATCCTAGTCTCATGCCTTTTTCAATTTGTGTACAATCTATCTCGATACTCTTATGGTAAAATACCCTTCAAAGTACTCATTCATCTATCAATATAGTTTGCATTTATATCAGTTTCAATGTTCTAAAGTGGTTGATGTTTTTACCATGCTTAGTTCATTCTACTCTGTGACTTATATGTGTTTTGAAATGGGTATATAAGGTGAAATTAATTTTTTGTAATTGCATATAATTTTTTGAATTTTCATACTGTAACTTATTTGAATAATATATATTTAGGATTTTTTTATGATATTATTGAAATTTTGAATTCTTTTATTTTCTTAATATGTTTATTATTTATAATAGAATAATTATTATGCAAAAAATTTGAGATTAAATTTGACTAGAGTATCAGTTGCTTAAAAGGTTTTAACACTTTGATTTTATAACTATATGGTTTTTTAGATGGATGAACTCAAGTAGTTACAAGATTCTCAGATACTTTTAATATTGAGACATGAATGAAAGTACCGATAATAGAGTTGTTGTCATCAATGATACTAGTTAAACATAATAATTTGCATCAAAGTAGATATTGATGATATGTTATTTTACGACATCTTGCATTCTTAATAAGGATAACACACAATTTATACACTTATGTTTACAAGTTTTGGATTGGTGATAGAATAATAAACATTATCCATGAGCAGAAATAGCGTTTTGAGATCTCTTGGGTCTTTTTGGGATACTGTTTTGAGATCTTTTTGGGCCTTTTCAAGAAGGTTGTGTCCTTCACAAGTAGAAAATATTTAAATCCATTAGAAAAAAACTTTCGATGACACTCTGATACTCAAGTTAATAATAAATTTATGATAAAGTCCTCAAACAAGGGTGCTTATAAGAGGGGTGAAACGGTATATTTTGTACCATTTTTAATAATATAGTGGAAATGTTTTACTCTATACAACACATATTTCTAAATATTCCTAGTGTGATTCTTATATATATAACTAAATTATTCTAATATATAAGGATGTAAGCACATATTGATCACATTATGTTTTCTTCATTGTAAATTTACGAAGCGCTTGAAAAGTACATTTGAAGACCTTTTATTTTAATATCTTTACCAATTTAATGATTAATGACCCATCATCCGAATTTTTTAAGTTGTATATATTCTAGTAAAATTAGCACTTAAATATGAATTCATCTTCATTTTTAAGGAACTAACCACTCATATTTCAAAGAAAGTATTTAATACAAAATTTGCGGGTTTATTAATATGATCAACAATATAAGATTGTGAAGCGTTTAGACCATTTTGTCCCTTTACAAGAATGAATATATCGGGTGGGATAGCCTATCTCACCCAAAATAACATGTTATTAGTCCTAATAATAATAATAGTATTGAGAATCATATTCTGAAACAATTTAATAAACAACCCAATAATAGTCTTAAGGATGGAACTTCAATTAATAGTTCGATCTATCAAAAATATTGCACCTAAAGTACATTTGCTTTACTCATAAAAAAAGTGAACTTGATGAAAAAATAACGGAACCAATGCTACGAATATATAACAAAATAATAATTATTTGATTTTTATTTTCATGTTGATGTTGTAAATTTTTTTTTGTCAAAATATTGTATTTGATATTTAATAGATGGACAAAGAAAATGGAAGTTACTTTTGACAATATAAAAATGATACTACGTGGTTAAATGAAAGATTGGACTTGAAATAAATTAAGGCTTTAAGATTTAACTTTAAAAATTGTGGGGCAGGATGTTCTGTGAACAAAAGATATTTTTTTATAAAATTAAGCTTTGGTCAAAATAAAATATTAAAACTAAGGTAGACAATGGTCTCCCTAATAGGCAGCCATGATTACACAAAAGTAAAAGAGGTTAGTTTCACCCTTATCTTGTAAATGAAACCTTTCAGTCCCCTTTTTATGTTTTTCTAAAAATGGTAAGTCTTTTTTTATTGGCATTACATTATTAATTTTATTCCACGTGCCGCTGTATAATTGATATTAATAAATAACTATACTGCCTCGTCTTCCATAACAGGACAACACTTATAACATAATGAAAAAACAAAAAAAATATAAAATTATGACAAACTCGAAAAAAATATACGACTTAAATATTACATTTGCAAAATTAGAGACTAATTCCAAGTAAAAATTCAAATGTTAAGTTTGAAGAGTACTAACAATTCAATCATCATATTTTTTTTATTCCAAAAATGTCAAGACTATAACATTTTCATAGAAATACATTGCAAATTATTTTTTAATTTTTATGTGAATTTTTTCTCCATACTAAATAGACTGAGAACTAAGAATACCCAACTAAAATTTTCAATATAAATAATTCCAATAAATAGAAAATGATATTTTCCAATAAAGTTCAAGTAACATAATCAATCAAATTTACAAATATCAATAATACTTTTCTTCCTATCCATTAGAAATATCCAAAATAATGAAAAAGAGTATATCCATTATAAAGGAGAAATAATAAGCTACTTACAAGAAAATAAAAAAAAGAATTAAACATTAACCTATGAAAGCTTTTTCAATTGAAATGGAATGATCACTCTAAAACAAAACAACACTTAAAGATAATCATTAGAAAAGGATGACACTATATTTCAAATTTAAGTACAATTTACTAGTGTGATGTGTAATCTATAGATAAGAAATAGTTAGGGTTAGAATTTGATATAATAAATAGTTGTGTTATGTGTTATGTACAATTAAAGGTATAATAATTGTACTGATATATGTAACTTTTTCTATTAATATATTTTTCTACCTTTTGGTTAATTGAATAACTTTTGAGTTATCCTTTTTTTATTATAACATATCATATAAAGTTAATTATGGTTTATTTTTAATTCTTTATACAATAAGTGCGATTAGTTTTTTTTGTTATTTACATCATTTGTTGAATTTTCTGTTATTTTTATTATCATAACATATTATATATAGTTAATTATGATGTATTTTTATTCTTAATACAGTAAGGTGCAATTGGTTTTGTTATTATATAGTTTATTAAATTTTGATACTTTATCTTATTTGAATTACTATATATTTAAAAAATTATGATACTAGTAAAATGTGATTTAGATGTATTTTATCTTTGTTTATTAAGATTTTGAATTCTTTATTTCCTTAATATCTTTATTGTATATAGACAAGCAAGAATAAAATATCAAAAGAAAATTTGTAGCCATTACAATCTAAAACATTGACTAGACTTGGTTAAGAAGCAAGAAAACAGATCATCATTTTCTCAATCTTTCTTTTTCATCCTTTCCAAACTCCTAGAAGCAGCTGCTGGAGTATTTGAATGTGAAGATGGATTTGTTAAACTCCCATCCCGAATGTTACTTCCTTGAAGATTAAGATTATCATAGCTCTTGTTGAAGAAATGATCATGTGACATCATTATTTTGCCTTTCTTGTCGTACGTCTGGTTTGGCTATTTCTTTTATCGATGAACTTGATGTAACGGTAGCTAGGATGGCGTAAGATTAGGATTGAACCCTGATATGCCTCACCTGAACAAGTCAAACAAGATACAAAATGTTAAAAAAAACACAAAAAACTAAAATATGTGGATTCACTTAATAAATCATATATAAATCATTTTAAATTACAACCCTTGACCGGAAAAAAAACCCCAAATTATTTTGTCGTATTAAAATGACTACAATGTTCTAAATGGCTAATGGCATTCATACATAGAATACTTTTAAAACGGCATTCATATCAATCTGTATATAAGATTTACCATTCCTTTCATAAAATTTACTTTTTAATGTATAGAAACATACACTACCTTACATAACCAACATTATACATTAGTCTATTATGTCATTATAATTTTATCAAGTACGCCTTGGATCCATTTAAGTCTAAAACAAAATCATGTTCTCCCTCAATTTATTTAAAAAATAATTTTATACAAAACCCACATAGTTGCAACATTACATGGCAAGAAAACCAAGCAAAGTGCATTTTTTATGTAAATTTACATCCAAATACAAAACAATTAACAAAGAAAAATTATAACACAAATTAACAACCGAAATTTAGCTTTGAAATAAGATGTAAAAATTGGTTTTTCGGAAAAGGAGTTGTAAATGGGGCAGGAGAGCTTATATCCATTATAAACAAGAAGAAATAATTTTAGATCCAATGAATAAATAAACTATTTACAAGGGATCAATGCAAATAGACAAATAAAATCAAACCTGGCCAAAATTTGTCCCTTATTGAAATGGAATGGTCATCAATCAGAAAAAAGAAACACTTGACTGGAAGAGAAGAAGATCGACCTAGAAAAAAGATAAAAAAATTGAAAAAAGGATGCATCAAAGTATTAAATATATTTTAAGTAATAATTAGAAGAAAATGATACATATAGTACATAGTACTGATTATTTTGTGTGTGTAATGTGTTATTTGTATCTTGGAAAGGGTGGAGCCTAAAGTTGGATATTATTTCGATATTAGGAAAGCAGGCGGCGCTAGCGTTTTTTATATCATAAATGGAAGAAGATGTTATATAAGGCTATCAACCAGATGAACCCAGAACACAGTACAAACGATCCTAAAACCCAAACTCACCTTTGATGGCCCAATATGTTTCAAAATTAATTTTTATTGGGCTTGGGCCAATATATAGATCAGGTCTAGCTTGATGACTATATTTTATAAATGTTGGCAAATTTGCTTTGTCTCTGGTGAAGTGACTTAATATTTATTCTCTTGGCACACGCTATTATATAGTATACCACATTCTTATCTCATCTCTCTCGATACAATATAAAATCCTAGTCTCATACCTTTTTCAATTTGTGTCCAATCTATCTCGATACTCTTATAGTAAAATAACCTTCAAAGTACTCATTCATCTATCTATATGGTTTGCATTTATATGAGTTTCAATGTTCTAAAGTGGTTGATGTTTTAACCATGCTTAGTTCTTTCTACTCTGTGACTTATATGTGTTTGAAAATGGGTATATAAGGCGTCATTAATTTTTTGTAATTGCATATAATTTGTTGAATTTTCATACTATAACTTATTTGAAATAATATACATTTAGGATTTTTTTATGATATTATTGAAATTTTGAATTCTTTTATTTTCTTAATATGTTTATTATTTATAATAGAATAATTATTATGCAAAAAAATTGAAATTAAATTTGACTAGAGTATCATTTGCTTAAAAGTTTTTAACACTTTAATTTTACAATTATGGTTTTTTAGATGGATGAACTCAAGTAGTTACGAGATTATTAGATACTTTTATTATTGAGACATGATTGAAAGTACCGATAATAGAGTTGTTGTCATTAATGATACTAGTTAATCATAATATTTTGCATCAAAGTAGATATTGATGATATGTTATTTTACGACATCTTGCATTCTTAATAAGGATAACACACAATTTATACACTTATGTTTACAAGTTTGGATTAGTGATAGAATAATAAATATTATTCATGAGCAGAAATAGTGTTTTAAGATCTCTTGGGTCTTTTTGGGATACTGTTTTGAGATCTTTTTAGGCCTTTTCAAGATGGTTGTGTCCTTCACAAGTAGCAAATATTTAAGTCCATTAGAAAAAACATTCGATGACATTATGATACTCAAGTTAATAATAAATTTATGATAAAGTCCTCAAACAAGGGTGCTTATAAGAGGGTGAAATGGTATATTTTGTACCATTTTCAATAATATAGTGGAAATATTTTACTCTACTGGGAAAAGATCGTTACAACACATATTTGTAAATATTCCTAGTGTGATCCTTATATATATAACCAAATTATTCTAATATATAAGGATGTAAGCACATATTGATCACATTATGTTTTCTTCATAGTAAATTTACGAAGCGCTTGAAAAGTACATTTGAAGACCTTTTATTTTAATATCTTTACTAATTTAATGATTAATGACCCATCATCCGAATTTTTAAGTTGTATATATTCTAGTAAAATTGCCAATTAAATATGAATTCATCTTCATTTTTAAGGAACTAACCACTCATATTTAAAAGAAAGTATTTAATACAAAAGTGGCGGGTTTATTATTATGATCAATAATATAAGATTGTGAGGCGTTTAGACCATTTTGTCCCTTTACAAGAATTAATATATCGGGTGGGCTAGCCTATCTCACCCAAAATAACATGTTATTATTCCTAATAATAATATTAGTATTGAGAATCATATTCTGAAACAATTAAATAAACAACCCAATAATACTCTTATATATTGTTTGGATTCATTTTTTTAAAGGAAAGGAAAGGAAATGATAGGAATAAATTTTCCTTTCTTTTTTTTAAATCCTATTTATAATTAAAGGAAAGTAACTCAATGGATTTCAGAATCCTTTCTTTTCCTTTAAGACGTCAGTTATTTAATCCTCCCGTTTTGGAGTCATTTCAAAGGAAAGGAAATGATTATTTTTTTAAATGTCACAACTAACCTTGTAATTTTTATTTAATAATATTTTTACATAACACATAAGGTTATAAAGGTATTTTTATGGAAAATAATTCTTTCTTTTCCTTTAACAATGTGAATCCAAACAAGTGATTCCTGAATTGATTACTTTCTTTTCCTTTATTAATTTTTTTAATATCCAAACATGGTTATCACTTTCCTTTCCATTCCTTTAATATTTTTTTATTCCTATCCTTTCCTTTCCTTTGATAATCTGAATCTAAACAATACATTAAGGATGGAACTTCTATTCATAGTTCGATCTATCAAAAATATTGCACCTAAAGTACATTTGCTCTACTCATAAAAAAAGTGAACTTGATGAAAACAGAAAGGAAGCAATGCTACGAATATATAACAAAATAAACATTATTTGATTTTTATTTTCATGTTGATGTTGTACATTTTTTTTGTCAAAATATTGTATTTGATATTTAATAGTTGGACATAGAAAATTGAAGTTACTTTTGACAATATAAAAATTATACTACATGGTTAAATGATAGATTGGACTTGAAATAAATTAAGGCTTTAAGATTTAACTTTAAAAATTGTGGGGCAGGATGTTCTGTGAACAAAAGATATTTTTTTATAAAATTAAGCTTTGGTCAAAATAAAATATTAAAACTAAGGTAGACAATGGTCTCCCTAATAGGCAGCCCTGATTACACAAAAGCAAAAGAGGTTAGTTCAACCCTTATCTTGTAAATGAAACATTTCAGTCCCCTTTTTATGTTTTTCTAACAATGGTAACTCTTTTTTTATTGGCATTACATTATTAATTTTATTCCACGTGCCACTGTATAATTTATATTAATAAATAACTATACTGCCTCGTCTGCCATAACAGGACAACACTTATAACATAATGAAAAAACAAAAAAAAAGATAAAATTCTCACAAACTCGAAAAAAATATAGGATTTAAATATTACATTTGCAAAATTAGAGACTAATTCCAAGAAAAAATTCAAATATTAAGTTTGAAGAGTATTAACAATTCAATCATCATATTTTTTTTATTCCTGAAATGTCAAGGACTATAACATTTTAATAGAAATATATTGCAAATTCTTTTTTAATTTTTATGTGAATTATTTCTCCATACTAAATAGACTAGGAACTAAGAATACCCAACTAAAATTTTCAATATAAATAATTCCAATAAATAGAAAATGACATGTTTCCAATAAAGTTCAAGTAACGAGTTTTCCAAAATAGGAGAAAATATATTGAAAAATAGAAAAACATAATCAATCAAATTTACAAATAACAATAATACTTTTCTTCCTATCCATTAGAAAATATCCAAAATAATGAAAAAGAGTATATCCATTATAAAGGAGAAATAATAAGCTATTTACAAGACAATAAAAAAAAAGAATTAAACATTAACCTATGAAAGAATTTTCAATTGAAATGGAATGATCAATCTAAAACAAAACAACACTTAAAGATAAACATTAGAAAAGGATGACACTATATATCAAATTTAAGTACAATTTACTAGTGTGATGTGTAATCTATAGATGAGAAAAAGTTAGGGTTAAAGTTTGATATAATAAATAGTTGTGTTATGTGTTATGTACAATTAAAGGTATAATAATTATACCGATACTCGTATAAGTAACTTTTTCTATTAATATATTTTTCTACCTTTTGGTTAATTGAATAACTTTTGAGTTATCCTTTTTTTATTATAACATGTCATATAAAGTTAATTATAGTTTATTTTTAATTCTTTATACAATAAGTGCGATTAGTTTTTTTTTGTTATTTACATCAATTGTTGAATTTTCAATTATTTTTATTATCATAACATATTATATATAGTTAATTATGATGTATTTTTATTCTTAATACATTAAGGTGCAATTGTTTTTGTTATTATACAGTTTATTAAATATTGATACTTTATCTTATTTGAATTACTATATATTTAAAAAATTATGATACTAGTAAAATGTGATTTAGATGTATTTTATCTTTGTTAATTAAGATTTTGAATTCTTTATTTCCTTAATATCATTATTGTATATAGACAAGCAAGAATAAAATATCAAAAGAAAATTTGTAGCCATTACAATCTAAAACATTAACTAGACTTGGCTAAGAAGCCGGAAAACAGATCATCATTTTCTCAATCTTTCTTCTTCTTCCTTTCCAAACTCCCAGAAGCAGTTGCTGGAGTATTGGAATGTGATGATGGATTGGTTAAACTCCCATCCCGAATGTTACTTCCTTGAAGATTAAGATTATCATAACTCTTGTTGAAGAAATTATCATGTGCCATCATTATTTTGCATTTCTTGTTGTACGCATTATCTGGTTTGGCTATTTCTTTTATTGATGAACTTGATGTAACGGTAGCTAGGATGGCGTAAGATTTGGATTGAACTCTGATATGCCTCACCTGAACAAGTCAAACAAGATACAAAATGTTAAAAAAACACAAAAAACTAAAATATGTGGATTCACTTAATATATCATATATAAATCATTTTAAATTCCCCAACCCTTGACCAGAAAAAAACCCCAAATTATTTTGTCGTATTAAAATGACTACAATATCCTAAATGGCTAATGGCATTCATACATTGAATACTTTTAAAACGGCATTCATATCAATGTGTATATAAGATTTACCATTCCTTCGATAAAATTTACTTTCTAATGTATAGAAACATACACTACCTTACATAAACAACATTATACATTAGTCTATTATGTCTTTATAATTTTATCAAATCCCCCTTCAATCCATTTAAGTCTAAAAAAACAAAATCATGTTCTCCCTCAATTTATTTAAAAACTAATTTTATACAAACCCCACATAGCTGCAACATTACATGGCAAGAAAATCAAGCAAAGTGCACTTTTTATGTAAATTAACATCCAAATACAAAACAATTAACAAAGAAAAATTAAAATACAAATTAACCAAAGAAATTTAGCTTTGAAATAAGATGTAAAAATTGGTTTTTCAGAAAAGGAGTTGTAAACGGGGCAGGAGAGCATATATCCATTATAAACAAGAAGAAATAATTTTAGATCCAATAAATAAATAAACTATTTACAAGGGATCAATGCAAATAGATAAATAAAATCAAACCTGGCAAAAATTTGTCCCTTATTGAAATGGAATGGTCATCAATATATTTTAAAGAAAAAAGAAAAAAAAACATTGAATAAAGGATGCATCAAAGTATTAAATATATTTTAAGTAATAATTAGAAGAAAATGATACATATAGTATCTTGGAAAGGGTGGAGCCTAAAGTTGGATATTAGTTTGATACTAAGAAAGCAGGCGAACACTAGGGTTTTTGATATCATAAATGGAAGAAGATGTTATATAAGGCTATCAACTAGATGAACACAAAACACAGTACAAACGATCCTAAAAACCAAACTCACCTTTGATGGCCCAATAGGTTTCAAAATTAATTTTTCTTGGGCTTGGGCCAATATATAGATTAGGACTAGCTTGATGACTATATTTTATAAATGTTGGCAAATTAGCTTTGTCTCTGGTGAAGTGACTTAATATTTATTCTCTTGGCACACGCTATTATATAGTGTACCACATTCTTATCTCGTCTCTCTCGATACAATACAAAATCCTAGTCTCATGCCTTTTTCAATTTGTGTCCAATCTATCTCGATACTCTTATAGTAAAATAACCTTCAAAGTACTCATTCATCTATCAATATGGTTTGCATTTATATGAGTTTCAATGTTCTAAAGTGGTTGATGTTTTTACCATGCTTAGGTCATTCTACTCTGTGACTTATATGTGTTTTGAAATGGGTATATAAGGTGTCATTAATTTTTTGTAATTGCATATAGTTTGTTGAATGTTCATACTATAACTTATTTGAAATAATATACATTTAGGATTTTTTTATGATATTATTAAAATTTTAAATTCTTTTATTTTCTTAATATGTTTATTATTTATAATAGAATAATTATTATGCAAAAAATTTGAGATTAAATTTGACTAGAGTATCAGTTGCTTAAAAAGTTTTAACACTTTAATTTTATAACTATATGGTTTTTCAGATAGATGAACTCAAGTAGTTACAAGATTCTTAGATACTTTTAATATTGAGACATGATTGAAAGTACCGATAATAGAGTTGTTGTCATTAATGATACTAGTCAAACATAATATTTTGCATCAAAGTAGATATTGATGATATGTTATTTTACGACATCTTGCATTCTTAATAAGGATAACACACAATTTATACACTTATGTTTACAAGTTTTGAATTGGTGATAGAATAATAAACATTATCCATGAGCAGAAATAGCGTTTTGAGATCTCTTGGGTCTTTTTGGGATACTGTTTTGACATTTTTTGGGCCTTTTCAAGATGGTTGTGTCCTTCACAAGTAGCAAATATTTAAGTCCATTAGAAAAAACTTTCGATGACACTCTGATACTCAAGTTAATAATAATTTTATGATAAATTCCTCAAACAAGGGTGCTTATAAGAGGGGTGAAATGGTATATTTTGTACCATTTTTAATAATATAGTGGAAATGTTTTACTCTATACAACACATATTTGTAAATATTCCTAATGTGATTCTTATATATATAACCAAATTATTCTAATATATAAGGATGTAAGCACATATTGATCACATTATGTTTTCTTCATTGTAAATTTACGAAGCGCTTGAAAAGTACATTTGAAGACCTTTTATTTTAATATCTTTACTAATTTAATGATTAATGACCCATCATCCGAATTTTTTAAGTTGTATATATACTAGTAAAATTACCACTTAGATATGAATTCATCTTCATTTTTAAGGAACTAACCACTCATATTTCAAAAAAAGTATTTAATACAAAAGTGGCAGGTTTATTAATATGATCAACAATATAAGATTGTGAGGCGTTTAAACCATTTTGTCTGTTTACAAGAACGAATATATCGGGTGGGCTAGCCTATCTCACCCAAAATAACATGTTATTAGTCCTAATAATAATATTAGTATTGAAAATCATATTCTGAAACAATTAAATAAACAACCCAATAATACTCTTAAGGATGGAACATCTATTCATAGTTCGATCTATCAAAAATATTGCACCTAAAGTACATTTGCTTTACTCATAAAAAATAAACTTGATGAAAAAATAAAGGAAGCAATGATACGAATATATAACAAAATAAACATTATTTGATTTTTATATTCATGTTGATGTTGTACATTTTTTTTGTCCAAATATTGTATTTGATATTTAATAGTTGGACAGAGAAAATGGAAGTTACTGTTGACAATATAAAAATGATACTACGTGGTTAAATGAAAGATTGGACTTGAAATAAATTAAGGCTTTAAGATTTAACTTTAAAATTTGTGGTGCAGGATGTTCTGTGAACAAAAGATATTTTTTTATAAAATTAAGCTTTGGTCAAAATAAAATATTAAAACTAAGGTAGACAATGGTCTCCCTAATAGGCAGCCATGATTACACAAAAGCAAAAGAGGTTAGTTTCACCCTTATCTTGTAAATGAAACCTTTCAGTCCCCTTTTTATGTTTTTCTAAAAATGGTAAGTCTTTTTTTATTGGCATTACATTATTAATTTTATTCCACGTGCCACTGTATAATTGATATTAATAAATAACTATACTGCCTCGTCTTCCATAACAGGAAAACACTTATAACATAATGAAAAAACAAAAAAAATATAAAATTGTGACAAACTCGAAAAAAATATACGACTTAAATATTACATTTGCAAAATTAGAGACTAATTCCAAGTAAAAATTCAAATGTTAAGTTTGAAGAGTACTAACAATTCAATCATCATATTTTTTTTATTCCAAAAATGTCAAGACTATAACATTTTCATAGAAATACATTGCAAATTATTTTTTAATTTTTATGTGAATTTTTTCTCCATACTAAATAGACTGAGAACTAAGAATACCCAACTAAAATTTTCAATATAAATAATTCCAATAAATAGAAAATGATATGTTTCCAATAAAGTTCAAGTAACATAATCAATCAAATTTACAAATAACAATAATACTTTTCTTCCTATCCATTAGAAATATCCAAAATAATGAAAAAGAGTATATCCATTATAAAGGAGAAATAATAAGCTACTTACAAGAAAATAAAAAAAAGAATTAAACATTAACCTATGAAAGCTTTTTCAATTGAATGGAATGATCACTCTAAAACAAAACAACACTTAAAGATAATCATTAGAAAAGGATGACACTATATATCAAATTTAAGTACAATTTACTAGTGTTATGTGTAATCTATAGATAAGAAATAGTTAGGGTTAGAATTTGATATAATAAATAGTTGTGTTATGTGTTATGTACAATTAAAGGTATAATAATTGTACTGATATATGTAACTTTTTCTATTAATATATTTTTCTACCTTTTGGTTAATTGAATAACTTTTGAGTTATCCTTTTTTTATTATAACATATCATATAAAGTTAATTATGGTTTATTTTTAATTCTTTATACAATAAGTGCGATTAGTTTTTTTTGTTATTTACATCATTTGTTGAATTTTCTGTTATTTTTATTATCATAACATATTATATATAGTTAATTATGATGTATTTTTATTCTTAATACAGTAAGGTGCAATTGTTTTTGTTATTATATAGTTTATTAAATTTTGATACTTTATCTTATTTGAATTACTATATATTTAAAAAATTATGATACTAGTAAAATGTGATTTAGATGTATTTTATCTTTGTTTATTAAGATTTTGAATTATTTATTTCCTTAATATATTTATTGTATATAGACAAGCAAGAATAAAATATCAAAAGAAAATTTGTAGCCATTACAATCTAAAACATTGACTAGACTTGGCTAAGAAGCAAGAAAACAGATCATCATTTTCTCAATCTTTCTTCTTCATCCTTTCCAAACTCCTAGAAGCAGCTGCTGGAGTATTTGAATGTGAAGATGGATTTGTTAAACTCCCATCCCGAATGTTACTTCCTTGAAGATTAAGATTATCATAGCTCTTGTTGAAGAAATGATCATGTGACATCATTATTTTGCCTCTCTTGTCGTACGTCTGGTTTGGCTATTTCTTTTATCGATGAACTTGATGTAACGGTAGCTAGGATGGCGTAAGATTAGGATTGAACCCTGATATGCCTCACCTGAACAAGTCAAACAAGATACAAAATGTTAAAAAAAACACAAAAAACTAAAATATGTGGATTCACTTAATATATCATATATAAATCATTTTAAATTACAACCCTTGACCGGAAAAAAAACCCCAAATTATTTTGTCGTATTAAAATGACTACAATGTTCTAAATGGCTAATGGCATTCATACATAGAATACTTTTAAAACGGCATTCATATCAATCTGTATATAAGATTTACCATTCCTTTCATAAAATTTACTTTTTAATGTATAGAAACATACACTACCTTACATAACCAACATTATACATTAGTCTATTATGTCATTATAATTTTATCAAATACCCCTTGAATCCATTTAAGTCTAAAACAAAATAATGTTCTCCCTCAATTTATTTAAAAAATAATTTTATACAAAACCCACATAGTTGCAACATTACATGGCAAGAAAACCAAGCAAAGTGCATTTTTTATGTAAATTTACATCCAAATACAAAACAATTAACAAAGAAAAATTATAATACAAATTAACAACCGAAATTTAGCTTTGAAATAAGATGTAAAAATTGGTTTTTCAGAAAAAGAGTTGTAAACGGGGCAGGAGAGCTTATATCCATTATAAACAAGAAGAAATAATTTTAGATCCAATAAATAAATAAACTATTTACAAGGGATCAATGCAAATAGACAAATAAAATCAAACCTGGCCAAAATTTGTCCCTTATTGAAATGTAATGGTCATCAATCAGAAAAAAGAAACACTTGACTGGAAGAGAAGAAGATCGACCTAGAAAAAAGATAAAAAAATTGAAAAAAGGATGCATCAAAGTATTAAATATATTTTAAGTAATAATTAGAAGAAAATGATACATATAGTACATAGTACTGATTATTTTGAGTGTGTAATGTGTTATTTGTATCTTGGAAAGGGTGGAGCCTAAAGTTGGATATTAGTTCGATATTAGGAAAGCAGGCGGCGCTAGCGTTTTTTATATCATAAATGGAAGAAGATGTTATATAAGGCTATCAACCAGATGAACCCAGAACACAGTACAAACGATCCTAAAACCCAAACTCACCTTTGATGGCCCAATATGTTTCAAAATTAATTTTTATTGGGCTTGGGCCAATATATAGATTAGGTCTAGCTTGATGACTATATTTTATAAATGTTGGCAAATTAGCTTTGTCTCTGGTGAAGTGACTTAATATTTATTCTCTTGGCACACGCTATTATATAGTATACCACATTCTTATCTCATCTCTCTCGATACAATACAAAATCCTAGTCTCATACCTTTTTCAATTTGTGTCCAATCTATCTCGATACTCTTATAGTAAAATAACCTTCAAAGTACTCATTCATCTATCAATATGGTTTGCATTTATATGAGTTTCAATGTTTTAAAGTGGTTGATGTTTTAACCATGCTTAGTTCTTTCTACTCTGTGACTTATATGTGTTTGAAAATGGGTATATAAGGCGTCATTAATTTTTTGTAATTGCATATAATTTGTTGAATTTTCATACTATAACTTATTTGAAATAATATACATTTAGGATTTTTTTTATGATATTATTGAAATTTTGAATTCTTTTATTTTCTTAATATTTTTATTATTTATAATAGAATAATTATTATGCAAAAAAATTGAGATTAAATTTGACTAGAGTATCATTTGCTTAAAAGTTTTTAACACTTTAATTTTACAATTATGGTTTTTTAGATGGATGAACTCAAGTAGTTACGAGATTATTAGATACTTTTATTATTGAGACATGATTGAAAGTACCGATAATAGAGTTGTTGTCATTAATGATACTAGTTAAACATAATATTTTGCATCAAAGTAGATATTGATGATATGTTATTTTACGACATCTTGCATTCTTAATAAGGATAACACACAATTTATACACTTATGTTTACAAGTTTGGATTAGTGATAGAATAATAAATATTATTTATGAGCAGAAATAGTGTTTTAAGATCTCTTGGGTCTTTTTGGGATACTGTTTTGAGATCTTTTTGGGCCTTTTCAAGATGGTTGTGTCCTTCACAAGTTGCAAATATTTAAGTCCATTAGAAAAAACTTTCGATGACATTATGATACTCAAGTTAATAATAAATTTATGATAAAGTCCTCAAACAAGGGTGCTTATAAGAGGGTGAAATGGTATATTTTGTACCATTTTCAATAATATAGTGGAAATATTTTACTCTACTGGGAAAAGATCGTTACAACACATATTTGTAAATATTCCTAGTGTGATCCTTATATATATAACCAAATTATTCTAATATATAAGGATGTAAGCACATATTGATCACATTATGTTTTCTTCATAGTAAATTTACGAAGCGCTTGAAAAGTATATTTGAAGACCTTTTATTTTAATATCTTTACTAATTTAATGATTAATGACCCATCATCCGAATTTTTAAGTTGTATATATTCTAGTAAAATTGCCAATTAAATATGAATTCATCTTCATTTTTAAGGAACTAACCACTCATATTTCAAAGAAAGTATTTAATACAAAAGTGGCGAGTTTATTATTATGATCAATAATATAAGATTGTGAGGCGTTTAGACCATTTTGTCCCTTTACAAGAATTAATATATCGGGTGGGCTAGCCTATCTCATCCAAAATAACATGTTATTATTCCTAATAATAATATTAGTATTGAGAATCATATTCTGAAACAATTAAATAAACAACCCAATAATACTCTTATGTATTGTTTGTATTCATTTTTTTAAAGGAAAGGAAAGGAAATGATAGGAATAAATTTTCTTTTCTTTTTTTTAAATCCTATTTATAATTAAAGGAAAGTAACTCAATGGATTTCAGAATCCTTTCTTTTCCTTTAAGACGTCAGTTATTTAATCCTCCCGTTTTGGAGTCATTTCAAAGGAAAGGAAATGATTATTTTTTTAAATGTCACAACTAACCTTGTAATTTTTATTTAATAATATTTTTACATAACACATAAGGTTATAAAGGTATTTTTATGGAAAATAATTCTTTCTTTTCCTTTAACAATGTGAATCCAAACAAGTGATTCCTGAATTGATTACTTTCTTTTCCTTTATTAATTTTTTTAATATCCAAACATGGTTATCACTTTCCTTTCCATTCCTTTAATATTTTTTTATTCCTATCCTTTCCTTTTCTTTGATAATCTGAATCTAAAAAATACATTAAGGATGGAACTTCTGTTCATAGTTCGATCTATCAAAAATATTGCACCTAAAGTACATTTGCTCTACTCATAAAAAAAGTGAACTTGATGAAAACAGAAAGGAAGCAATGCTACGAATATATAAAAAAATAAACATTATTTGATTTTTATTTTCATGTTGATGTTGTACATTTTTTTTGTCAAAATAGTGTATTTGATATTTAATAGTTGGACAGAGAAAATTGAAGTTACTTTTGACAATATAAAAATTATACTACATGGTTAAATGATAGATTGGACTTGAAATAAATTAAGGCTTTAAGATTTAACTTTAAAAATTGTGGGGCAGGATGTTCTGTGAACAAAAGATATTTTTTTATAAAATTAAGCTTTGGTCAAAATAAAATATTAAAACTAAGGTAGACAATGGTCTCCCTAATAGGCAGCCCTGATTACACAAAAGCAAAAGAGGTTAGTTCAACCCTTATCTTGTAAATGAAACATTTCAGTCCCCTTTTTATGTTTTTCTAACAATGGTAAGTCTTTTTTTATTGGCATTACATTATTAATTTTATTCCACGTGCCACTGTATAATTTATATTAATAAATAACTATACTGCCTCGTCTGCCATAACAGGACAACACTTATAACATAATGAAAAAACAAAAAAAAAGATAAAATTGTCACAAACTCGAAAAAAATATAGGATTTAAATATTACATTTGCAAAATTAGAGACTAATTCCAAGAAAAAATTCAAATATTAAGTTTGAAGAGTATTAACAATTCAATCATCATATTTTTTTTATTCCTAAAATGTCAAGGACTATAACATTTTAATAGAAATATATTGCAAATTCTTTTTTAATTTTTATGTGAATTATTTCTCCATACTAAATAGACTAGGAACTAAGAATACCCAACTAAAATTTTCAATATAAATAATTCCAATAAATAGAAAATGACATGTTTCCAATAAAGTTCAAGTAACGAGTTTTCCAAAATAGGAGAAAATATATTGAAAAATAGAAAAACATAATCAATCAAATTTACAAATAACAATAATACTTTTCTTCCTATCCATTAGAAAATATCCAAAATAATGAAAAAGAGTATATCCATTATAAAGGAGAAATAATAAGCTATTTACAAGACAATAAAAAAAAAGAATTAAACATTAACCTATGAAAGAATTTTCAATTGAAATGGAATGATCAATCTAAAACAAAACAACACTTAAAGATAAACATTAGAAAAGGATGACACTATATATCAAATTTAAGTACAATTTACTAGTGTGATGTGTAATCTATAGATAAGAAAAAGTTAGGGTTAAAGTTTGATATAATAAATAGTTGTGTTATGTGTTATGTACAATTAAAGGTATAATAATTATACCGATACTCGTATAAGTAACTTTTTCTATTAATATATTTTTCTACCTTTTGGTTAATCGAATAACTTTTGAGTTATCCTTTTTTTATTATAACATGTCATATAAAGTTAATTATAGTTTATTTTTAATTCTTTATACAATAAGTGCGATTAGTTTTTTTTTGTTATTTACATCAATTGTTGAATTTTCAATTATTTTTATTATCATAACATATTATATATAGTTAATTATGATGTATTTTTATTCTTAATACATTAAGGTGCAATTGTTTTTGTTATTATACAGTTTATTAAATATTGATACTTTATCTTATTTGAATTACTATATATTTAAAAAATTATGATACTAGTAAAATGTGATTTAGATGTATTTTATCTTTGTTTATTAAGATTTTGAATTCTTTATTTCCTTAATAACATTATTGTATATAGACAAGCAAGAATAAAATATCAAAAAAAAATTTGTAGCCATTACAATCTAAAACATTAACTAGACTTGGCTAAGAAGCCAGAAAACAGATCATCATTTTCTCAATCTTTCTTCTTCTTCCTTTCCAAACTCCCAGAAGCAGTTGCTGGAGTATTGGAATGTGATGATGGATTGGTTAAACTCCCATCCCGAATGTTACTTCCTTGAAGATTAAGATTATCATAACTCTTGTTGAAGAAATTATCATGTGCCATCATTATTTTGCATTTCTTGTTGTACGCATTATCTGGTTTGGCTATTTCTTTTATTGATGAACTTGATGTAACGGTAGCTAGGATGGCGTAAGATTTGGATTGAACTCTGATATGCCTCACCTGAACAAGTCAAACAAGATACAAAATGTTAAAAAAACACAAAAAACTAAAATATGTGGATTCACTTAATATATCATATATAAATCATTTTAAATTCCCCAACCCTTGACCAGAAAAAAACCCCAAATTATTTTGTCTTATTAAAATGACTACAATATCCTAAATGGCTAATGGCATTCATACATTGAATACTTTTAAAATGGCATTCATATCAATGTGTATATAAGATTTACCATTCCTTCGATAAAATTTACTTTCTAATGTATATAAACATACACTACATTACATAAACAACATTATACATTAGTCTATTATGTCTTTATAATTTTATCAAATCCCCCTTCAATCCATTTAAGTCTAAAACAAAATCATGTTCTCCCTCAATTTATTTAAAAACTAATTTTATACAAACCCCACATAGCTGCAACATTACATGGCAAGAAAATCAAGCAAAGTGCACTTTTTATGTAAATTAACATCCAAATACAAAACAATTAACAAAGAAAAATTAAAATACAAATTAACCAAAGAAATTTAGCTTTAAAATAAGATGTAAAAATTGGTTTTTCAGAAAATGAGTTGTAAACGGGGCAGGAGAGCATATATCCATTATAAACAAGAAGAAATAATTTTAGATCCAATAAATAAATAAACTATTTACAAGGGATCAATGCAAATAGATAAATAAAATCAAACCTGGCAAAAATTTGTCCCTTATTGAAATGGAATGGTCATCAATATATTTTAAAGAAAAAAGAAAAAAAAACATTGAATAAAGGATGCATCAAAGTATTAAATATATTTTAAGTAATAATTAGAAGAAAATGATACATATAGTATCTTGGAAAGGGTGGAGCCTAAAGTTGGATATTAGTTTGATACTAAGAAAGCAGGCGAACACTAGGGTTTTGATATCATAAATGGAAGAAGATGTTATATAAGGCTATCAACTAGATGAACACAAAACACAGTACAAACGATCCTAAAAACCAAACTCACCTTTGATGGCCCAATAGGTTTCAAAATTAATTTTTCTTGGGCTTGGGCCAATATATAGATTAGGACTAGCTTGATGACTATATTTTATAAATGTTGGCAAATTAGCTTTGTCTCCGGTGAAGTGACTTAATATATATTCTCTTGGCACACGCTATTATATAGTGTACCACATTCTTATCTCGTCTCTCTCGATACAATACAAAATCCTAGTCTCATGCCTTTTTCAATTTGTGTCCAATCTATCTCGATACTCTTATAGTAAAATAACCTTCAAAGTACTCATTCATCTATCAATATGGTTTGCATTTATATGAGTTTCAATGTTCTAAAGTGGTTGATGTTTTTACCATGCTTAGGTCATTCTACTCTGTGACTTATATGTGTTTTGAAATGGGTATATAAGGTGTCATTAATTTTTTGTAATTGCATATAGTTTGTTGAAAGTTCATACTATAACTTATTTGAAATAATATACATTTAGGATTTTTTTATGATATTATTAAAATTTTGAATTCTTTTATTTTCTTAATATGTTTATTATTTATAATAGAATAATTATTATGCAAAAAATTGGAGATTAAATTTGACTAGAGTATCAGTTGCTTAAAAAGTTTTAACACTTTAATTTTATAACTATATGGTTTTTCAGATAGATGAACTCAAGTAGTTACAAGATTCTTAGATACTTTTAATATTGAGACATGATTGAAAGTACCGATAATAGAGTTGTTGTCATTAATGATACTAGTCAAACATAATATTTTGCATCAAAGTAGATATTGATGATATGTTATTTTACGACATCTTGCATTCTTAATAAGGATAACACACAATTTATACACTTATGTTTACAAGTTTTGGATTGGTGATAGAATAATAAACATTATCAATGAGCAGAAATAGCGTTTTGAGATCTCTTGGGTCTTTTTGGGATACTGTTTTGACATTTTTTGGGCCTTTTCAAGATGGTTGTGTCCTTCACAAGTAGCAAATATTTAAGTCCATTAGAAAAAACTTTCGATGACACTCTGATACTCAATTTAATAATAATTTTATGATAAATTCCTCAAACAAGGGTGCTTATAAGAGGGGTGAAATGGTATATTTTGTACCATTTTTAATAATATAGTGGAAATGTTTTACTCTATACAACACATATTTGTAAATATTCCTAGTGTGATTATTATATATATAACCAAATTATTCTAATATATAAGGATGTAAGCACATATTGATCACATTATGTTTTCTTCATTGTAAATTTACGAAGCGCTTGAAAAGTACATTTGAAGACCTTTTATTTTAATATCTTTACTAATTTAATGATTAATGACCCATCATCCGAATTTTTTAAGTTGTATATATACTAGTAAAATTACCACTTAGATATGAATTCATCTTCATTTTTAAGGAATTAACCACTCATATTTCAAAGAAAGTATTTAATACAAAAGTGGCAGGTTTATTAATATGATCAACAATATAAGATTGTGAGGCGTTTAAACCATTTTGTCTGTTTACAAGAACGAATATATCGGGTGGGCTAGCCTATCTCACCCAAAATAACATGTTATTAGTCCTAATAATAATATTAGTATTGAAAATCATATTCTGAAACAATTAAATAAACAACCCAATAATACTCTTAAGGATGGAACATCTATTCATAGTTCGATCTATCAAAAATATTGCACCTAAAGTACATTTGCTTTACTCATAAAAAATAAACTTGATGAAAAAATAAAGGAAGCAATGATACGAATATATAACAAAATAAACATTATTTGATTTTTATATTCATGTTGATGTTGTACATTTTTTTTTGTCCAAATATTGTATTTGATATTTAATAGTTGGACAGAGAAAATGGAAGTTAATGTTGACATTATAAAAATGATACTACGTGGTTAAATGAAAGATTGGACTTGAAATAAATTAAGGCTTTAAGATTTAACTTTAAAATTTGTGGTGCAGGATGTTCTGTGAACAAAAGATATTTTTTTATAAAATTAAGCTTTGGTCAAAATAAAATATTAAACCTAAGGTAGACAATGGTCTCCCTAATAGGCAGCCCTGATTACACAAAAGCAAAAAACGTTAGTTCCACCCTTATCTTGTAAATGAAACCTTTCATTCCCCTTTTTTATATTTTTCTAACAATTGTAAGTCTTTTTTTATTGGCATTACATTATTAATTTTATTCCACGTGCCACTGTATAATTGATATTAATAAATAACAATACTGCCTCGTCTGCTATAACAGGACAACACTTATAACATAATGAAAAAACAAAAAAAATATAAAATTGTCACAAACTCGAAAAAAATATAGTACTTAAATATTACATTTGCAAAATTAGAGACTAATTCCAAGAAAATATTCAAATGTTAAGTTTGAACAGTACTAACAATTCAATCATAATATTTTTTTTATTCCTAAAATGTCAAGGACTATAACATTTTCATAGAAATATATTGCAAATTCTTTTTTAATCTTTATGTGAATTTTTTCTCCATACTAAATAGACTGAGAACTAAGAATACCCAACTAAAATTTTTAATATAAATAATTCCAATAAATAGAAAATGACATGTTTCCAATAAAGTTCAATTAACGAGTTTTTCCAAACTAGGAGAAAATATATTGAAAATTAAAAAAACATAATCAATCAAATTTACAAATAACAATAATACTTTTCTTCCTATCCATTAGAAATATCCAAAATAATGAAAAAGAGTATATCCATTATAAAGGAGAAATAATAAGCTATTTAAAAGACAATAAAAAAAGAATTAAACATTAACCTATGAAAGAATTTTCAATTGAAATGGAATGAGCAATCTAAAACAAAACAACACTTAAAGATAATCATTAGAAAAGGATGACACTATATATCAAATTTAAGTACAACTTACTAGTGTGATGTGTAATCTATAGATAAGAAATAGTTAGAGTTAGAGTTTGATATAATAAATAGTTGTGTTATGTGTTATGTACAATTAAAGGTATAATACTTATACCAATACTCGTATAAGTAACTTTTTTTATTAATATATTTTTTTACCTTTTGGTTAATTGAATAAATTTTGAGTTATCTTTTTTTTTATTATAACATAACATATAAAGTTAATTATAGTTTATTTTTAATTCTTTATACAATAAGTGTGATTAGTTTTTTTGTTATTTACTTCATTTGTTGAATTTTCAGTTATTTTTATTATCATAACATATTATATATAGTTAATTATGATGTATTTTTTATTCTTAATACAGTAAGGTGAAATTGTTTTTGTTATTATATAGTTTATCAAATTTTGATACTTTATCTTATTTGAATTACTATATATTTAAAAAATTATGATACTAGTAAAATGTGATTTAGATGTATTTTATCTTTGTTTATTAAGATTTTGAATTCTTTATTTCCTTAATATCTTTATTGTATATAGACAAGAAAGAATAAAATATCAAAAGAAAATTTGTAGCCATTACAATCTAAAACATTAACTAGACTTGGCTAAGAAGCCAGAAAACAAATCATCATTTTCTCAATCTTTCTTCTTCTTCCTTTCCAAACTCCCAGAAGCAGTTGCTGGAATATTGGAATGTGATGATGGATTGGTTAAACTCCCATCCCGAATGTTACTTCCTTGAAGATTAAGACTATCATAACTCTTGTTGAAGAAATTATCATGTGCCATCATTATTTTGCATTTCTTGTTGTACGCATTATCTGGTTTGGCTATTTCTTTTATTGATGAACTTGATGTAACGGTAGCTAGGATGGCGTAAGATTTGGATTGAACTCTGATATGCCTCACCTGAACAAGTCAAACAAGATACAAAATGTTAAAAAAACACAAAAAACTAAAATATGTGGATTCACTTAATATATCATATATATATCATTTTAAATTCCCCAACCCTTGACCAGAAAAAAACCCCAAATTATTTTGTCGTATTAAAATGACTACAATATCCTAAATGGTTAATGGCATTCATACATTGAATACTTTTAAAACGGCATTCATATCAATATGTATATAAGATTTACCATTCCTTTGATAAAATTTACTTTTTAATGTATATAAACATACACTACCTTACATAAACAACATTATACATTAGTCTATTATGTCTTTATAATTTTATCAAATGCCCCTTCAATCCATTTAAATCTAAAACAAAATCATGTTCTCCCTCAATTTATTTAAAAACTAATTTTATACAAACCCCACATAGCTGCAACATTACATGGCAAGAAAATCAAGCAAAGTGCACTTTTTATGTAAATTAACATCCAAATACAAAACAATTAACAAAGAAAAATTAAAATACAAATTAACCAAAGAAATTTAGCTTTGAAATAAGATGTAAAAATTGGTTTTTCAGAAAAGGAGTTGTAAACGGGGCAGGAGAGCATATATCCATTATAAACAAGAAGAAATAATTTTAGATCCAATAAATAAATAAACTATTTACAAGGGATCAATGCAAATAGATAAATAAAATCAAACCTGGCAAAAATTTGTCCCTTATTGAAATGGAATGGTCATCAATATATTTTAAAGAAAAAAGAAAAAAAACATTGAATAAAGGATGCATCAAAGTATTAAATATATTTTAAGTAATAATTAGAAGAAAATGATACATATAGTATCTTGGAAAGGGTGGAGCCTAAAGTTGGATATTAGTTTGATATTAAGAAAGCAGGCGAACACTAGGGTTTTTGATATCATAAATGGAAGAAGATGTTATATAAGGCTATCAACCAAATGAACACAAAACACAGTACAAACGATCCTAAAAACCAAAACACCTTTGATGGCCCAATAGGTTTTAAAATTAATTTTTCTTGGGCTTGGGCCAATATATAGATTATGACTAGCTTGATGACTATATTTTATAAATGTTGGCAAATTAGCTTTGTCTCTGGTGAAGTGATTTAATATTTATTCTCTTGGCACACGCTATTATATAGTGTACCACATTCTTAACTCATCTCTCTCGATACAATAGAAAATCCTAGTCTCGTGCCTTTTTCAATTTGTGTCCAATCTATCTCGATACTCTTATAGTAAAATAACCTTCAAAGTACTCATTCATCTATCAATATGGTTTGCATTTATATGAGTTTCAATGTTCTAAAGTGGTTGATGTTTTTACCATGCTTAGTTCATTCTACTCTGTGACTTATATGTGTTTTGAAATGGGTATATAATGTATCATTAATTTTTTGTAATTGCATATAGTTTGTTGAATGTTCATACTATAACTTATTTGAAATAATATACATTTAGGATTTTTTTATGATATTATTAAAATTTTGAATTCTTTTATTTTCTTAATATGTTTATTATTTATAATAGAATAATTATTATGCAAAAAATTTGAGATTAAATTTGACTAGAGTATCAGTTGCTTAAAAAGTTTTAACACTTTAATTTTATAACTATATGGTTTTTCAGATAGATGAACTCAAGTAGTTACAAGATTCTTAGATACTTTTAATATTGAGACATGATTGAAAGTACCGATAATAGAGTTGTTGTCATTAATGATACTAGTCAAACATAATATTTTGCATCAAAGTAGATATTGATGATATGTTATTTTACGACATCTTGCATTCTTAATAAGGATAACACACAATTTATACACTTATGTTTACAAGTTTTGGATTGGTGATAGAATAATAAACATTATCCATGAGCAGAAATAGCGTTTTGAGATCTCTTGGGTCTTTTTGGGATACTGTTTTGACATTTTTTGGGCCTTTTCAAAATGGTTGTGTCCTTCACAAGTAGCAAATATTTAAGTCCATTAGAAAAAACTTTCGATGACACTCTGATACTCAAGTTAATAATAATTTTATGATAAAGTCCTCAAGCAAGGGTGCTTATAAGAGGGGTGAAATGGTATATTTTGTACCATTTTTAATAATATAGTGGAAATGTTTTACTCTATACAACACATATTTGTACATATTCCTAGTGTGATTCTTATATATATAACCAAATTATTCTAATATATAAGGATTTAAGCACATATTGATCACATTATGTTTTCTTCATTGCAAATTTACGAAGCGCTTGAAAAGTAAATTTGAAGACCTTTTATTTTAATATCTTTACTAATTTAATGATTAATGACCCATCATCCGAATTTTTTAAGTTGTATATATACTAGTAAAATTACCACTTAGATATGAATTCATCTTCATTTTTAAGGAACTAACCACTCATATTTCAAAGAAAGTATTTAATACAAAAGTGGCAGGTTTATTAATATGATCAACAATATAAGATTGTGAGGCGTTTAAACCATTTTGTCTGTTTACAAGAACGAATATATCGGGTGGGCTAGCCTATCTCACCCAAAATAACATGTTATTAGTCCTAATAATAATATTAGTATTGAAAATCATATTCTGAAACAATTAAATAAACAACCCAATAATACTCTTAAGGATGGAACTTCTATTCATAGTTTGATCTATCAAAAATATTGCACCTAAAGTACATTTGATTTACTCATAAAAAAATGAACTAGATGAAAAAATAAAGGAAGCAATGATACGAATATATAACAAAATAAACATTATTTGATTTTTATATTCATGTTGATGTTGTACATTTTTTTTTGTCAAAATATTGTATTTGATATTTAATAGTTGGACAGAGAAAATGGAAGTTACTGTTGACAATATAAAAATGATACTACGTGGTTAAATGAAAGATTGGACTTGAAATAAATTAAGGCTTTAAGATTTAACTTTAAAATTTGTGGTGCAGGATGTTCTGTGAATAAAAGATATTTTTTTATAAAATTAAGCTTTTGTCAAAATAAAATATTAAACCTAAGGTAGACAATGGTCTCCCTAATAGGCAGCCCTGATTACACAAAAGCAAAAGAGGTTAGTTCCACCCTTATCTTGTAAATGAAACCTTTCATTCCCCTTTTTTATGTTTTTCTAAAAATTGTAAGTCTTTTTTTATTGGCATTACATTATTAATTTTATTCCACGTGCCACTGTATAATTGATATTAATAAATAACAATACTGCCTCGTCTGCTATAACAGGACAACACTTATAACATAATGAAAAAACAAAAAAAATATAAAATTGTCACAAACTCGAAAAAAATATAGTACTTAAATATTACATTTGCAAAATTAGAGACTAATTCCAAGAAAAAATTCAAATGTTAAGTTTGAACAGTACTAACAATTCAATCATCATATTTTTTTTATTCCTAAAATGTCAAGGACTATAACATTTTCATAGAAATATATTGCAAATTCTTTTTTAATTTTTATGTGAATTTTTTCTCCATACTAAATAGACTGAGAACTAAGAATACCCAACTAAAATTTTTAATATAAATAATTCCAATAAATAGAAAATGACATGTTTCCAATAAAGTTCAATTAACGAGTTTTTCCAAACTAGGAGAAAATATATTGAAAATTAAAAAAACATAATCAATCAAATTTACAAATAACAATAATACTTTTCTTCCTATCCATTAGAAATATCCAAAATAATGAAAAAGAGTATATCCATTATAAAGGAGAAATAATAAGCTATTTAAAAGACAATAAAAAAAGAATTAAACATTAACCTATGAAAGAATTTTCAATTGAAATGGAATGAGCAATCTAAAACAAAACAACACTTAAGATAATCATTAGAAAAGGATGACACTATATATCAAATTTAAGTACAATTTACTAGTGTGATGTGTAATCTATAGATAAGAAATAGTTAGGGTTAGAGTTTGATATAATAAATAGTTGTGTTATGTGTTATGTACAATTAAAGGTATAATACTTATACCAATACTCGTATAAGTAACTTTTTTTATTAATATATTTTTTTACCTTTTGGTTAATTGAATAAATTTTGAGTTATCTTTTTTTTATTATAACATAACATATAAAGTTAATTATAGTTTATTTTTAATTCTTTATACAATAAGTGCGATTAGTTTTTTTGTTATTTACATCATTTGTTGAATTTTCAGTTATTTTTATTATCATAACATATTATATATAGTTAATTATGATGTATTTTTATTCTTAATACAGTAAGGTGAAATTGTTTTTGTTATTATATAGTTTATTAAATTTTGATACTTTATCTTATTTGAATTACTATATATTTAAAAAATTATGATACTAGTAAAATGTGATTTAGATGTATTTTATCTTTAATTATTAAGATTTTGAATTCTTTATTTCCTTAATATCTTTATTGTATATAGACAAGCAAGAATAAAATATCAAAAGAAAATTTGTAGCCATTACAATCTAAAACATTAACTAGACTTGGCTAAGAAGCCAGAAAACAGATCATCATTTTCTCAATCTTTCTTCTTCTTCCTTTCCAAACTCCCAGAAGCAGTTGCTGGAGTATTGGAATGTGATGATGGATTGGTTAAACTCCCATCCCGAATGTTACTTCCTTGAAGATTAAGACTATCATAACTCTTGTTGAAGAAATTATCATGTGCCATCATTATTTTGCATTTCTTGTTGTACGCATTATCTGGTTTGGCTATTTCTTTTATTGATGAACTTGATGTAACAGTAGCTAGGATGGCGTAAGATTTGGATTGAACTCTGATATGCCTCACCTGAACAAGTCAAACAAGATACAAAATGTTAAAAAAACACAAAAAACTAAAATATGTGGATTCACTTAATATATCATATATATATCATTTTAAATTCCCCAACCCTTGACCAGAAAAAAACCCCAAATTATTTTGTCGTATTAAAATGACTACAATATCCTAAATGGCTAATGGCATTCATACATTGAATACTTTTAAAACGGCATTCATATCAATATGTATATAAGATTTACCATTCCTTCGATAAAATTTATTTTTTAATGTATATAAACATACACTACCTTACATAAACAACATTACACATTAGTCTATTATGTCTTTATAATTTTATCAAATCCTCCTTCAATCCATTTAACTCTAAAACAAAATCATGTTCTCCCACAATTTATTTAAAAACTAATTTTATACAAACCCCACATAGCTGCAACATTACATGGCAAGAAAATCAAGCAAAGTGCACTTTTTATGTAAATTAACATCCAAATACAAAACAATTAACAAAGAAAAATTAAAATACAAATTAACCAAAGAAATTTAGATTTGAAATAAGATGTAAAAATTGGTTTTTCAGAAAAGGAGTTGTAAACGGGGCAGGAGAGCATATATCCATTATAAACAAGAAGAATTAATTTTAGATCCAATAAATAAATAAACTATTTACAAGGGATCAATGCAAATAGATAAATAAAATCAAACCTGGCAAAAATTTGTCCCTTATTGAAATGGAATGGTCATCAATATATTTTAAAGAAAAAAGAAAAAAAACATTGAATAAAGGATGCATCAAAGTATTAAATATATTTTAAGTAATAATTAGAAGAAAATGATACATATAGTATCTTGGAAAGGGTGGAGCCTAAAGTTGGATATTAGTTTGATATTAAGAAAGCAGGCGAACACTAGGGTTTTTGATATCATAAATGGAAGAAGATGTTATATAAGGCTATCAACCAGATGAACACAAAACATAGTACAAACGATCCTAAAAACCAAACTCACCTTTGATGGCCCAATAGGTTTCAAAATTAATTTTTCTTGGGCTTGGGCCAATATATAGATTAGGACTAGCTTGATGACTATATTTTATAAATGTTGGCAAATTAGCTTTGTCTCTGGTGAAGTGATTTAATATTTATTCTCTTGGCACACGCTATTATATAGTGTACCACATTCTTAACTCATCTCTCTCGATACAATACAAAATCCTAGTCTCGTGCCTTTTTCAATTTGTGTCCAATCTATCTCGATACTCTTATAGTAAAATAACCTTCAAAGTACTCATTCATCTATCAATATGGTTTGCATTTATATGAGTTTCAATGTTCTAAAGTGGTTGATGTTTTTACCATGCTTAGTTCATTCTACTCTGTGACTTATATGTGTTTTTAAATGGGTATATAATGTGTCATTAATTTTTTGTAATTGCATATAGTTTGTTGAATGTTCATACTATAACTTATTTGAAATAATATACATTTAGGATTTTTTTATGATATTATTAAAATTTTGAATTCTTTTATTTTCTTAATATGTTTATTATTTATAACAGAATAATTATTATGCAAAAAATTTGAGATTAAATTTGACTAGAGTATCAGTTGCTTAAAAAGTTTTAACACTTTAATTTTACAACTATATGGTTTTTCAGATGGATGACCTCAAGTAGTTACAAGATTCTTAGATACTTTTAATATTGAGACATGATTGAAAGTACCGATAATAGAGTTGTTGTCATTAATGATACTAGTCAAACATAATATTTTGCATCAAAGTAGATATTGATGATATGTTATTTTACGACATCCTGCATTATTAATAAGGATAACACACAATTTATACACTTATGTTTACAAGTTTTGGATTGGTGATAGAATAATAAACATTATCCATGAGCAGAAATAGCGTTTTGAGATCTCTTGGATCTTTTTGGGATACTGTTTTGACATTTTTTGGGCCTTTTTAAGATGGTTGTGTCCTTCACAAGTAGCAAATATTTAAGTCCATTAGAAAAAACTTTCGATGAAACTCTGATACTCAAGTTAATAATAATTTTATGATAAAGTCCTCAAACAAGGGTGCTTATAAGAGGGGTGAAATGGTATATTTTGTACCATTTTTAATAATATAGTGGAAATGTTTTACTCTATACAACACATATTTGTAAATATTCCTAGTGTGATTCTTATATATATAACCAAATTATTCTAATATATAAGGATGTAAGCACATATTGATCACATTATGTTTTCTTCATTGTAAATTTACGAAGCGCTTGAAAAGTACATTTGAAGACCTTTTATTTTAATATCTTTACTAATTTAATGATTAATGACCCATCATCCGAATTTTTTAAGTTGTATATATACTAGTAAAATTACCACTTAGATATGAATTCATCTTCATTTTTAAGGAACTAACCACTCATATTTCAAAGAAAGTATTTAATACAAAAGTGGCAGGTTTATTAATATGATCAACAATATAAGATTGTGAGGCGTTTAAACCATTTTGTCCGTTTACAAGAACGAATATATCGGGTGGGCTAGCCTATCTCACCCAAAATAACATGTTATTAGTCCTAATAATAATATTAGTATTGAAAATCATATTCTGAAACAATTAAATAAACAACCCAATAATACTCTTAAGGATGGATTCATAGTTCGATCTATCAAAAATATTGCACCTAAAGTACATTTGCTTTACTCATAAAAAAATGAACTTGATGAAAAAATAAAGGAAGCAATGATACGAATATATAACAAAATAAACATTATTTGATATTTATTTTCAAGTTGATATTGTACATTTTTTTTGTCAAAATATTGTATTTGATATTTAATAGTTGGACAGAGAAAATAGAAGTTACTGTTGACAATATAAAAATGATACTACGTGGTTAAATGAAAGATTGGACTTGAAATAAATTAAGGCTTTAAGATTTAACTTTAAAATTTGTGGTGCAGGATGTTCTATGAACAAAAGATATTTTTTTATAAAATTAAGCTTTGGTCAAAATAAAATATTAAACCTAAGGTAGACAATGGTCTCCCTAATAGGCAGCCCTCATTACACAAAAGAAAAAGAGGTTAGTTCCACCCTTATCTTGTAAATGAAACCTTTCATTCCCCTTTTTTATGTTTTTCTAACAATTGTAAGTCTTTTTTTATTGGCATTACATTATTAATTTTATTCCACGTGCCATTGTATAATTGATATTAATAAATAACTATACTGCCTCGTCTTCCATAACATGACAACACTTATAATATAATGCAAAAACAAAAAAAAAAAGATAAAATTGTCACAAACTCGAAAAAAATATAGGACTTAAATATTACATTTGCAAAATTAGAGACTAATTCCAAGAAAAAATTCAAATGTAAACTTTGAAGAGTATTAACAATTCAATCATCATATTTTTTTTATTCCTAAAATGTCAACGACTATAACATTTTCATAGAAATATATTGCAAATTCTTTTTTAATTTTTATGTGAATTTTTTTCCATACTAAATAGACTGAGAACTAAGAATACCAAACTAAAATTTTCAAAATGAATAATTCCAATAAATAAAAAATGACATGTTTCCAATAAAGTTCAAGTAACGAGTTTTCCAAACTAGGAGAAAATATATTGAAAAATAAAAAAACATAATCAATCAAATTTACACATAACAATAATACTTTTCTACCTATCCATTAGAAATATCCAAAATAATGAAAAAGAGTGTATCCATTATAAAGGAGAAATAATAAGCTATTTACAAGACAATAAAAAAAGAATTGAACATTAACCTCTGAAAGAATTTTCAATTGAGATGGAATGATCAATCTAAAACAAAACAACACTTAAAGATAATCATTACAAAAGGATGACACTATATATCAAATTTAAGTACAATTTACTAGTGTGATGTGTAATGTATAGATAAGAAATAGTTAGGGTTAGAGTTTGATATAATAAATAGTTGTGTTATGTGTTATGTGTTATGTACAATTAAAGGTATAATAATTATTTTGTCGTATTAAAATGACTACAATGTCATAATTGGCTAATGGCATTCATACATAGAATACTTTTACCACGGCATTCATATTAATCTGTACATAAGATTTACCATTCCTTCGATAAAATTTATTTTATAATGTATAGAAACATATACTACATTACATAAACAACATTATTCATTAGTCTATTATGTCTTTGTAATTTTATCAAATCCCCCTTGAACCCATCAAAGTCTAAAACAAAATCTGTTAAGTCTGACAATGTCAAAGTTGGTAGATTAGTGCTAATTAAGCACCTGCTTATTAGGAGTAATTAGATAGAATTTGTTTTGAATTAGTTTGTAACAGATATCACTATCTGTTTAATAAACTTTTAAAAGTATTTTCCAGAACTTTGTGTGTGATTAAAAGCCTTTCATATTCTGGTATCAGATCCACGAAAGAGGTTGGGCAAGTTTCAAGTGAGTGAAACACGAGAGGTTTCAAGCGAGTGAAATACGAGTGATTGGGAGTAAACACTGCAAGTGTAGGTGAGGGTGACAATGGCTGAGGGTAACAGCTTTTCACAAGCGTGCATCCCCAAGTTTGATGGGGATTATGATTATTGGAGTTTGGTCATGGAAAATATTCTTAGATCAAAGGAGTATTGGAGCGTAGTCAAGGGAGGCTATACAGAACCAAAACCAGGCGATGAAGAGACATTGACACCAGCTCAGAGGAAGACTCTAGAAGAAGCGAGGCTGAAGGATTTGAAGGCCAAGAATTATCTCTTCAATTCCATCGACAAGGCCATCTTGAAGACAATTACTCAAAAGACGACGACCAAACAAGTGTGGGACTCTATGAAGGTGAAGTATCAAGGAAATGCACGGGTGCAGCGTGCCCCACTTCAAACTCTTCGCAGAGATTTTGAGCTACTGTAGATGAGATCGGGAGAGACAGTCAATAATTATTTCGGGAGAGTGATGATGTGAGCAAATGACATGAGAAACTGCGGTGACGACATGCCGGATGTCAAGATTGTTGAAAAGATTCTACATACCCTTACCGAGAATTTCAATTACATTGTGTGCTCGATTGAAGAGTCGAAAGACATCGATAGTCTTTCAGTTGATGCCTTACAAAGCTCGTTGCTGGTCCATGAGCAGAAGTTTCGAAAGAGTGATGGAGATGAGCAAGCACTGAAGGTTAGTTATGATGAAAGAGGAAACAGAGGCAGAGGAGCTGCGACTAGAGGCCGAGTGATAGGCCGAGGGAGAGGTAGAGGGAGGCAATTTGACAAGGCCTCTGTGGAATGTTACAATGTCATCAACTAGGGCATTTTCAATACGAATGTCCTAGTTGGAACAAGAAAGTGAACTATGCTGAGATTGATGAGGAAGAAGAGATTCTTCTAATGAGCTTTGTGGAAACCAATAATTCAAAAAGGGAAGAGGCGTGGTTTTTAGATTCTGGATGTAGTAACTACATGTGTGGGAAGAGAGAGTGTTTCTCGGATTTTGATAGTACATACAGACATTCGGTGAAGCTCAGCAACAATACAAAAATGGAAGTGATGGGGAAAGGAAATATACGGCTGAAAATCGAGGGCATAACTTCAAGAACGAGAATTATCTATTCTTATAAAGCATGGAGTATGCAAGCTATATCATCCAAGGAGGGGTTTGATCATGCAGACATGGATGACTGCGAATAGGATGTTTGTGTTGTTGGCTGGTGTCGTACCAGAAAGTTCTACTTGCTTACAAACAATGACAGAAGATAAAACGCAGCTATGGCACCGGAGATATGGACATTTAAGCTATAAGGGACTGCGAACGTTAAGTTACAAAGAAATGGTAAAAGGCATTCCACAATTAAAAGCTACAACTAAGTCATGTACCAATTGCTTGGTAGGCAAGCAACACATAGAGGCGATTCCAAAAAGGAGTAAGTGGCGTGCCTCCAAGAAATTGTAGCTCATACATGCCGATATTTGCGGCCCAATCACACCATCTTCTAACAGTAACAGAAGGTACATTTTAACATTCATTGACGATTATAGTAGAAAGGTGTGGATATATTTTCTGATCGAAAAGTCGGAGGCATTTACAACTTTCAAACATTATAAGAGTCTTGTCGAAAAGGAGTCTGGAGTACCTATATGTTCTTTACGCACCGACAGAGGTGGGGAATTCACCTCCACAGAGTTTAATACTTTTTGTAAAGATAATGGTATAAGCAGGAAACTCACAACATCTTACACCCCACAATAGAATGGGGTAGCCGAACGCAAGAACCGAACTATCATGAATATGGTTCGGTGTATGTTGTCTGACTTGGCGGTACCAAAGAGTTTATGGCCAGAAGCTGCGAGATGGACAACACATGTCCTCAATAGAAGTCCGACGTCGGTAGTGAAAGAGAAAACACCGGAGGAGATGTGGAGTGGAATTAAACCTAAAGTGGACTATTTTAAGGTTTTTGGATGCTTAGCCAATGTTCACGTGCCAGATCAGAAAAGAAAGAAGTTGGATGATAAAAGCTTCCCTTGTGTGTTACTTGGAGTAAGCGACGAGTCGAAAGCATATCGGTTGTTTGATCCAAGAACCAAGAAGATAGTCACAAGTCGAGATGTGAGTTTTGAAGAAGCTGGAATTGGGGGAGAACAGAAGAGGAAGTGAAACAAGATATATTTACTTGGGAAGGTTGTGATGAAAATAAAGCTGAAGAGTCCGAGGATGAAGACCGAGAAGTTACTGTACCAGTGGTCAATCAAGAGGGATCAAGTGATGTTCCTAGGGAAGCAAATAGATCAAGGAGAGCTCCTCCATACTTGCAAGATTATGTATCAGGAGAAGGTCTTTCAGAAGGAGAAGATTCAGAAGGAGAAGATGAGTCAAACAATTTTGCAATGTTTGCTTCCTATGAAGATCCTTGTACCTTTGAAGAAGCGGCAGTAGAAGAAAAATGGAGAAAGGCTATGGATTGCGAGATGGAGTCCATTGAGAAGAATGAGACCTGGCAGCTTACACAACTACCAACCGGAGCAAAGAAAATTGGTATAAAGTGGGTCTTCAAGACCAAATTGAATGAGAATGGTGAGGTAGACAAGTACAAGGCCCGATTGGTAGCTAAAGGTTATGCTCAACAACATGGGATCGATTATAATGAGGTCTTTGCTCCAATAGCAAAGTGGGATACAATTCGGATGGTTCTAGCACTAGCAGCACAAAAAGGTTGGAGCGTGTACCAACTTGATGTTAAAAGTGCGTTTCTTAACGGTGATCTGGATGAGGATGTGTATGTGGAGCAGCCGATGGGATATGTTCGTAAAGGTGAAGAGCAGAAGGTTTACAAGCTATGAAAGGCACTTTATGGTTTGAAGCAAGCACAGCGCGCTTGGTACAGTAAAATTGAGACATATTTTCTCAAAGAAGGCTTTACACGATGCAATTATGAGCATACTCTTTTTGGTAAGTCCAAAGAAGGAGGCAAGAAACTACTAATTATATTTTTGTATGTTGATGACTTGATCTTTACGGGTAATGATGCTAGCATGTTTGAGAGGTTTAAGAGCTCCATGAAAGATGAGTTTGAGATGACAGATTTAGGGAAGATGAAATACTTCCTTGGTGTTGAGATTATACAGAAACCAGAAGGCATTTATTTGAGTCAGAAGAAATATGCAGGTGAGTTATTGGAGAGGTTTCACTTACAGAATGGACACCCAGTCAAAAATCCGATTGTACCAGGTGCTAAATTCTCAAAAGAAGGAGGAGGAGCTAAAGTGGATGCAACCTTCTACAAACAGTTAATCGGAAGTCTCATGTATATTACTGCTACAAGGCCAGATTTGATGTATGTGGCATGTTTGTTAAGTAGATATATGGATAGTCCCACCGAGATGCATATGCAAGCAGCAAAGAGGGTGTTACGTTATTTAAAAGGTACCGTGTCTTTGAGTTTGTTTTACAAAAGAGATTATACAATAGAGCTAGTTGCATACACAGATAGTGATTACGCCGGGGATATTGATGATAGAAGGAGTACGAGTGGTTATGTGTTTCTGTTGAATGGTGGGGCAGTTTCTTGGGCTTCGAAGAAGCAGCCGGTGGTGACGTTGTCAACTACTGAGGCAGAATTTGTTGCAGCAGCAGCTTGTGCTTGTCAATATGTCTAGATGCGAAGAATTCTGGAGCAGCTTGGTTGTTTACACATATCCTACAACTATCATGTGTAATCCAGTTCTACATGGCCGGAGTAAACATATTGATGTTAGATTTCATTTCTTAAGGGATCTTACAAAGGAGGAGATTGTAAGACTTATTCATTGTGGCACAAAGGAGCAAGTAGCTGATATAATGACCAAGCCTCTGAAGCTTGATGTGTTCATAAAGATGCGAGAAGAACTTGGAGTGTGTGAGGTACAACAAAGCTTAAACTGAAACTGAATGTTACTGTGTTCAGTTTAGGGGAGGCATTGTTAAGTCTGACAATGTCAAAGTTGGTAGATTAGTGCTAAATAAGCTCCTGCTTATTAGGAGTAATTAGATAGAATTTGTTTTGAATTAGTTTGTAACAGATATCACTATCTGTACGTGAGTATCTCATAATGTAAAGGCTATAAAAAGCCTGGAGTTGTTTAATAAACTTATAAAAGTATTTTCCAGAACTTTATGTGTGATTAAAAGTCTTTCATATTCTTCTCCCTCAATTTGTTTAAAAACTAAATTTAATACAAACCCCACATAACTGCTACATTACATGGCAAGAAAATCAAGCAGAGTGCATTTTTTCGGTAATTGACATCCAAATACAAAACAATTAACAAAGAAAAATTAAAATACAAATTAACCAACGAAAGCTTTGAAATAAGATGTAAAAATTGGGTTTTCAGAAAAGGAGCTGTGAGAGTATATATCCATTATAAACAAGAAGAAATAATTTTAGATCCAATAAATAAATAAACTATTTACAAGGGATCAATGCAAATAAATAAATAAAATCAAACCTGGCCAAAATTTGTCTCTTATTGAAATGGAATGGTCATCAATCAAAAAAAAGAACACTTGACTGGAAGAGAAGAAGATCGACCGAGAAAAAAGAAAGAAAACATTGAAAAGAGGATGCATAAAAGTATTAAATATATTCTAAGTAACATTAGAAGAAAATGATACATATAGTACAGAGTACTGATTATTTTGTGTGTGTAATGTGTTATTTATATCTTGGAAAGGGTGGAGCCTAAATTTCGATATTATTTTGATATTAGGAAAGCAGTCGGCGCAAGGGTTTTTGATATCATCAATGGAAGAAGATGTTAACCCATTACAAACTGTCCTAAAAACCAAACTCACCTTTGATGGGCCAATAGGTTTTAAAATTAATCCTAGTCTCATGCCTTTTTCAATTTGTGTCCAATCTATCTCGATACTCTTATAGTAAAATAACCTTCAAAGTACTCATTCATCTAATAATATGGTTTGCATTTATATGAGTTTCAATGTTCTAAAGTGGTTGATGTTTTTACCATGCTTAGTTCTTTCTACTCTGTGACTTATATGTGTTTGAAAATGGGTATATAAGGCGTCATTAATTTTTTGTAATTGCATATTATTTGTCGAATTTTCCTACTATAAGTTATTTGAAATAATATACATTTAGGATTTTTTTATGATATTATTGAAATTTTGAATTCTTTTATTTTCTTAATATGTTTATCATTTATTATAGAATAATTATTATGCAATGAATTTGAGATTAAACTTGACTAGATTATCAGTTGCTTAAAAGGTTTTAACACTTTAATTTTATAATTATATGGTTTTTTAGATGCATGAACTCGAGTATTTACAAGATTCTTAGATACTTTTAATATTGAGACATGATTGAAAGTACCGATAATAGAGTTGTTGTCATTTATGATACTAGTTAAACATAATATTTTGCATCAAAGTAGATATTGACGATATGTTGTTTTACGACATCTTGAATTCTTAATAAGGATAACACACAATTTATACACCTATGGTTACAAGTTTGGAATTGTGATAGAATAATAAACATTATCCATGAGCAAAAATAGCATTTTCAGATCTTTTGGGTCTTTTTGAGATAGTGTTTTGAGTTCTTTTTGGGCCTTTTCAAGATGGTTGTGTCCTTCACAAGTAGCAAATACTTATGTCCATTAAAAAAAACTTTCGATGACACTCTGATACTCAAGTTAATAATAAATTTATGATAAAGCCCTCAAACAAGGGTGCTTATAAGAGGGGTGAAATGGTATATTTTGTACCATTTTCAATAATATAGTGGAAATATTTTATTCTACTTGGAAATGATCGTTACAACACATATTTGTAAATATTCCTAGTGTTATTCTTATTTATATAACCAAATTATTCTAATATATAAGGATGTAAGCACATATTGATCACATTATGCTTTCTTCATTGTAAATTTAAGCAGCGCTTGATAAGTACATTTGAAGACCTTTTATTTTAATATCTTTACTATTTTAATGATTAATGACCCATCATCCGAATTTTTTAAGTGTGATATATTCTAGTAAAACTACCTATTAAATATGAATTCATCTTCATTTTTAAGGAACTAACCACTCATATTTCAAAGAAAGTATTTAATACAAAAGTGGCGGGTTTATTAAGATGATCAACAAAATAAGATTGTGAGGCGTTTAGACCATTTTGTCCCTTTACAAGAATGAATATATCGGGTGGGCTAGCCTATCTCACCCAAAATAACATGTTAGTAGTCCTAATAATAATATTAGTATTGAGAATCATATTCTGAAACAGTTAAATAAACAACCCAATAATACTCTTAAGGATGGAACTTCTATTCATAGTTCGATCTATCAAAAATATTGCACCTAAAGTACATTTGCTTTAGTCATAAAAAAAGTGAACTTGATGAAAAAAGAAAGTAAGCAATGCTACGAATATATAACAAAATAAACATTATTTGATTTTTACTTTCATGTTGATGTTGTATTTTTTTGTGTCAAAACGTTGTATTTTATATTTAATAGTTGGACAGAGAAAATATAAGTTACTTTTGACAATATAAAAATGATACTACGTGGTTGAATGATAGATTGGACTTGAAATAAATAATGGCTTTGAGATTTAACTTCAAAAATTGTGGGGCAGGATGTTCTGTGAACAAATGATATTTTTTTATAAAATTAAGCTTTGGTCAAAATAAAATATTAAAACTAAGGTAGACAATGGCCTCCCTAATAGGCAGTCCTGATTACACAAAAGCAAAAGAGGTTAGTTCCACCCTTATCTTGTAAATGAAACCTTTTAGTCCCCTTTTTATGTTTTTCTAACAATGTTAAGTCTTTTTTTATTGGCATTACATTATTAATTTTATTCCACGAGCCATTGTATAATTTATATTAATAAATAACTATACTGCCTCGTCTGCCATAACATGACAACACTTATAACATAATGAAAAAAAAAAAAAAGATAAAATTGTCATAAGCTCAAAAAAATATAGGACTTAAATATTACATTTACAAAATTAGTGACTAATTCTAAGAAAAAATACAAATGTTAAGTTTGAAGAGTATTAACAATTCAATCATCATATTTTTTTTATTCCTAAAATGTCAAGGACTATAACATTTTCATAGAAATATATTGCAAATTTTTTTACATACTAAATAGACTGATAACCAAGAATACCCAACTAAAATTTTCAATATAAATAATTCCAATAAATAAAAAATGACATGTTTCCAATAAAGTTCAAGTAACGAGTTTTCCAAACTAGGAGAAAATATATTGAAAAATAAAAAAAACATAATCAATCAAATTTACAATTAACATAATACTTTTCTTCCTATCCATTAGAAATATCCAAAATAATGAAAAAGAGTATATCCATTATAAAGGAGAACTAATAAGCTATTTACAAGACAATAAAAAAAGAATTAACATTAACCTGTGAAAGAATTTTTAATTGAAATGGAATGATAAATCTAAAACAAAACAACACTTACAGATAACCATTATAAAAGGATGACACTATATATCAATTTAAGTACAATTAACTAGTGTGATGTGTAATGTATAGATAAGAAATTTTTGGGGATAGAGTTTGATATAATAAATAGTTGTGTTATGTGTTATGTACAATTAAAGGTATAATACTTATACCCATACTCGTATAAGTAACTTTTTTTATTAATATATTTTTCTACCTTTTGGTTAATTGAATAAATTTTGAGTTATCTTTTTTATATTATAACATATCATATAAAGTTAATTATGGTTTTTTTAACTCTTTATACAATAAGTGCGATTAGTTTTTTGATTAAGAGTGATAGGAGCAAATATGAAACTTCTGGAGTTGTACTAGAAACTCTATAAAGACTTCTGTTCTTTTGTAATTTCACTTTTTCTTCTGTTCTTTTGTAATTTCACTTTTTCTTAATGGCGTTTAAGCCTCTCATGTATGAACAAAAAAGTAATGAGACCAATACTAACAGAGCCCGACCAACCCATTAAGCCCAATAAATATAAATAAATATAACCGTTAAGCCCATTAATTTTAAAATAAATCTATTATATAACATTACTACTATAGCATTATGCACTGGTTTGGTGATTCTCAAGTGTTCGGCTGGGAAACTGACATCCCGAATGTCACAGGGACTTCAAGCGCAATTGTCCAGGAATATGGCTATTTGGGAGGTGAGGTGATGCGGTCAGAACATCCTCAACAGGTGCAGCACTTCGAGGAATGATCCACTATCAGCACCAGCATCTGAAACAGGTTATACGATTTCGGATAATATGTCTGCTTCCCTTGAGCCGTTATTAGATGGTGGAATAAAAATTTGTCAAAAGTATATTTGATGGGTCTCATGGAACGTCTTTATGTCTTTATTGGGGTGATGATTGAGACAATTTGGAAAGAGTCGTGTTTCCAACCGCAAAAACGATGGTAAGTTGAGTGCAATTTGTGGAAAATAATTATACTAGACATTGGGGTCATGTGCCAGGTAAATCAACGCTTAGACAACTATAAATATTATTGGGTGGAGTAAAAAAATCTGAGGGGTTAATTTGATAACAAATAAAAGTTGTAACGATTGGCGACATGTTGGGGTTGAGGCGGCTTAGTTCGTGGGAAGGAAATTGAATTTTTAGTTTCTCTATGAAGATAAATCATAACATGGCAGTTATTATTGAGTTTATAGGCTCTAAGTGAAGGGCTAAATATGGTGCAAGGGTAGGCATGTAAGAAGTAGAGGTATAAGTGGACTCTTGGGAAGCAATCGAGGTTATTAGAAATGTATAGTATGGAAGAGGTTATAAGTGGACTGAAAACATATTACCTAGTTGAAGAAGTCCATTAAAGAAATACTATTAGGAGATTAGAAAACTATTGAGAAAATACCATCAAACCCCCATTGAGAATAAAAAAGCCATTACAAGAATTAGAAATCCATCAAAGGATCAAAGAAATCCTTTGTTTTATTTTCGACAGGAAATGAGGGTGGTGTATTTGGTGGAAAGAGTAATGAAACAAATATGAGTTTGGTAGTTAATGAATCCCCTATAAAATTAATGTTCTTTTTTGTTATAAGAGAGCTTCAGTGAATCGTTAGATAACTTTAAAACTAGAACATCATCAATTAAACATGGGGTATATATCAATCATGGCATCTTCCACCTTATCCGGTCTCGCGTTAGAATGCTCAATTATCTGTTAGGAAGATCGTTGGGTCGACAAGATTACTCTACTTGTGTCGTCTGCTCGTGCTAACCAATTCGCACATGAGTTCCCCTCCCTGAAGGTCCCTTTCAAAGTAAATAACCTCTTCCATACTATACATTTCTAATAACCTCGATTGCTTCCCAAGAATCCACTTCTACCTCTACTTCTTACATGCCTACCCTTGCACCATATTTAGCCCTTCACTTAGAGCCTATAAACTCAATAATAACGGCCATGTCATGATTTATCTTCATAGAGAAACTAAAAATTCAATTACCTTCCCACGAACTAAGCCGCCTCAACCCCAACATGTCGCCAATCGTTATAACTTTTATTTGTTATCAAATTAACCCCTCAGATTTTTTTACTCCACCCAATAAGATTTACAGTTGCCTAAGTGTTGATTTACATGGCACATGACCCCAATGTCTAGTATAATTATTTTCCACAAATTTCACTCTCCTTACCATCTTTTTTGCGGTTGGAAACTCGACTCTTTCCAAATTGTCTCAATCATCACCCCAATAAAGACATAAAGACGTTCCATGAGACCCATCAAATATACTCTTGACAAATTTTTATTCCACCATCTAATATCGAACGGCTCAAGGGCAGCAGACATATTATCCGAAATCGCATAACTGGTGCTGATAGTGGATCATTCTTCGAAGTGCTGCACCTGTTGAGGATGTTCTGACCGCATCACCTCACCTCCCAAATAGCCATATTCCTGGACAATTGCGCTTGAAGTCCCTGTGACATTCGGGATGTCAGTTTCCCAGCCGAACACTTGAGAAGCACCAAACCAGTGTATAATGCTATAGAAGTAATGTTAATGAAATTTCTATGATAGATTTATTTTAATATTAATGGGCTTAACGGTTATATTTATTTATATTTATTGGGCTTAATGGGTTGGTCGGGCTCTGTTAGTATTGGTCTCATTACTTTTTTGTTCATACATGAGAGGCTTAAACGCCATTAAGAAAAAGTGAAATTACAAAAGAACAGAAGCCCTTATAGAGTTTCTAGTACAACTCCAGAAGTTTCATATTTGCTCCTATCACTCGTAATCAAAAAACTAATCGCTCTTATTGTATAAAGAGTTAAAAAACCATAATTAACTTTATATGATATGTTATAATAAAAAAAAGATAACTCAAAATTTATTCAATTAACCAAAAGGTAGAAAAATATATTAATAAAAAAAGGTACTTATACGAGTATGGGTATAAGTATTATACCTTTAATTGTACATAGCACATAACACAACTATTTATTATATCAAACTCTATCCCCAACTATTTCGTATCTATACATTACACATCACACTAGTTAATTGTACTTAAATTGATATATAGTGTCATCCTTTTGTAATGGTTATCATTAAGTATTGTTTTGTTTTAGATTTATCATTCCATTTCAATTAAAATTCTTTCACAAGTTAATGTTAATTCTTTTTTTATTGTCTTGTAAATAGCTTATTAGTTCTCCTTTATAATGGATATACTCTTTTTCATTATTTTGGATATTTCTAATGGATAGGAAGAAAAGTATTATTGTTATTTGTAAATTTGATTGATTATGTTTTTTTATTTTTCAATATATTTTCTCCTAGTTTGGAAAACTCGTTACTTGAACTTTATTGGAAACATGTCATTTTTTATTTATTGGAATTATTTATATTGAAAATTTTAGTTGGGTATTCTTGGTTATCAGTCTATTTAGTATGTAAAAAAATCACATAAAAAAAAATTTGCAATATATTTCTATAAAAAAATATGATGATTGAATTGTTAATACTCTTCAAACTTAACATTTGTATATTTTCTTAGAATTAGTCTCTAATTTTGTAAATGTAATATTTAAGTCCAATATTTTTTGAGCTTGTGACAATTTTTTTTTTTTGTTTTTTCCTTACGTAATAAGTGTTTTCCTGTTATGGCAGACGAGGCAGTATAGTTATTTATTAATATCAATTATAAAGTGGCACATGGAATAAAATTAATAATGTAATGCCAATAAAAAAAAGGCTTACCATTGTTAGAAAAACATGAAAAGGGGACTAAAAGGTTTCATTTACGGTAATAAAGAAAATAAGAAAGTCATGGATATTAATCCGACGAATACCGATAATGCTCAAATTATATGGACATGTGATGCTTCTTTCGTTTCTAGTAAAGAACAAGCGGAAATCGCGGGCGTTGGAGTTAATAAAGAGGGATCATTGTCCGGAAAATCAATGAGAAGTGTAAAATTAATTCTGTGATTGAAGGAGAAGCTTGGGCTGTTGCAATGGCAATGAGGTCAAGCGTTGATTTATCGGATAAAGCCGTGTCTTTTTACACGGACAACCTTGAACTTGTTCAAGGAATTGAGGGCACGACCGGACTTCACTGGAGTCTTAAACCAATTCTGGCGTAGATCAGGAAATGGTTAGGTCTTTCCAAGTTATGGAAAATTGCCTATTTGAGCAGGAAATTTAATTCAACTTCGGATGCTTTTGCCAAATGTACGCGAAGGAATATCGAGCTTTCAGGATGGGTGGACTTCTCTGTGAATAATTCTAACAACTTCCTTATTAAATTATGTAATAGTTATAAGTAGGCATGTTTTATATGTATCCATTTGACAAAAAAAAATTACAAGATAAGGGTGGAACTAACCTCTTTTGCTTTTGTGTAATCAGGGCTGCCTATTAGGGAGACCATTGTCTACTTGAGTTTTAATATTTTATTTTGACCAAAGCTTAATTTTAGAAAAAAATATCTTTTGTTCACAGAACATTCTGCCCCACAGTTTTTAAAGTTAAATCTTAAATCCTTAATTTATTTCAAGTCCAATCTATCATTTAACCACGTAGTATCATTTTTATATTGTCAAAAGTAACTTCCATTTTCTCTGTCCAACTATTAAATATCAAATACAACATTTTGACAAAAAAAAGTACAACATCAACATGAAAGTAAAAATCAAATAATGTTTATTTTGTCATATATTCGTATCATTACTTCCTTTCTTTTTTCATCAAGGTCACTTTTTTATGAGTAAAGCAAATGTACTTTCACTACAAGAAATAGTAGCATTAGCAGGGAAGCTATTGCGGCAACAATTAAAATGGCCTCTAATGATAGCATTAGCGGGGAAGCTATTGCGGCAACAATTAAAATGGCCTCTAATGATAGCATTAGCGGGGAAGCTATTGCGGCAACAATTAAAATGGCCTCTAATGATATTTTTAAAAAACAAAATGGCCTCTAATTATATTTTTAGCGGCAATATTTTCCGCTAAAGATAAAGTTAATAGAGGCAAAAACAAATAATTTGCTACTAAAGGTATCTTTAGCGAGAAACTTATAGAGGCGAAAAATAACGACTATTAGCGGCAAAATTAAGATTTTTAGTGTTAAATTTTTTGCCGCTAAAGATACTATTTCTTGTAGTGTTTAGGTGCAATATTTTTGATAGATCAATCTATGAACAAAAGCTATATCCTTAAGAGTATTATTGTGTTGTTTATTTAATTGTTTCAGAATATGATTCTCAATACTAATATTATTATTAGGACTACTAACATGTTATTTTGGGTGAGATAGGCTAGCCCACCGGATATATTCATTCTTGTAAAGGGACAAAATGGTCTAAGCGCCTCATAATCTTATATTGTTGATCATATTAATAAACCCGCCACTTTTGTATTAAATACTTTCTTTGAAATATGAATGGTTAGTTCCTTGAAAATGAAGATGAATTTATATTTAATAGGTAGTTTTACTAGAATATATCACACTTAAAAAATTTGGATGATGGGTCATTAATCATTAAAATAGTAAAGATATTAAAATAAAAGGTCTTCAAATGTACTGTTTAAGCGCTGCGTAAATTTACAATGAAGAAAGCATAATGTGATCAATATGTGCTTACATCCTTATATATTAGAATAATTTGGTTATATATATAAGAATCACACTAGGAATATTTACAAATATGTGTTGTAACGATCTTTTGCCAATAGAGTAAAACATTTCCACTATATTATTGAAAATGGTACAAAATATACAATTTCACCCCTCTTATAAGCACCCTTGCTTGAGTACTTTATCATAAATTTATTATTAACTTGAGTACGTGAGTGTCATCGAAAGTTTTTTTTATAGACTTGAATATTTGCTACTTGGAATCCAGGATCATTGCGATTAATTTGAATATAGCCATGACCACCAAAATAGTGGTTACCTGGTGTCTCCTAGTGTGTTCTAAATAAACCCACCTAAAAAGGCAAGACACGTACCGCAAGTGTACGCGTCGTCCAAGTAATATCCGGTAAACGGGATTTCGATCTCAGGGACGGATTAGGTATGATTAAAGTGTTATGCAATAAATGGAAGTAGTTGCTTGAATGAAAATTAAAAGTAAAGAAAATAGATTTTTATTTGATTTTTGATTAAAGAACTAAAGTGCAAATAAAGTAAATATTAAACTAATGCAAGAAAATAAATATGAAGAGACTAAAAGATGAGAGAGTAGTACTTGAGTCACACTAGGTTTCACCAAAATAAACTTAATCAATGCTTCTTCTAAGGGACAAATTAGTAACTAGTAATAGTCGGGATTCTAGATTCTCCTAACCCCCGTCAGGGTGGACTTAGGAGCTATTCTCAGGTGTTACAAACCCCGCCAGGGCGATCATAATCCACCTTCGAATGTCAGGTTCTCTACCCAATTGGCTATAAGATTAACTAAGTCCGTCAGGATCAATAATTTCTATCTTACGTTTATTATCTATGTCAGTAATTAAACCCCCCGTCAAGATGATCACTTCCCCACCAAAGTGAATAGCCTAATTACTCAAACCTATGTCTAATTGATCAGATTAAAAATAGTGAAATTAACTTACGATAACAAACAATACTAAATTACTCAATTCGAATTAAATTATAAAAATCCCAAATCAGATGCATCAATTAAATAAATTAAGGTTCAACCCTTATAGCGATTCTCAAGCACTTAAGAAGTTTAGCTCATAATGGAAAATAAAACTAAAACAAATAAATTAAAAGACATAATGTTTTACAGAAAGAAAAAAAATAAACCTAATTAAGAGGTTGGGTTTGGCTTGAATTGGAGATATAGACAGTCTCCAGCTCCTAGCTTTCTTCCTTCCTGCTTGCTCTGACTTGAATCCTTAAGCCTCTTTGATAATTATATGAAGTGTGTGTAAAAGAGGAGGCTAAGGGGTGTATTTATAGGTGTTAGGAACCTCTAGGTCGAATTTACTTGGAGTGGAAGACAAGTCAAGGACTCTTTAATTCGTCACCCTAAAATCTAGGAAAGGTAAGATTTTGCTGCTGATTTGATTTGGTCATATCATTTTCAATACTTATCCGTTTGAGAAGTTCCAATATATGAAACTGCTTGTCATGGAAACAGCTTTCTATTGGTGCAGACCATTCGTTCAGAATCCTAGCCAATCTTTAGTTATGGAATTATCTTTAGAACGTGGCTGGAATTTCAGATTCATAAGGCAGCTTTATCTTTTCCTTCTTTGCATATATCCTTCTTAAATCTTCTTATTTCCATGTAAATATGTTTTCTTTTCCTTTTCTAACTCGACTTGGTCTCTAAGAAATTACCATTTATCCTTTAAAACTTCACATTAAATAAATAATTAAACCGCATATGCTTAAAAAGAATAAATCAATAATTCAAGAAATAGAAATAGGAAAGTGCACTCTAAAAATACAAACTCGAGTAAAAACATTTCCTAACACTCTAAAATACACTAAGACTTTATTCTCACTTTGCCACCTTGGATTAGTCTTTCATGAAATTCAAGAACCTATTTAACTTTGCATCAAAAATAGTCAAATTAACGCACAAAAGCTCAGAAAATGAAAATAGTTAAATTCCAAGGGGGAAAGTGTAATATGACAAATTATGCATAAAAGTCTAGCTAATAAGTCAATTTTTCACCTAAAATGATGTCTCCAGAGGGCTAATAATTAGAACAAATAGGGAGACATCAAGACCCCCAACTCAAAACTTTGTCGTCCCGACAAAGTAAAATTAAAACAAAGGCCCCTTTTAGGTGAATGCAAAAGGTAGAATCTAGAAAATATTCCCAAAGCACAACTTAAAACAAATCTCATATAGTCTAATCTAAGAATTAATATACACCTACACTTATCATGCAAAATCAAATACAAAACAATATCAATCCAAAATTAATTTTCACAATGCTAGAAGGTTATGCTTAATACTTATCTCAAGATGGTGGCTATAGGGTGTTCCTCGATCTTTACTTGCTTTGAACGCTCCACTTATAATACTCCCTATTAAGTTACTGTGCATCTAGGAATCACGAGGTCTTTATGATTTTATCATAGGCTGAAGGACGGTATGGTATGTATATTTGGTAAATTTGAAGTGAGCTTTTGGCTCTCTCCTCACTTACCATCAACAAACTGTCCAAGAGCTTGAGTTTACACTCGAATAACGTTCTCACTCAACCCATTTGACGCGCTTAATTAGCGTCCCCAAATTAACCCAATAAGCACTAAGGATGATTCACTTAAAAATTTCCACTTTGCTTGTCCGAATATATTCTTTTCAAATCATTTATTCAATTCTTTTCTTTTTGTATACCCATGACTCCCTTTTTGATGTTGAGATATCATGCTATTTTTCATAGTTATGCCTATTCATAACTTGAGCTCGAAGCTTTTTTTCCATTCACTATTACCCCGGAAAAGGGTTACAATATCATAAACCTGTGAATCATCAAAATATATAACCGAGCACAATTGATAAGCTCAAAAATCCTAACCCAATAAATTCCCATAATGGTGGACCCACCACCCCAAACTCAAGCTCAGGACAGGAAGTCTCAAGATCGTGATTCAAGTGCGGGTCATATGGTCATGCCTAACAATCTAAAGGGATATTGGCTTATAATGTGGCGACAAAAGAAAGGCTTAAAGGCTAAAAATTTGTCTAAGAAGGATAAAATTAATTCATGGATAGAAGGCCAAAAAGGATTCAAAGGGCTAACAAAGAACTGCCTCTATCATCTTCCTATTTACACAACTTGTCTCTAGTTCATACCTAAGTGGGTTCTCTACTCATTTAGATCTCACGTTCTACAAACCACCCATTATCCTTAAGCACAAGTTTACTTCTTTTGCATTGTTCATTAATTCTTCCTATCAATTATCTCATGTTTGCATGCAATCAAAGTGTGTTTTATACTAACTCCTAAAGTCAACTATTTTCTATCATAAATTCATAAAAAACATGGTTGATGGGGGCATTTAAAACACTCTACAGTCAAACGCAACCATAAATTTTTTTTTTCTGAAAAGCATGTAAAATACAAATGTTAAGTCAAAAAATATAGGACTTAAATATTACATTTGCAAAATTAGAGACTAATTCCAAGAAAAAATTCAAATGTTAAGTTTGAACAGTATTAACAATTCAATCATCATATTTTTTTATTCCTAAAATATCAAGGACTATAACATTTTCATAGAAATATATTGCAAATTCTTTTTTAATTTTTATGTGAATTTTTTTGCATACTAAATAGACTGATAACTAAGAATACCCAACTAAAATTTTCAATATAAATAATTCCAATAAATAAAAAATGACATGTTTCCAATAAAGTTCAAGTAATGAGTTTTCCAAACTAGGAGAAAATATATTTAAAAATAAAAAAACATAATCAATCAAATTTACAAATAACAATAATACTTTTCTTCCTATCCATTAGAAATATCCAAAATAATGAAAAAGAGTATATCCATTATAAAGGAGAAATAATAAGTTATTTACAAGACAATAAAAAAAAGAATTGAACATTAACCTGTGAAAGAATTTTCAATTGAAATGGAATAATCAATCTAAAACAAAACAACACTTAAAGACAATCATTACAAAAGGATGACACTATATATCAAATTTAAGTACAATTTACTAGTGTGATGTGTAATGTATAGATAAGAAATAGTTGGGGTTAGAGTTTGATATAATAAATAGTTGTGTTATGTGTTATGTACAATTAAAGGTATAATACTTATACCGATACTCGTATAAGTAACTTTTTTATTAATATATTTTTTTACTATTTGGTTAATTGAATAAATTTTGAGTTATCCTTTTTTTATTATAACATAACATATAAATTTGATTATGGTTTATTTTTAATTCTTTATACAATAAGTGCGATTAGTTTTTTTTTGTTATTTATATCATTTGATGAATTTTCAGTTGTTTTTATTATCATAACATATTATATATATTTAATTATGATGTATTTTTATTCTTAATACAGTAAGGTCCAATTGTTTTTGTTATTATGTAGTTTATTAAATTTTGATATTTTATCTTCTTTGAATTGATACTAGTAAATTGTGATTTAGATGTATTTCATCTTTGTTTATTAAGATTTTGAATTCTTTATTTCCTTAATATCTTTATTATATATAGACAAGCAATAATAAAATATCAAAAGAAAATTTGTAGCCATTACAATCTAAAACATTGACTAGACTTGACTAAGAAGCAAGAAAACAGATCATCACTTCATCCTTTCCAAACTCCCAGAAGCAGCTGCTGGGATACCTAATGGAGTATTGGAATGTGAAGATGGATTGGTTAAACTCCCATCCCGAATGTTACTTCCTTGAAGATTAAGATTATCATAGCTCTTGTTGAAGAAATTATGCGTTTCTTGTTGTACGCATTATCTGGTTTGGCTATTTCTTTTATGGATGAACTTGATGTGACGTTAGCTAGGCTGGTGTAAGATTTGGATTTACTAGCATAGAACTATTATAGGCCTCTCCTGAACAAGTCAAACAATATACAATTTGTTAAAAAAACAACAAAAACAAAAATATGTGGATTCACTTAATATATCATATATAAATCATTTTAAATTCCCCAACCCTTGACCAGAAAAAAAACTCCAAATTATTTTGTCGTATTAAAATGACTACGATGTCCTAATTTGCTAATGGAATTCATACATAGAATACTTTTAAAACGGCATTCATATCAATCTGTAAGATTTACCATTCCTTCGATAAAATTTAGTTTATAATGTATAGAAATATATACTACCTTACATAAACAACATTATACATTAGTCTATTATGTCTTTATAATTTTATCAAATCACCATTGAATCCATTTAAGTCTAAAACAAATTCATGTTCTCCCTCAATTTATTTAAAAACTAATTTTATACAAACCCCATATAGCTGCTACATTACATGACAAGAAAATCAAGCAGAGTGCACTTTTTCTGTAATTGACATCCAAATACAAAACAATTAACAAAGAAAAATTAAAATACAAATTAACCAAAGAAATTTAGCTTTGAAATAAGATGTAAAAATTGGTTTTTCAGAAAAAGAGTTGTAAACAGGACAGGAAAGCATAAATCCATTATAAACAAGAAAAAATAATTTTAGATCCAATAAATAAATAATCTATTTACAAGGGATCAATGAAAATAAATAAATAAATTTAAACCTGGCCAAAATTTGTCTTATTGAAATGGAATGATCATCAATCAGAAAAATGAAACACTTGACAGGAAGAGAAGAAGATCGACAGCTAAAAAAATGACATTGAAAAAAGGATGCATCAAAATATTAAATATATTTTAAGAAATAATTTGAAGAAAATAATACATATAGTACAGAGTACTGATTGTTTTGTGTGTGTAATGTGTTATTTATATCTTGGAAAGGGTGGAGCCTAAAGTTCGATATTAGGAAAGCAGGCGGGCGCTAGGGTTTTTGATATAAAAAATGGAAGAAGAAGATGTTATATAGGGCTATCAACCAGATGAACCCAGTACAAAGGATCTAAAAACCAAACTCACCTTTGATGGCCCAATAGGTTTCAAAATTAATTTTTCTTGGGCTTGGGCCAATCTACAGATTAGGACTCTCTGGTGAAGTGACTTAATATTTATTCACTTGGCACACGCTATTATATAATATACCACATTCTTATCTCATCTCTCTTGATACAATACAAAATCCTAATCTCATGCCTTTTTCAATTTGTGCCCAATCTATCTCGATACTCTTATAGTAAAATAACCTTCAAAGTACTCATTAATCTAACAATATGGTCTGTATTTATATGAGATTCAATGTTCTAAAGTGGTTGATGTTTTTACCATGTTTAGTTCTTTCTTCTTCTGTAACTTATATGGTTTTGAAAATTGGTACATAAGGCGTCATTAAGTTTTTGTAATTGCATATAATTTGTTGAATTATCATACTATAACTTATTTGAAATAATATACATTTAGGATATTTATATGATATACAAGTAAAATGTGTTTTAGATGTTTTTGATATTTGTTTATTGAAAATTTTAATTATTTTATTTTCTTAATATGTTTATCATTTATAATAGAATAATTATTATGCAAAGAATTTGAGATTAAACTTGACTATATTATCAGTTTCTTAAAAGGTTTTAACACTTTAATTTTATAACTATATGGTTTTTTAGATGGATGAACTCGAGTATTTACAAGATTCTTAGATACTTTTAATATTGAGACATGATTGAAAGTACCGATAATAGAGTGGTTTTCATTAATGATACTAGTTAAACATAATATTTTGCATCAAAGTAGATATTGATGATCTGTTGTTTTACGACATCTTGCATTCTTAATAAGGATAACACACAATTTATACACTTATGTTTACAAGTTTTGATTGGAGATAGAATAATAAATATTATCCATTAGCAGAAATACCGTTTTGACATCTTTTGGGTTTTTTGGAAGTGTTTTGAGATCTTTTTGGGCCTTTTCAAGATGGGATTGTCCTTCACAAGTAGCAAATATTTAAGTCCATTAAAAAAACTTTTGATGACACTCTGGTACTCAAGTTAATAATAAATTTATGATAAAGTCCTCAAACAAGGGTGCATATAATAGGGGTGAAATGGTATATTTTGTACCATTTTCATAGTGGAAATGTCTTACTCTACTAGGAAAAGATCGTTACAACACATATTTGTAAATATTCCTAGTGTGGTTCTTATATATATATATATCCAAAGTATTCTTATATATAAAGATGTAAGCACATATTGATCACATTATGCTTTCTTCATTGTAAATTTACGCACCGCTTGAAAAGTACATTTAAAGACCTTTTATTTTAATATCTTTACTATTTTAATGATTAATGACCCATCATCTGAATTTTTTAAGTGTGATATATTCTAGTAAAACTACCTATGAAATTTCAATTAATCATCATTTTTAAGGAACTAACCACTCATATTTCAAAGAAAGTATTTAATACAAAAATGGCGGGTTTATTGATATGTTCAACAATATAAGATTGTGAGGCGTTTAGACAATTTTGTCCCTTTACAAGAATGAATATATCGGGTGGGCTTGCCTATCTCACCGAAAATAACATTTTAGTAATCATAATAATAATATTAGTATTGAGAATCATATTCTGAAAAATTAAATAAACAACCCAATAATACTCATAAGGATGGAACTTCTGTTCATAGTTCGACCTATAAAAAATATTGCACCTAAAGTACATTTGCTTTACTCATAAAAAAAGTGAACTTGATGAAAAAAGAAAGGAAGCAATGCTACGAATATATAACAAAATAAACATTATTTAATTTTTTTTCATGTTGATGTTGTACTTTTTTTGTCAAAATGTTGTATTTGATATTTAATAGTTGAACAGAGAAAATGGAATTTAATTTTGACAGTATAAATATGATACTACGTGGTTAAATGATAGATTGGATTTGAAATAAATTAAGGCTTTAAGGTTTAACTTTAAAAATTGTGGGGCAGAATGTTCTGTGAACAAAAGATATTTTTTTTTTAAATTAAGCTTTGGTCAAAATAAAATATTAAAACTCAGGTAGACAATGGTCTCCCTAATAGGCAGCCATGATTACACAAAAGCAAAAGAGGTTAGTTCCACCCTTAACTTGCAAGTGAAGCCTTTTATTTCCCTTTATATGTTTTTCTAACAATGGTAAGTTTTTTATTGGCATTACATTATTAATTTTATTCCACGTGCCACTGTATAATTGATATTAATAAATAACTATACCGCCTCGTCTGCCGTAATAGGACAACACTTATAACATAATGAATAAACAAAAAAAAAGATAAAATTGTAACAAACTCGAAAAAAATATAGGACTTAAATATTACATTTGCAAATTAGAGACTAATTCCAAGAAAAAATTCAAATGTTAAGTTTGAACAGTATTAACAATTCAATCATCATATTTTTTTATTCCTAAAATATCAAGGACTATAACATTTTCATAGAAATATATTGCAAATTCTTTTTTTTTAATTTTTATGTGAATTTTTTTGCATACTAAATAGACTGATAACTAAGAATACCCAATTAAAATTTTCAATATAAATAATTCCAATAAATAAAAAATTACATGTTTCCAATAAAGTTCAAGTAATGAGTTTTCCAAACTAGGAGAAAATATATTTAAAAATAAAAAAACATAATCAATCAAATTTACAAATAACAATAATACTTTTCTTCCTATCCATTAGAAATATCCAAAATAATGAAAAAGAGTATATCCATTATAAAGGAGAAATAATAAGCTATTTACAAGACAATAAAAAAAAGAATTGAACATTAACATGTTAAAGAATTTTCAATTGAAATGGAATAATCAATCTAAAACAAAACAACACTTAAAGACAATCATTACAAAAGGATGACACTATATATCAAATTTAAGTACAATTTACTAGTATGATGTGTAATGTATAGATAAGAAATAGTTGGGGTTAGAGTTTGATATAATAAATAGTTGTGTTATGTGTTATGTACAATTAAAGGTATAATACTTATACCGATACTCGTATAAGTAACTTTTTTTATTAATATTTTTTTTTACCTTTTGGTTAATTGAATAAATTTTGAGTTATCCTTTTTTTATTATAACATAACATATAAAGTTAATTATGGTTTATTTTTAATTCTTTATACAATAAGTGCGATTAGTTTTTTTTTGTTATTTATATCATTTGTTGAATTTTCAGTTGTTTTTATTATCATAACATATTATATATAGTTAATTATGATGTATTTTTATTCTTAATACAGTAAGGTCCAATTGTTTTTGTTATTATATAGTTTATTAAATTTTGATATTTTATCTTATTTGAATTGATACTAGTAAATTGTGATTTAGATGTATTTCATCTTTGTTTATTAAGAATTCTTTATTTCCTTAATATCTTTATTATATACAGACAAGTAAGAATAAAATATCAAAAGAAAATTTGTAGCCATTACAGTCTAAAACATTGACTAGACTTGACTAAGAAGCAAGAAAACAGATCATCACTTCATTCGTTCCAAACTCCCAGAAGCAGCTGCTGGGATACCTAGTGGAGTATTGGAATGTGAAGATGGATTGGTTAAACTTCCATCCCGAATGTTACTTCCTTGAAGATTAAGATTATCATAGCTCTTGTTGAAGAAATTATGCGTTTCTTGTTGTACGCATTATCTGGTTTGGCTATTTCTTTTATGGATGAACTTGATGTGACGTTAGCTAGGCTGGTGTAAGATTTGGATTTACCAGCATAGAACTATTATAGGCCTCTCCTAAACAAGTCAAACAAGATACAAAATGTTAAAAAAAAATAAAAACAAAAATATGTGGATTCACTTAATATATCATATATAAATCATTTTAAATTCCCCAACCCTTGACCAGAAAAAAAAAACTCCAAATTATTTTGTCGTATTAAAATGACTACGGCATTCATATCAATCTGTAAGATTTACCATTCCTTCTATAAAATTTAGTTTATAATGTATAGAAATATATACTACCTTACATAAACAACATTATACATTAGTCTATTATGTCTTTATAATTTTATCAAATCACCATTGAATCCATTTAAGTCTAAAACAAATTCATGTTCTTCCTCAATTTATTTAAAAACTAATTTTATACAAACCCCATATAGGTGCTACATTACTTGACAAGAAAATCAATCAGAGTGCACTTTTTCTGTAATTGACATCCAAATATAAAACAATTAACAAAGAAAAATTAAAATACAAATTAACCAAAGAAATTTAGCTTTGAAATAAGATGTAAAAATTGGTTTTTCAGAAAAGGAGTTGTAAACAGGGCAGGAGAGCATATATCCATTATAGACAAGAAAAAATAATTTTAGATCCAATAAATAAATAATCTATTTACAAGGGATCAATGAAAATAAATAAATAAATTCAAACCTAGCCAAAATTTGTCTTATTGAAATGGAATGGTCATCAATCAGAAAAAAGAAACACTTGACTGGAAGAGAAGAAGATCAACAGCGAAAAAAATGACATTGAAAAAAGGATGTATCAAAGTATTAAATATAATTGAAGTAATAATTTGAAGAAAATAATACATATAGTATAGAGTACTGATTATTTTGTGTGTGTAATGTGTTATTTATATCTTGGAAAGGGTGGAGCCTAAAGTTCGATATTAGGAAAGCAGGCGGCGCTAGGGTTTTTGATATCAAAAATGGAAGAAGAAGATGTTATATAGGGCTATCAACCAGATGAACCCAGTACAAAGGATCCTAAAAACCAAATTCACCTTTGATGGCCCAATAGGTTTCAAAATTAAATTTTCTTGGGCTTGGGCAAATCTACAGATTAGGACTCTCTGGTGAAGTGACTTAATATTTATTCACTTGGCACACGCTATTATATAATATACCACATTCTTATCTCATCTCTCTTGATACAATACAAAATCCTAATCTCATGCCTTTTTCAATTTGTGTCCAATCTATCTCGATACTCTTATAGTAAAATAACCTTCAAAGTACTCATTAATCTAACAATATGGTTTGTATTTATATGAGATTCAATGTTCTAAAGTGGTTGATGTTTTTACCATGTTTAGTTCTTTCTACTCTGTAACTTATATGGTTTTGAAAATTGGTACATAAGGCGTCATTAATTTTTTGTAATTGCATATAATTTGTTGAATTATCATACTATAACTTATTTGAAATATTATACATTTAGGATATTTATATGATATACAAGTAAAATGTGTTTTAGATGTTTTTGATATTTGTTTATTGAAAATTTCAATTATTTTATTTTCTTAATATGTTTATCATTTATAATAGAATAATTATTATGCAAAGAATTTGAGATTAAACTTGACTATATTATCAGTTTCTTAAAAGGTTTTAACCCTTTTTATTTTATAACTATATGGTTTTTTAGATGGATGAACTCGAGTATTTACAAGATTCTTAGATACTTTTAATATTGAGACATGATTGAAAGTACCGATAATAGAGTGGTTGACATTAATGATACTAGTTAAACATAATATTTTGCATCAAAGTAGATATTGATGATCTGTTGTTTTACGACATCTTGCATTCTTAATAAGGATAACACACAATTTATACACTTATGTTTACAAGTTTTGATTGGAGATAGAATAATAAATATTATCCATTAGCAGAAATACCGTTTTGACATCTTTTGGGTTTTTTGGAAGTGTTTTGAGATCTTTTTGGGCCTTTTCAAGATGGGATTGTCCTTCACAAGTAGCAAATATTTAAGTCCATTAAAAAAACTTTTGATGACACTCTGGTACTCAAGTTAATAATAAATTTATGATAAAGTCCTCAAACAAGGGTGCATATAATAGGGGTGAAATGGTATATTTTGTACCATTTTCATAGTGGAAATGTCTTACTCTACTGGGAAAAGATCGTTACAACACATATTTGTAAATATTCCTAGTGTGGTTCTTATATATATATATATCCAAAGTATTCTTATATATAAAGATGTAAGCACATATTGATCACATTATGCTTTCTTCATTGTAAATTTACGCACCGCTTGAAAAGTACATTTAAAGACCTTTTATTTTAATATCTTTACTATTTTAATGATTAATGACCCATCATCTGAATTTTTTAAGTGTGATATATTCTAGTAAAACTACCTATGAAATTTCAATTAATCATCATTTTTAAGGAACTAACCACTCATATTTCAAAGAAAGTATTTAATACAAAAATGGCGGGTTTATTGATATGTTCAACAATATAAGATTGTGAGGCGTTTAGACAATTTTGTCCCTTTACAAGAATGAATATATCGGGTGGGCTTGCCTATCTCACCGAAAATAACATTTTAGTAATCATAATAATAATATTAGTATTGAGAATCATATTCTGAAAAATTAAATAAACAACCCAATAATACTCATAAGGATGGAACTTCTGTTCATAGTTCGACCTATAAAAAATATTGCACCTAAAGTACATTTGCTTTACTCATAAAAAAAGTGAACTTGATGAAAAAAGAAAGGAAGCAATGCTACGAATATATAACAAAATAAACATTATTTAATTTTTTTTCATGTTGATGTTGTACTTTTTTTGTCAAAATGTTGTATTTGATATTTAATAGTTGAACAGAGAAAATGGAATTTAATTTTGACAGTATAAATATGATACTACGTGGTTAAATGATAGATTGGATTTGAAATAAATTAAGGCTTTAAGGTTTAACTTTAAAAATTGTGGGGTAGAATGTTCTGTGAACAAAAGATATTTTTTTTTTAAATTAAGCTTTGGTCAAAATAAAATATTAAAACTCAGGTAGACAATGGTCTCCCTAATAGGCAGCCATGATTACACAAAAGCAAAAGAGGTTAGTTCCACCCTTAACTTGCAAGTGAAGCCTTTTATTTCCCTTTATATGTTTTTCTAACAATGGTAAGTTTTTTTATTGGCATTACATTATTAATTTTATTCCACGTGCCACTGTATAATTGATATTAATAAATAACTATACCGCCTCGTCTGCCGTAATAGGACAACACTTATAACATAATGAATAAACAAAAAAAAAGATAAAATTGTAACAAACTCGAAAAAAATATAGGACTTAAATATTACATTTGCAAATTAGAGACTAATTCCAAGAAAAAATTCAAATGTTAAGTTTGAACAGTATTAACAATTCAATCATCATATTTTTTTATTCCTAAAATATCAAGGACTATAACATTTTCATAGAAATATATTGCAAATTCTTTTTTTTTAATTTTTATGTGAATTTTTTTGCATACTAAATAGACTGATAACTAAGAATACCCAATTAAAATTTTCAATATAAATAATTCCAATAAATAAAAAATTACATGTTTCCAATAAAGTTCAAGTAATGAGTTTTCCAAACTAGGAGAAAATATATTTAAAAATAAAAAAACATAATCAATCAAATTTACAAATAACAATAATACTTTTCTTCCTATCCATTAGAAATATCCAAAATAATGAAAAAGAGTATATCCATTATAAAGGAGAAATAATAAGCTATTTACAAGACAATAAAAAAAAGAATTGAACATTAACATGTTAAAGAATTTTCAATTGAAATGGAATAATCAATCTAAAACAAAACAACACTTAAAGACAATCATTACAAAAGGATGACACTATATATCAAATTTAAGTACAATTTACTAGTATGATGTGTAATGTATAGATAAGAAATAGTTGGGGTTAGAGTTTGATATAATAAATAGTTGTGTTATGTGTTATGTACAATTAAAGGTATAATACTTATACCGATACTCGTATAAGTAACTTTTTTTATTAATATTTTTTTTTACCTTTTGGTTAATTGAATAAATTTTGAGTTATCCTTTTTTTATTATAACATAACATATAAAGTTAATTATGGTTTATTTTTAATTCTTTATACAATAAGTGCGATTAGTTTTTTTTTGTTATTTATATCATTTGTTGAATTTTCAGTTGTTTTTATTATCATAACATATTATATATAGTTAATTATGATGTATTTTTATTCTTAATACAGTAAGGTCCAATTGTTTTTGTTATTATATAGTTTATTAAATTTTGATATTTTATCTTATTTGAATTGATACTAGTAAATTGTGATTTAGATGTATTTCATCTTTGTTTATTAAGAATTCTTTATTTCCTTAATATCTTTATTATATACAGACAAGTAAGAATAAAATATCAAAAGAAAATTTGTAGCCATTACAGTCTAAAACATTGACTAGACTTGACTAAGAAGCAAGAAAACAGATCATCACTTCATTCGTTCCAAACTCCCAGAAGCAGCTGCTGGGATACCTAGTGGAGTATTGGAATGTGAAGATGGATTGGTTAAACTTCCATCCCGAATGTTACTTCCTTGAAGATTAAGATTATCATAGCTCTTGTTGAAGAAATTATGCGTTTCTTGTTGTACGCATTATCTGGTTTGGCTATTTCTTTTATGGATGAACTTGATGTGACGTTAGCTAGGCTGGTGTAAGATTTGGATTTACCAGCATAGAACTATTATAGGCCTCTCCTAAACAAGTCAAACAAGATACAAAATGTTAAAAAAAAATAAAAACAAAAATATGTGGATTCACTTAATATATCATATATAAATCATTTTAAATTCCCCAACCCTTGACCAGAAAAAAAAAACTCCAAATTATTTTGTCGTATTAAAATGACTACGGCATTCATATCAATCTGTAAGATTTACCATTCCTTCTATAAAATTTAGTTTATAATGTATAGAAATATATACTACCTTACATAAACAACATTATACATTAGTCTATTATGTCTTTATAATTTTATCAAATCACCATTGAATCCATTTAAGTCTAAAACAAATTCATGTTCTTCCTCAATTTATTTAAAAACTAATTTTATACAAACCCCATATAGGTGCTACATTACATGACAAGAAAATCAATCAGAGTGCACTTTTTCTGTAATTGACATCCAAATATAAAACAATTAACAAAGAAAAATTAAAATACAAATTAACCAAAGAAATTTAGCTTTGAAATAAGATGTAAAAATTGGTTTTTCAGAAAAGGAGTTGTAAACAGGGCAGGAGAGCATATATCCATTATAGACAAGAAAAAATAATTTTAGATCCAATAAATAAATAATCTATTTACAAGGGATCAATGAAAATAAATAAATAAATTCAAACCTAGCCAAAATTTGTCTTATTGAAATGGAATGGTCATCAATCAGAAAAAAGAAACACTTGACTGGAAGAGAAGAAGATCAACAGCGAAAAAAATGACATTGAAAAAAGGATGTATCAAAGTATTAAATATAATTGAAGTAATAATTTGAAGAAAATAATACATATAGTATAGAGTACTGATTATTTTGTGTGTGTAATGTGTTATTTATATCTTGGAAAGGGTGGAGCCTAAAGTTCGATATTAGGAAAGCAGGCGGCGCTAGGGTTTTTGATATCAAAAATGGAAGAAGAAGATGTTATATAGGGCTATCAACCAGATGAACCCAGTACAAAGGATCCTAAAAACCAAATTCACCTTTGATGGCCCAATAGGTTTCAAAATTAAATTTTCTTGGGCTTGGGCCAATCTACAGATTAGGACTCTCTGGTGAAGTGACTTAATATTTATTCACTTGGCACACGCTATTATATAATATACCACATTCTTATCTCATCTCTCTTGATACAATACAAAATCCTAATCTCATGCCTTTTTCAATTTGTGTCCAATCTATCTCGATACTCTTATAGTAAAATAACCTTCAAAGTACTCATTAATCTAACAATATGGTTTGTATTTATATGAGATTCAATGTTCTAAAGTGGTTGATGTTTTTACCATGTTTAGTTCTTTCTACTCTGTAACTTATATGGTTTTGAAAATTGGTACATAAGGCGTCATTAATTTTTTGTAATTGCATATAATTTGTTGAATTATCATACTATAACTTATTTGAAATATTATACATTTAGGATATTTATATGATATACAAGTAAAATGTGTTTTAGATGTTTTTGATATTTGTTTATTGAAAATTTCAATTATTTTATTTTCTTAATATGTTTATCATTTATAATAGAATAATTATTATGCAAAGAATTTGAGATTAAACTTGACTATATTATCAGTTTCTTAAAAGGTTTTAACCCTTTTTATTTTATAACTATATGGTTTTTTAGATGGATGAACTCGAGTATTTACAAGATTCTTAGATACTTTTAATATTGAGACATGATTGAAAGTACCGATAATAGAGTGGTTGACATTAATGATACTAGTTAAACATAATATTTTGCATCAAAGTAGATATTGATGATCTGTTGTTTTACGACATCTTGCATTCTTAATAAGGATAACACACAATTTATACACTTATGTTTACAAGTTTTGATTGGAGATAGAATAATAAATATTATCCATTAGCAGAAATACCGTTTTGACTTCTTTTGGTCTTTTTGGAAGTGTTTTGAGATCTTTTTGGGCCTTTTCAAGATGGGATTGTCCTTCACAAGTAGCAAATATTTAAGTCCATTAAAAAAACTTTTGATGACACTCTGGTACTCAAGTTAATAATAAATTTATGATAAAGTCCTCAAACAAGGGTGCATATAATAGGGGTGAAATGGTATATTTTGTACCATTTTCATAGTGGAAATGTCTTACTCTACTGGGAAAAGATCGTTACAACACATATTTGTAAATATTCCTAGTGTGGTTCTTATATATATATATATCCAAAGTATTCTTATATATAAAGATGTAAGCACATATTGATCACATTATGCTTTCTTCATTGTAAATTTACGCACCGCTTGAAAAGTACATTTAAAGACCTTTTATTTTAATATCTTTACTATTTTAATGATTAATGACCCATCATCTGAATTTTTTAAGTGTGATATATTCTAGTAAAACTACCTATGAAATTTCAATTAATCATCATTTTTAAGGAACTAACCACTCATATTTCAAAGAAAGTATTTAATACAAAAATGGCGGGTTTATTGATATGTTCAACAATATAAGATTGTGAGGCGTTTAGACAATTTTGTCCCTTTACAAGAATGAATATATCGGGTGGGCTTGCCTATCTCACCGAAAATAACATTTTAGTAATCATAATAATAATATTAGTATTGAGAATCATATTCTGAAAAATTAAATAAACAACCCAATAATACTCATAAGGATGGAACTTCTGTTCATAGTTCGACCTATAAAAAATATTGCACCTAAAGTACATTTGCTTTACTCATAAAAAAAGTGAACTTGATGAAAAAAGAAAGGAAGCAATGCTACGAATATATAACAAAATAAACATTATTTAATTTTTTTTCATGTTGATGTTGTACTTTTTTTGTCAAAATGTTGTATTTGATATTTAATAGTTGAACAGAGAAAATGGAATTTAATTTTGACAGTATAAATATGATACTACGTGGTTAAATGATAGATTGGATTTGAAATAAATTAAGGCTTTAAGGTTTAACTTTAAAAATTGTGGGGCAGAATGTTCTGTGAACAAAAGATATTTTTTTTTTAAATTAAGCTTTGGTCAAAATAAAATATTAAAACTCAGGTAGACAATGGTCTCCCTAATAGGCAGCCATGATTACACAAAAGCAAAAGAGGTTAGTTCCACCCTTAACTTGCAAGTGAAGCCTTTTATTTCCCTTTATATGTTTTTCTAACAATGGTAAGTTTTTTTATTGGCATTACATTATTAATTTTATTCCACGTGCCACTGTATAATTGATATTAATAAATAACTATACCGCCTCGTCTGCCGTAATAGGACAACACTTATAACATAATGAATAAACAAAAAAAAAGATAAAATTGTAACAAACTCGAAAAAAATATAGGACTTAAATATTACATTTGCAAATTAGAGACTAATTCCAAGAAAAAATTCAAATGTTAAGTTTGAACAGTATTAACAATTCAATCATCATATTTTTTTATTCCTAAAATATCAAGGACTATAACATTTTCATAGAAATATATTGCAAATTCTTTTTTTTTAATTTTTATGTGAATTTTTTTGCATACTAAATAGACTGATAACTAAGAATACCCAATTAAAATTTTCAATATAAATAATTCCAATAAATAAAAAATTACATGTTTCCAATAAAGTTCAAGTAATGAGTTTTCCAAACTAGGAGAAAATATATTTAAAAATAAAAAAACATAATCAATCAAATTTACAAATAACAATAATACTTTTCTTCCTATCCATTAGAAATATCCAAAATAATGAAAAAGAGTATATCCATTATAAAGGAGAAATAATAAGCTATTTACAAGACAATAAAAAAAAGAATTGAACATTAACATGTTAAAGAATTTTCAATTGAAATGGAATAATCAATCTAAAACAAAACAACACTTAAAGACAATCATTACAAAAGGATGACACTATATATCAAATTTAAGTACAATTTACTAGTGTGATGTGTAATGTATAGATAAGAAATAGTTGGGGTTAGAGTTTGATATAATAAATAGTTGTGTTATGTGTTATGTACAATTAAAGGTATAATACTTATACCGATACTCATATAAGTAACTTTTTTATTAATATATTTTTTTACTATTTGGTTAATTGAATAAATTTTGAGTTATCCTTTTTTTATTATAACATAACATATAAATTTGATTATGGTTTATTTTTAATTCTTTATACAATAAGTGCGATTAGTTTTTTTTGTTATTTATATCATTTGTTGAATTTTCGGTTGTTTTTATTATCATAACATATTATATATAGTTAATTATGATGTATTTTTATTCTTAATACAGTAAGGTCCAATTGTTTTTGTTATTATATAGTTTATTAAATTTTGATATTTTATCTTATTTGAATTGATACTAGTAAATTGTGATTTAGATGTATTTCATCTTTGTTTATTAAGAATTCTTTATTTCCTTAATATCATTATTATATACAGACAAGTAAGAATAAAATATCAAAAGAAAATTTGTAGCCATTACAGTCTAAAACATTGACTAGACTTGACTAAGAAGCAAGAAAACAGATCATCACTTCATCCTTTCCAAACTCCCAGAAGCAGCTGCTGGGATACCTAGTGGAGTATTGGAATGTGAAGATAAGATTTGGATTTACCAGCATAGAACTATTATAGGCCTCTCCTGAACAAGTCAAACAAGATACAAAATGTTAAAAAAAATAAAAACAAAAATATGTGGATTCACTTAATATATCATATATAAATCATTTTAAATTCCCCAACCCTTGACCAGAAAAAAAAAACTCCAAATTATTTTGTCGTATTAAAATGACTACGATGTCCTAATTGGCTAATGGCATTCATACATAGAATACTTTTAAAACGGCATTCATATCAATCTGTAAGATTTACCATTCCTTCTATAAAATTTAGTTTATAATGTATAGAAATATATACTACCTTACATAAACAACATTATACATTAGTCTATTATGTCTTTATAATTTTATCAAATCACCATTGAATCCATTTAAGTCTAAAACAAATTCATGTTCTTCCTCAATTTATTTAAAAACTAATTTTATACAAACCCCATATAGGTGCTACATTACATGACAAGAAAATCAAGCAGAGTGCACTTTTTCTGTAATTGACATCCAAATACAAAACAATTAACAAAGAAAAATTAAAATACAAATTAACCAAAGAAATTTAGCTTTGAAATAAGATGTAAAAATTGGTTTTTCAGAAAAGGAGTTGTAAACAGGGCAGGAGAGCATATATCCATTATAAACAAGAAAAAATAATTTTAGATCCAATAAATAAATAATCTATTTACAAGGGATCAATGAAAATAAATAAATAAATTCAAACCTAGCCAAAATTTGTCTTATTGAAATGGAATGGTCATCAATCAGAAAAAAGAAACACTTGACTGGAAGAGAAGAAGATCAACAGCGAAAAAAATGACATTGAAAAAAGGATGTATCAAAGTATTAAATATATTTTAAGTAATAATTTGAAGAAAATAATACATATAGTATAGAGTACTGATTATTTTGTGTGTGTAATGTGTTATTTATATCTTGGAAAGGGTGGAGCCTAAAGTTCGATATTAGGAAAGCAGGCGGCGCTAGGGTTTTTGATATCAAAAATGGAAGAAGAAGATGTTATATAGGGCTATCAACCAGATGAACCCAATACAAAGGATCCTATAAATCAAACTCACCTTTGATGGCCCAATAGGTTTCAAAATTAATTTTTCTTGGGCTTGGGCCAATCTACAGATTAGGACTATCTGGTGAATTGACTTAATATTTATTCACTTGGCACACGCTATTATATAATATACCACATTCTTATCTCATCTCTCTTGATACAATACAAAATCCTAATCTCATGTCTTTTTCAATTTGTCTCCAATCTATCTCGATACTCTTATAGTAAAATAACCTTCAAAGTACTCATTAATCTAACAATATGGTTTGTATTTATATGAGATTCAATGTTCTAAAGTGGTTGATGTTTTTACCATGTTTAGTTCTTTCTACTCTGTAACTTATATGGTTTTGAAAATTGGTACATAAGGCGTCATTAATTTTTTGTAATTGCATATAATTTGTTGAATTATCATACTATAACTTATTTGAAATAATATACATTTAGGATATTTATATGATATACAAGTAAAATGTGTTTTAGATGTTTTTGATATTTGTTTATTGAAAATTTCAATTATTTTATTTTCTTAATATGTTTATCATTTATAATAGAATAATTATTATGCAAAGAATTTGAGATTAAACTTGACTATATTATCAGCTTCTTAAAAGGTTTTAACACTTTAATTTTATAACTATATGGTTTTTTAGATGGATGAACTCGAGTATTTACAAGATTCTTAGATACTTTTAATATTGAGACATGATTGAAAGTACCGATAATAGAGTGGTTGTCATTAATGATACTAGTTAAACATAATATTTTGCATCAAAGTAGATATTGATGATCTGTTGTTTTACGACATCTTGCATTCTTAATAAGGATAACACACAATTTATACACTTATGTTTACGAGTTTTGATTGGAGATAGAATAATAAATATTATCCAGTAGCAGAAATACCGTTTTGACATCTTTTGGGTCTTTTTGGAAGTGTTTTGAGATCTTTTTGGGCCTTTTCAAGATGGGATTGTCCTTCACAAGTAGCTAATATTTAAGTCCATTAAAAAAACTTTTGATGACACTCTGGTACTCAAGTTAATAATAAATTTATGATAAAGTCCTCAAACAAGGGTGCATATAATAGGGGTGAAATGATATATTTTGTACCATTTTCATAGTGGAAATGTCTTACTCTACTGGGAAAAGATCGTTACAACACATATTTGTAAATATTCCTAGTGTGATTCTTATATATATATATATATATATATATATATATATCCAAAGTATTCTTATATATAAAGATGTAAGCACATATTGATCACATTATGCTTTCTTCATTGTAAATTTACGCACCGCTTGAAAAGTACATTTGAAGACCTTTTATTTTAATATCTTTACTATTTTAATGATTAATGACCCATCATCTGAATTTTTTAAGTGTGATATATTCTAGTAAAACTACCTATGAAATTTCAATTAATCATCATTTTTAAGGAACTAACCACTCATATTTCAAAGAAAGTATTTAATACAAAATTGGCGGGTTTATTGATATGTTCAACAATATAAGATTGTGAGGCGTTTAGACAATTTTGTCCCTTTACAAGAATGAATATATCGGGTGGGCTTGCCTATCTCACCGAAAATAACATTTTAGTAATCCTAATAATAATATTAGTATTGAGAATCATATTCTGAAAAATTAAATAAACAACCCAATAATACTCATAAGGATGGAACTTCTGTTCATAGTTCGACCTATAAAAAATATTGCATCTAAAGTACATTTGCTTTACTCATAAAAAAAGTGAACTTGATGAAAAAAGAAAGGAAGCAATGCTACGAATATATAACAAAATAAACATTATTTAATTTTTTTTCATGTTGATGTTGTACTTTTTTTGTCAAAATGTTGTATTTGATATTTAATAGTTGAACAGAGAAAATGGAATTTACTTTTGACAATATAAATTTGATACTACGTGGTTAAATGATAGATTGGATTTGAAATAAATTAAGGCTTTAAGGTTTAAGTTTAAAAATTGTGGGGTAGAATGTTCTGTGAACAAAAGATATTTTTTTTCTAAATTAAGCTTTGGTCAAAATAAAATATTAAAACTCAGGTAGACAATGGTCTCCCTAATAGGCAGCCATGATTACACAAAATCAAAAGAGGTTAGTTCCACCCTTAACTTGCAAGTGAAGCCTTTTATTTCCCTTTTTATGTTTTTCTAATAATTGTAAGTTTTTTTATTGGCATTACATTATTAATTTTATTCCACGTGCCACTGTATAATTGATATTAGTAAATAACTATACCGCCTCGTCTGCCATAATAGGACAACACTTATAACATAATGAAAAAACAAAAAAAAAAAGATAAAATTGTAACAAACTCGAAAAAAATATAGGACTTAAATATTAGATTTGCAAAATTAGAGACTAATTCCAAGAAAAAATTCAAATGTTAAGTTTGAACAGTATTAACAATTCAATCATCATATTTTTTTATTCCTAAAATATCAAGGACTATTATATTTTCATAGAAATATATTGCAAATTCTTTTTTAATTTTTATGTGAATTTTTTTGCATACTAAATAGACTGATAACTAAGAATACCCAACTAAAATTTTCAATATAAATAATTCTAATAAATAAAAAATGACATGTTTCCAATAAAGTTCAAGTAATGAGTTTTCCAAACTAGGAGAAAATATATTTAAATATAAAAAAATATAATCAATCAAATTTACAAATAACAATAATACTTTTCTTCCTATCCATTAGAAATATCCAAAATAATGAAAAAGAGTATATCCATTATAAAGGAGAAATAATAAGCTATTTACAAGACAATAAAAAAAAGAATTGAACATTAACATGTTAAAGAATTTTCAATTGAAATGGAATAATCAATCTAAAACAAAACAACACTTAAAGACAATCATTACAAAAGGATGACACTATATATCAAATTTAAGTACAATTTACTAGTGTGATGTGTAATGTATAGATAAGAAATAGTTGGGGTTAGAGTTTGATATAGTAAATAGTTGTGTTATGTGTTATGTACAATTAAAGGTATAATACTTATACCGATACTCGTATAAGTAACTTTTTTTATTAATATATTTTTTTACCTTTTGGTTAATTGAATAAATTTTGAGTTATCCTTTTTTTATTATAACATAACATATAAAGTTAATTATGGTTTATTTTTAATTCTTTATACAATAAGTGCGATTAGTTTTTTTTGTTATTTATAACATTTGTTGAATTTTCGGTTGTTTTTATTATCATAACATATTATATATATTTAATTATGATGTATTTTTATTCTTAATACAGTAAGGTCCAATTGTTTTTGTTATTATATAGTTTATTAAATTTTGATATTTTATCTTATTTGAATTGATACTAGTAAATTGTGATTTAGATGTATTTCATCTTTGTTTATTAAGAATTCTTTATTTCCTCAATATCTTTATTATATACAGACAAGTAAGAATAAAATATCAAAAGAAAATTTGTAGCCATTACAGTCTAAAACATTGACTAGACTTGACTAAGAAGCAAGAAAACAGATCATCACTTCATCCTTTCCAAACTCCCAGAAGCAGCTGCTGGGATACCTAGTGGAGTATTGGAATGTGAAGATAAGATTTGGATTTACCAGCATAGAACTATTATAGGCCTCTCCTGAACAAGTCAAACAAGATACAAAATGTTAAGAAAAAATAAAAACAAAAATATGTGGATTCACTTAATATATCATATATAAATCATTTTAAATTCCCCAACCCTTGACCAGAAAAAAAAACTCCAAATTATTTTGTCGTATTAAAATGACTACGATGTCCTAATTGGCTAATGGCATTCATACATAGAATACTTTTAAAACGGCATTCATATCAATCTGTAAGATTTACCATTCCTTCTATAAAATTTAGTTTATAATGTATTGAAATATATACTACCTTACATAAACAACATTATACATTAGTCTATTATGTCTTTATAATTTTATCAAATCACCATTGAATCCATTTAAGTCTAAAACAAATTCATGTTCTTCCTCAATTTATTTAAAAACTAATTTTATACAAACCCCATATAGGTGCTACATTACATGACAAGAAAATCAAGCAGAGTGCACTTTTTCTGTAATTGACATCCAAATACAAAACAATTAACAAAGAAAAATTAAAATACAAATTAACCAAAGAAATTTAGCTTTGAAATAAGATGTAAAAATTGGTTTTTCAGAAAAGGAGTTGTAAACAGGGCAGGAGAGCATATATCCATTATAAACAAGAAAAAATAATTTTAGATCCAATAAATAAATAATCTATTTACAAGGGATCAATGAAAATAAATAAATAAATTCAAACCTAGCCAAAATTTGTCTTATTGAAATGGAATGGTCATCAATCAGAAAAAAGAAACACTTGACTGGAAGAGAAGAAGATCAACAGCGAAAAAAATGACATTGAAAAAAGGATGTATCAAAGTATTAAATATATTTTAAGTAATAATTTGAAGAAAATAATACATATAGTATAGAGTACTGATTATTTTGTGTGTGTAATGTGTTATTTATATCTTGGAAAGGGTGGAGCCTAAAGTTCGATATTAGGAAAGCAGGCGGCGCTAGGGTTTTTGATATCAAAAATGGAAGAAGAAGATGTTATATAGGGCTATCAACCAGATGAACCCAGTACAAAGGATCCTAAAAACCAAACTCACCTTTGATGGCCCAATAGGTTTCAAAATTAATTTTTCTTGGGCTTGGGCCAATCTACAGATTAGGACTCTCTGGTGAATTGACTTAATATTTATTCACTTGGCACACGCTATTATATAATATCCCACATTCTTATCTCATCTCTCTTGTTACAATACAAAATCCTAATCTCATGCCTTTTTCAATTTGTGTCCAATCTATCTCGATACTCTTATAGTAAAATAACCTTCAAAGTACTCATTAATCTAACAATATGGTTTGTATTTATATGAGATTCAATGTTCTAAAGTGGTTGATGTTTTTACCATGTTTAGTTCTTTCTACTCTGTAACTTATATGGTTTTGAAAATTGGTACATAAGGCGTCATTAATTTTTTGTAATTGCATATAATTTGTTTAATTATCATACTATAACTTATTTGAAATAATATACATTTAGGATATTTATATGATATACAAGTAAAATGTGTTTTAGATGTTTTTGATATTTGTTTATTGAAAATTTCAATTATTTTATTTTCTTAATATGTTTATCATTTATAATAGAATAATTATTATGCAAAGAATTTGAGATTAAACTTGACTATATTATCAGTTTCTTAAAAGGTTTTAACACTTTAATTTTATAACTATATGGTTTTTTAGATGGATGAACTCGAGTATTTACAAGATTCTTAGATACTTTTAATATTGAGACATGATTGAAAGTACCGATAATAGAGTGGTTGTCATTAATGATTCTAGTTAAACATAATATTTTGCATCAAAGTAGATATTGATGATCTGTTGTTTTACGACATCTTGCATTCTTAATAAGGATAACACACAATTTATACACTTATGTTTACAAGTTTTGATTGGAGATAGAATAATAAATATTATCCAGTAGCAGAAATACCGTTTTGACATCTTTTGGGTCTTTTTGGAAGTGTTTTGAGATCTTTTTGAGCCTTTTCAAGATGGGATTGTCCTTCACAAGTAGCAAATATTTAAGTCCATTAAAAAAACTTTTGATGACACTCTGGTACTCAAGTTAATAATAAATTTATGATAAAGTCCTCAAACAAGGGTGCATATAATAGGGGTGAAATGGTATATTTTGTACCATTTTCATAGTGGAAATATCTTACTCTACTGGGAAAAGATCGTTACAACACATATTTGTAAATATTCCTAGTGTGATTCTTATATATATATATATATATCCAAAGTATTCTTATATATAAAGATGTAAGCACATATTGATCACATTATGCTTTCTTCATTGTAAATTTACGCACCGCTTGAAAAGTACATTTGAAGACCTTTTATTTTAATATCTTTACTATTTTAATGATTAATGACCCATCATCTGAATTTTTTAAGTGTGATATATTCTAGTAAAACTACCTATGAAATTTTAATTAATCATCATTTTTAAGGAACTAACCACTCATATTTCAAAGAAAGTATTTAATACAAAAATGGCGGGTTTATTGATATGTTCAACAATATAAGATTGTGAGGCGTTTAGACAATTTTGTCCCTTTACAAGAATGAATATATCGGGTGGGCTTGCCTATCTCACCGAAAATAACATTTTAGTAATCCTAATAATAATATTAGTATTGAGCATCATATTCTGAAAAATTAAATAAACAACCCAATAATACTCATAAGGATGGAACTTCTGTTCATAGTTCGACCTATAAAAAATATTGCATCTAAAGTACATTTGCTTTACTCATAAAAAAAGTGAACTTGATGAAAAAAGAAAGGAAGCAATGCTACGAATATATAACAAAATAAACATTATTTAATTTTTTTTCATGTTGATGTTGTACTTTTTTTGTCAAAATGTTGTATTTGATATTTAATAGTTGAACAGAGAAAATGGAATTTACTTTTGACAATATAAATTTGATACTACGTGGTTAAATGATAGATTGGATTTGAAATAAATTAAGGCTTTAAGGTTTAACTTTAAAAATTGTGGGGCAGAATGTTCTGTGAACAAAAGATATTTTTTTTCTAAATTAAGCTTTGGTCAAAATAAAATATTAAAACTCAGGTAGACAATGGTCTCCCTAATAGGCAGCCATGATTACACAAAATCAAAAGAGGTTAGTTCCACCCTTAACTTGCAAGTGAAGCCTTTTATTTCCCTTTTTATGTTTTTCTAACAATTGTAAGTTTTTTTATTGGCATTACATTATTAATTTTATTCCACGTGCCACTGTATAATTGATATTAGTAAATAACTATACCGCCTCGTCTGCCATAATAGGACAACACTTATAACATAATGAAAAAACAAAAAAAAAAAGATAAAATTGTAACAAACTCGAAAAAAATATAGGACTTAAATATTAGATTTGCAAAATTAGAGACTAATTCCAAGAAAAAATTCAAATGTTAAGTTTGAACAGTATTAACAATTCAATCATCATATTTTTTTATTCCTAAAATATCAAGGACTATAACATTTTCATAGAAATATATTGCAAATTCTTTTTTAATTTTTATGTGAATTTTTTTGCATACTAAATAGACTGATAACTAAGAATACCCAACTAAAATTTTCAATATAAATAATTCTAATAAATAAAAAATGACATGTTTCCAATAAAGTTCAAGTAATGAGTTTTCCAAACTAGGAGAAAATATATTTAAATATAAAAAAATATAATCAATCAAATTTACAAATAACAATAATACTTTTCTTCCTATCCATTAGAAATATCCAAAATAATGAAAAAGAGTATATCCATTATAAAGGAGAAATAATAAGCTATTTACAAGACAATAAAAAAAAGAATTGAACATTAACATGTTAAAGAATTTTCAATTGAAATGGAATAATCAATCTAAAACAAAACAACACTTAAAGACAATCATTACAAAAGGATGACACTATATATCAAATTTAAGTACAATTTACTAGTGTGATGTGTAATGTATAGATAAGAAATAGTTGGGGTTAGAGTTTGATATAGTAAATAGTTGTGTTATGTGTTATGTACAATTAAAGGTATAATACTTATACCGATACTCGTATAAGTAACTTTTTTTATTAATATATTTTTTTACCTTTTGGTTAATTGAATAAATTTTGAGTTATCCTTTTTTTATTATAACATAACATATAAAGTTAATTATGGTTTATTTTTAATTCTTTATACAATAAGTGCGATTAGTTTTTTTTGTTATTTATAACATTTGTTGAATTTTCGGTTGTTTTTATTATCATAACATATTATATATATTTAATTATGATGTATTTTTATTCTTAATACAGTAAGGTCCAATTGTTTTTGTTATTATATAGTTTATTAAATTTTGATATTTTATCTTATTTGAATTGATACTAGTAAATTGTGATTTAGATGTATTTCATCTTTGTTTATTAAGAATTCTTTATTTCCTCAATATCTTTATTATATACAGACAAGTAAGAATAAAATATCAAAAGAAAATTTGTAGCCATTACAGTCTAAAACATTGACTAGACTTGACTAAGAAGCAAGAAAACAGATCATCACTTCATCCTTTCCAAACTCCCAGAAGCAGCTGCTGGGATACCTAGTGGAGTATTGGAATGTGAAGATAAGATTTGGATTTACCAGCATAGAACTATTATAGGCCTCTCCTGAACAAGTCAAACAAGATACAAAATGTTAAAAAAAAATAAAAACAAAAATATGTGGATTCACTTAATATATCATATATAAATCATTTTAAATTCCCCAACCCTTGACCAGAAAAAAAAACTCCAAATTATTTTGTCGTATTAAAATGACTACGATGTCCTAATTGGCAAATGGCATTCATACATAGAATACTTTTAAAACGGCATTCATATCAATCTGTAAGATTTACCATTCCTTCTATAAAATTTAGTTTATAATGTATTGAAATATATACTACCTTACATAAACAACATTATACATTAGTCTATTATGTCTTTATAATTTTATCAAATCACCATTGAATCCATTTAAGTCTAAAACAAATTCATGTTCTTCCTCAATTTATTTAAAAACTAATTTTATACAAACCCCATATAGGTGCTACATTACATGACAAGAAAATCAAGCAGAGTGCACTTTTTCTGTAATTGACATCCAAATACAAAACAATTAACAAAGAAAAATTAAAATACAAATTAACCAAAGAAATTTAGCTTTGAAATAAGATGTAAAAATTGGTTTTTCAGAAAAGGAGTTGTAAACAGGGCAGGAGAGCATATATCCATTATAAACAAGAAAAAATAATTTTAGATCCAATAAATAAATAATCTATTTACAAGGGATCAATGAAAATAAATAAATAAATTCAAACCTAGCCAAAATTTGTCTTATTGAAATGGAATGGTCATCAATCAGAAAAAAGAAACACTTGACTGGAAGAGAAGAAGATCAACAGCGAAAAAAATGACATTGAAAAAAGGATGTATCAAAGTATTAAATATATTTTAAGTAATAATTTGAATAAAATAATACATATAGTATAGAGTACTGATTATTTTGTGTGTGTAATGTGTTATTTATATCTTGGAAAGGGTGGAGCCTAAAGTTCGATATTAGGAAAGCAGGCGGCGCTAGGGTTTTTGATATCAAAAATGGAAGAAGAAGATGTTATATAGGGCTATCAACCAGATGAACCCAGTACAAAGGATCCTAAAAACCAAACTCACCTTTGATGGCCCAATAGGTTTCAAAATTAATTTTTCTTGGGCTTGGGCCAATCTACAGATTAGGACTCTCTGGTGAATTGACTTAATATTTATTCACTTGGCACACGCTATTATATAATATCCCACATTCTTATCTCATCTCTCTTGTTACAATACAAAATCCTAATCTCATGCCTTTTTCAATTTGTGTCCAATCTATCTCGATACTCTTATAGTAAAATAACCTTCAAAGTACTCATTAATCTAACAATATGGTTTGTATTTATATGAGATTCAATGTTCTAAAGTGGTTGATGTTTTTACCATGTTTAGTTCTTTCTACTCTGTAACTTATATGGTTTTGAAAATTGGTACATAAGGCGTCATTAATTTTTTGTAATTGCATATAATTTGTTTAATTATCATACTATAACTTATTTGAAATAATATACATTTAGGATATTTATATGATATACAAGTAAAATGTGTTTTAGATGTTTTTGATATTTGTTTATTGAAAATTTCAATTATTTTATTTTCTTAATATGTTTATCATTTATAATAGAATAATTATTATGCAAAGAATTTGAGATTAAACTTGACTATATTATCAGTTTCTTAAAAGGTTTTAACACTTTAATTTTATAACTATATGGTTTTTTAGATGGATGAACTCGAGTATTTACAAGATTCTTAGATACTTTTAATATTGAGACATGATTGAAAGTACCGATAATAGAGTGGTTGTCATTAATGATTCTAGTTAAACATAATATTTTGCATCAAAGTAGATATTGATGATCTGTTGTTTTACGACATCTTGCATTCTTAATAAGGATAACACACAATTTATACACTTATGTTTACAAGTTTTGATTGGAGATAGAATAATAAATATTATCCAGTAGCAGAAATACCGTTTTGACATCTTTTGGGTCTTTTTGGAAGTGTTTTGAGATCTTTTTGGGCCTTTTCAAGATGGGATTGTCCTTCACAAGTAGCAAATATTTAAGTCCATTAAAAAAACTTTTGATGACACTCTGGTACTCAAGTTAATAATAAATTTATGATAAAGTCCTCAAACAAGGGTGCATATAATAGGGGTGAAATGGTATATTTTGTACCATTTTCATAGTGGAAATATCTTACTCTACTGGGAAAAGATCGTTACAACACATATTTGTAAATATTCCTAGTGTGATTCTTATATATATATATATATCCAAAGTATTCTTATATATAAAGATGTAAGCACATATTGATCACATTATGCTTTCTTCATTGTAAATCTACGCACCGCTTGAAAAGTACATTTGAAGACCTTCTATTTTAATATCTTTACTATTTTAATGATTAATGACCCATCATCTGAATTTTTTAAGTGTGATATATTCTAGTAAAACTACCTATGAAATTTTAATTAATCATCATTTTTAAGGAACTAACCACTCATATTTCAAAGAAAGTATTTAATACAAAAATGGCGGGTTTATTGATATGTTCAACAATATAAGATTGTGAGGCGTTTAGACAATTTTGTCCCTTTACAAGAATGAATATATCGGGTGGGCTTGCCTATCTCACCGAAAATAACATTTTAGTAATCCTAATAATAATATTAGTATTGAGCATCATATTCTGAAAAATTAAATAAACAACCCAATAATACTCATAAGGATGGAACTTCTGTTCATAGTTCGACCTATAAAAAATATTGCATCTAAAGTACATTTGCTTTACTCATAAAAAAAGTGAACTTGATGAAAAAAGAAAGGAAGCAATGCTACGAATATATAACAAAATAAACATTATTTAATTTTTTTTTATGTTGATGTTGTACTTTTTTTGTCAAAATGTTGTATTTGATATTTAATAGTTGAACAGAGAAAATGGAATTTACTTTTGACAATATAAATATGATACTACGTGGTTAAATGATAGATTGGATTTGAAATAAATTAAGGCTTTAAGGTTTAACTTTAAAAATTGTGGGGCAGAATGTTCTGTGAACAAAATATATTTTTTTTCTAAATTAAGCTTTGGTCAAAATAAAATATTAAAACTCAGGTAGACAATGGTCTCCCTAATAGGCAGCCATGATTACACAAAAGCAAAAGAGGTTAGTTCCACCCTTAACTTGCAAGTGAAGCCTTTTATTTCCCTTTTTATGTTTTTCTAACAATGGTAAGTTTTTTTATTGGCATTACATTATTAATTTTATTCCACGTGCCACTGTATAATTGATATTAATAAATAACTATACCGCCTCGTCTGCCATAATAGGACAACACTTATAACATAATGAAAAAACAAAAAAAAAAGATAAAATTGTAACAAACTCGAAAAAAATATAGGACTTAAGTATTACATTTGCAAAATTAGAGACTAATTCCAAGAAAAAATTCAAATGTTAAGTTTGAACAGTATTAACAATTCAATCATCATATTTTTTTATTCCTAAAATATCAAGGACTATAACATTTTCATAGAAATATATTGCAAATTCTTTTTTAATTTTTATGTGAATTTTTTTGCATACTAAATAGACTGATAACTAAGAATACCCAACTAAAATTTTCAATATAAATAATTCTAATAAATAAAAAATGACATGTTTCCAATAAAGTTCAAGTAATGAGTTTTCCAAACTAGGAGAAAATATATTTAAATATAAAAAAATATAATCAATCAAATTTACAAATAACAATAATACTTTTCTTCCTATCCATTAGAAATATCCAAAATAATGAAAAAGAGTATATCCATTATAAAGGAGAAATAATAAGCTATTTACAAGACAATAAAAAAAAGAATTGAACATTAACATGTTAAAGAATTTTCAATTGAAATGGAATAATCAATCTAAAACAAAACAACACTTAAAGACAATCATTACAAAAGGATGACACTATATATCAAATTTAAGTACAATTTACTAGTGTGATGTGTAATGTATAGATAAGAAATAGTTGGGGTTAGAGTTTGATATAATAAATAGTTGTGTTATGTGTTATGTACAATTAAAGGTATAATACTTATACCGATACTCGTATAAGTAACTTTCTTTATTAATATATTTTTTTACCTTTTGGTTAATTGAATAAATTTTGAGTTATCCTTTTTTTATTATAACATAACATATAAAGTTAATTATGGTTTATTTTTAATTCTTTATACAATAAGTGCGATTAGTTTTTTTTGTTATTTATATCATTTGTTGGATTTTCGGTTGTTTTTATTATCATAACATATTATATATATTTAATTATGATGTATTTTTATTCTTAATACAGTAAGGTCCAATTGTTTTTGTTATTATATAGTTTATTAAATTTTGATATTTTATCTTATTTGAATTGATACTAGTAAATTGTGATTTAGATGTATTTCATCTTTGTTTATTAAGAATTCTTTATTTCCTTAATATCTTTATTATATACAGACAAGTAAGAATAAAATATCAAAAGAAAATTTGTAGCCATTACAGTCTAAAACATTGACTAGACTTGACTAAGAAGCAAGAAAACAGATCATCACTTCATCCTTTCCAAACTCCCAGAAGCAGCTGCTGGGATACCTAGTGGAGTATTGGAATGTGAAGATAAGATTTGGATTTACCAGCATAGAACTATTATAGGCCTCTCCTGAACAAGTCAAACAAGATACAAAATGTTAAAAAAAAATAAAAACAAAAATATATGGATTCACTTAATATATCATATATAAATCATTTTAAATTCCCCAACCCTTGACCAGAAAAAAAAACTCCAAATTATTTTGTCGTATTAAAATGACTACGATGTCCTAATTGGCTAATGACATTCATACATAGAATACTTTTAAAACGGCATTCATATCAATCTGTAAGATTTACCATTCCTTCTATAAAATTTAGTTTATAATGTATTGAAATATATACTACCTTACATAAACAACATTATACATTAGTCTATTATGTCTTTATAATTTTATCAAATCACCATTGAATCCATTTAAGTCTAAAAAAAATTCATGTTCTTCCTCAATTTATTTAAAAACTAATTTTATACAAACCCCATATAGGTGCTATATTACATGACAAGAAAATCAAGCAGAGTGCACTTTTTCTGTAATTGACATCCAAATACAAAACAATTAACAAAGAAAAATTAAAATACAAATTAACCAAAGAAATTTAGCTTTGAAATAAGATGTAAAAATTAGTTTTTCAGAAAAGGAGTTGTAAACAGGGCAGGAGAGCATATATCCATTATAAACAAGAAAAAATAATTTTAGATCCAATAAATAAATAATCTATTTACAAGGGATCAATGAAAATAAATAAATAAATTCAAACCTAGCCAAAATTTGTCTTATTGAAATGGAATGGTCATCAATCAGAAAAAAGAAACACTTGACTGGAAGAGAAGAAGATCAACAGCCAAAAAAATGACATTGAAAAAAGGATGTATCAAAGTATTAAATATATTTTAAGTAATAATTTGAAGAAAATAATACATATAGTATAGAGTACTGATTATTTTGTGTGTGTAATGTGTTATTTATATCTTGGAAAGGGTGGAGCCTAAAGTTCGATATTAGGAAAGCAGGCGGCGCTAGGGTTTTTGATATCATAAATGGAAGAAGAAGATGTTATATAGGGCTATCAACCAGATGAACCCAGTACAAAGGATCCTAAAAACCAAACTCACCTTTGATGGCCCAATAGGTTTCAAAATTAATTTTTCTTCGGCTTGGGCCAATCTACAGATTAGGACTCTCTGGTGAATTGACTTAATATTTATTCACTTGGCACACGCTATTATATAATATCCCACATTCTTATCTCATCTCTCTTGATACAATACAAAATCCTAATCTCATGCCTTTTTCAATTTGTGTCCAACCTATCTCGATACTCTTATAGTAAAATAACCTTCAAAGTACTCATTAATCTAACAATATGGTTTGTATTTATTTGAGATTCAATGTTCTAAAGTGGTTGATGTTTTTACCATGTTTAGTTCTTTCTACTCTGTAACTTATATGGTTTTGAAAATTGGTACATAAGGCGTCATTAATTTTTTGTAATTGCATATAATTTGTTGAATTATCATACTATAACTTATTTGAAATAATATACATTTAGGATATTTATATGATATACAAGTAAAATGTGTTTTAGATGTTTTTGATATTTGTTTATTGCAAATTTCAATTATTTTATTTTCTTAATATGTTTATCATTTATAATAGAATAATTATTATGCAAAGAATTTGAGATTAAACTTGACTATATTATCAGTTTCTTAAAAGGTTTTAACACTTTAATTTTATAACTATATGGTTTTTTAGATGGATGAACTCGAGTATTTACAAGATTCTTAGATACTTTTAATATTGAGACATGATTCAAAGTACCGATAATAGAGTGGTTGTCATTAATGATACTAGTTAAACATAATATTTTGCATCAAAGTAGATATTGATGATCTGTTGTTTTACGACATCTTGCATTCTTAATAAGGATAACACACAATTTATACACTTATGTTTACAAGTTTTGATTGGAGATAGAATAATAAATATTATCCAGTAGCAGAAATACCGTTTTGACATCTTTTGGTTTTTTTGGAAGTGTTTTGAGATCTTTTTGGGCCTTTTCAAGATGGGATTGTCCTTCACAAGTAGCAAATATTTAAGTCCATTAAAAAAACTTTTGATGACACTCTGGTACTCAAGTTAATAATAAATTTATGATAAAGTCCTCAAACAAGGGTGCATATAATAGGGGTGAAATGGTATATTTTGTACCATTTTCATAGTGGAAATATCTTACTCTACTGGGAAAAGATCGTTACGACACATATTTGTAAATATTCCTAGTGTGATTCTTATATATATATATATATCCAAAGTATTCTTATATATAAAGATGTAAGCACATATTGATCACATTATGCTTTCTTCATTGTAAATCTACGCACCGCTTGAAAAGTACATTTGAAGACCTTCTATTTTAATATCTTTACTATTTTAATGATTAATGACCCATCATCTGAATTTTTTAAGTGTGATATATTCTAGTAAAACTACCTATGAAATTTTAATTAATCATCATTTTTAAGGAACTAACCACTCATATTTCAAAGAAAGTATTTAATACAAAAATGGCGGGTTTATTGATATGTTCAACAATATAAGATTGTGAGGCGTTTAGACAATTTTGTCCCTTTACAAGAATGAATATTTCGGGTGGGCTTGCCTATCTCACCGAAAATAACATTTTAGTAATCCTAATAATAATATTAGTATTGAGCATCATATTCTGAAAAATTAAATAAACAACCCAATAATACTCATAAGGATGGAACTTCTGTTCATAGTTCGACCTATAAAAAATATTGCATCTAAAGTACATTTGCTTTACTCATAAAAAAAGTGAACTTGATGAAAAAAGAAAGGAAGCAATGCTACGAATATATAACAAAATAAACATTATTTAATTTTTTTTCATGTTGATGTTGTACTTTTTTTGTCAAAATGTTGTATTTGATATTTAATAGTTGAACAGAGAAAATGGAATTTACTTTTGACAATATAAATATGATACTACGTGGTTAAATGATAGATTGGATTTGAAATAAATTAAGGCTTTAAGGTTTAACTTTAAAAATTGTGGGGCAGAATGTTCTGTGAACAAAAGATATTTTTTTTCTTAAATTAAGCTTTGGTCAAAATAAAATATTAAAACTCAGGTAGACAATGGTCTCCCTAATAGGCAGCCATGATTACACAAAAGCAAAAGAGGTTAGTTCCACCCTTAACTTGCAAGTGAAGCCTTTTGTTTCCCTTTTTATGTTTTTCTAACAATGGTAAGTTTTTTTATTGGCATTACATTATTAATTTTATTCCACGTGCCACTGTATAATTGATATTAATAAATAACTATACCGCCTCGTCTGCCATAATAGGACAACACTTATAACATAATGAAAAAACAAAAAAAAAAGATAAAATTGTAACAAACTCGAAAAAAATATAGGACTTAAATATTACATTTGCAAAATTAGAGACTAATTCCAAGAAAAAATTCAAATGTTAAGTTTGAACAGTATTAACAATTCGATCATCATATTTTTTTATTCCTAAAATATCAAGGACTATAACATTTTCATAGAAATATATTGCAAATTCTTTTTTAATTTTTATGTGAATTTTTTTGCATACTAAATAGACTGATAACTAAGAATACCCAACTAAAATTTTCAATATAAATAATTCTAATAAATAAAAAATGACATGTTTCCAATAAAGTTCAAGTAATGAGTTTTCCAAACTAGGAGAAAATATATTTAAATATAAAAAAATATAATCAATCAAATTTACAAATAACAATAATACTTTTCTTCCTATCCATTAGAAATATCCAAAATAATGAAAAAGAGTATATCCATTATAAAGGAGAAATAATAAGCTATTTACAAGACAATAAAAAAAAGAATTGAACATTAACATGTTAAAGAATTTTCAATTGAAATGGAATAATCAATCTAAAACAAAACAACACTTAAAGACAATCATTACAAAAGGATGACACTATATATCAAATTTAAGTACAATTTACTAGTGTGATGTGTAATGTATAGATAAGAAATAGTTGGGGTTAGAGTTTGATATAATAAATAGTTGTGTTATGTGTTATGTACAATTAAAGGTATAATACTTATACCGATACTCGTATAAGTAACTTTTTTTATTAATATATTTTTTTACCTTTTGGTTAATTGAATAAATTTTGAGTTATCCTTTTTTTATTATAACATAACATATAAAGTTAATTATGGTTTATTTTTAATTCTTTATACAATAAGTGCGATTAGTTTTTTTTGTTATTTATATCATTTGTTGGATTTTCGGTTGTTTTTATTATCATAACATATTATATATATTTAATTATGATGTATTTTTATTCTTAATACAGTAAGGTCCAATTGTTTTTGTTATTATATAGTTTATTAAATTTTGATATTTTATCTTATTTGAATTGATACTAGTAAATGTTGATTTAGATGTATTTCATCTTTGTTTATTAAGAATTCTTTATTTCCTTAATATCTTTATTATATACAGACAAGTAAGAATAAAATATCAAAAGAAAATTTGTAGCCATTACAGTCTAAAACATTGACTAGACTTGACTAAGAAGCAAGAAAACAGATCATCACTTCATCCTTTCCAAACTCCCAGAAGCGGGATATCTAGTGGAGTATTGGAATGTGAAGATAAGATTTGGATTTACCAGCATAGAACTATTATAGGCCTCTCCTGAACAAGTCAAACAAGATACAAAATGTTAAAAAAAAATAAAAACAAAAATATGTGGATTCACTTAATATATCATATATAAATCATTTTAAATTCCCCAACCCTTGACCAGAAAAAAAAACTCCAAATTATTTTGTCGTATTAAAATGACTACGATGTCCTAATTGGCTAATGACATTCATACATAGAATACTTTTAAAACGGCATTCATATCAATCTGTAAGATTTACCATTCCTTCTATAAAATTTAGTTTATAATGTATTGAAATATATACTACCTTACATAAACAACATTATACATTAGTCTATTATGTCTTTATAATTTTATCAAATCACCATTGAATCCATTTAAGTCTAAAACAAATTCATGTTCTTCCTCAATTTATTTAAAAACTAATTTTATACAAACCCCATATAGGTGCTACATTACATGACAAGAAAATCAAGCAGAGTGCATTTTTTCTGTAATTGACATCCAAATACAAAACAATTAACAAAGAAAAATTAAAATACAAATTAACCAAAGAAATTTAGCTTTGAAATAAGATGTAAAAATTGGTTTTTCAGAAAAGGAGTTGTAAACAGGGCAGGAGAGCATATATCCATTATAAACAAGAAAAAATAATTTTAGATCCAATAAATAAATAATCTATTTACAAGGGATCAATGAAAATAAATAAATAAATTCAAACCTAGCCAAAATTTGTCTTATTGAAATGGAATGGTCATCAATCAGAAAAAAGAAACACTTGACTGGAAGAGAAGAAGATCAACAGCCAAAAAAATGACATTGAAAAAAGGATGTATCAAAGTATTAAATATATTTTAAGTAATAATTTGAAGAAAATAATACATATAGTATAGAGTACTGATTATTTTGTGTGTGTAATGTGTTATTTATATCTTGGAAAGGGTGGAGCCTAAAGTTCGATATTAGGAAAGCAGGCGGCGCTAGGGTTTTTGATATCATAAATGGAAGAAGAAGATGTTATATAGGGCTATCAACCAGATGAACCCAGTACAAAGGATCCTAAAAACCAAACTCACCTTTGATGGCCCAATAGGTTTCAAAATTAATTTTTCTTGGGCTTGGGCCAATCTACAGATTAGGACTCTCTGGTGAATTGACTTAATATTTATTCACTTGGCACACGCTATTATATAATATCCCACATTCTTATCTCATCTCTCTTGATACAATACAAAATCCTAATCTCATGCCTTTTTCAATTTGTGTCCAACCTATCTCGATACTCTTATAGTAAAATAACCTTCAAAGTACTCATTAATCTAACAATATGGTTTGTATTTATTTGAGATTCAATGTTCTAAAGTGGTTGATGTTTTTACCATGTTTAGTTCTTTCTACTCTGTAACTTATATGGTTTTGAAAATTGGTACATAAGGCGTCATTAATTTTTTGTAATTGCATATAATTTGTTGAATTATCATACTATAACTTATTTGAAATAATATACATTTAGGATATTTATATGATATACAAGTAAAATGTGTTTTAGATGTTTTTGATATTTGTTTATTGCAAATTTCAATTATTTTATTTTCTTAATATGTTTATCATTTATAATAGAATAATTATTATGCAAAGAATTTGAGATTAAACTTGACTATATTATCAGTTTCTTAAAAGGTTTTAACACTTTAATTTTATAACTATATGGTTTTTTAGATGGATGAACTCGAGTATTTACAAGATTCTTAGATACTTTTAATATTGAGACATGATTGAAAGTACCGATAATAGAGTGGTTGTCATTAATGATACTAGTTAAACATAATATTTTGCATCAAAGTGGATATTGATGATCTGTTGTTTTACGACATCTTGCATTCTTAATAAGGATAACACACAATTTATACACTTATGTTTACAAGTTTTGATTGGAGATAGAATAATAAATATTATCCAGTAGCAGAAATACCGTTTTGACATCTTTTGGTTTTTTTGGAAGTGTTTTGAGATCTTTTTGGGCCTTTTCAAGATGGGATTGTCCTTCACAAGTAGCAAATATTTAAGTCCATTAAAAAAACTTTTGATGACACTCTGGTACTCAAGTTAATAATAAATTTATGATAAAGTTCTCAAACAAGGGTGCATATAATAGGGGTGAAATGGTATATTTTGTACCATTTTCATAGTGGAAATATCTTACTCTACTGGGAAAAGATCGTTACGACACATATTTGTAAATATTCCTAGTGTGATTCTTATATATATATATATCCAAAGTATTCTTATATATAAAGATGTAAGCACATATTGATCACATTATGCTTTCTTCATTGTAAATCTACGCACCGCTTGAAAAGTACATTTGAAGACCTTCTATTTTAATATCTTTACTATTTTAATGATTAATGACCCATCATCTGAATTTTTTAAGTGTGATATATTCTAGTAAAACTACCTATGAAATTTTAATTAATCATCATTTTTAAGGAACTAACCACTCATATTTCAAAGAAAGTATTTAATACAAAAATGGCGGGTTTATTGATATGTTCAACAATATAAGATTGTGAGGCGTTTAGACAATTTTGTCCCTTTACAAGAATGAATATATCGGGTGGGCTTGCCTATCTCACCGAAAATAACATTTTAGTAATTCTAATAATAATATTAGTATTGAGCATCATATTCTGAAAAATTAAATAAACAACCCAATAATACTCATAAGGATGGAACTTCTGTTCATAGTTCGACCTATAAAAAATATTGCATCTAAAGTACATTTGCTTTACTCATAAAAAAAAGTGAACTTGATGAAAAAAGAAAGGAAGCAATGCTACGAATATATAACAAAATAAACATTATTTAATTTTTTTTCATGTTGATGTTGTACTTTTTTTGTCAAAATGTTGTATTTGATATTTAATAGTTGAACAGAGAAAATGGAATTTACTTTTGACAATATAAATATGATACTACGTGGTTAAATGATAGATTGGATTTGAAATAAATTAAGGCTTTAAGGTTTAACTTTAAAAATTGTGGGGCAGAATGTTCTGTGAACAAAAGATATTTTTTTTCTTAAATTAAGCTTTGGTCAAAATAAAATATTAAAACTCAGGTAGACAATGGTCTCCCTAATAGGCAGCCATGATTACACAAAAGCAAAAGAGGTTAGTTCCACCCTTAACTTGCAAGTGAAGCCTTTTGTTTCCCTTTTTATGTTTTTCTAACAATGGTAAGTTTTTTTATTGGCATTACATTATTAATTTTATTCCACGTGCCACTGTATAATTGATATTAATAAATAACTATACCGCCTCGTCTGCCATAATAGGACAACACTTATAACATAATGAAAAAACAAAAAAAAAAAGATAAAATTGTAACAAACTCGAAAAAAATATAGGACTTAAATATTACATTTGCAAAATTAGAGACTAATTCCAAGAAAAAATTCAAATGTTAAGTTTGAACAGTATTAACAATTCGATCATCATATTTTTTTATTCCTAAAATATCAAGGACTATAACATTTTCATACAAATATATTGCAAATTCTTTTTTAATTTTTATATGAATTTTTTTGCATACTAAATAGACTGATAACTAAGAATACCCAACTAAAATTTTCAATATAAATAATTCTAATAAATAAAAAATGACATGTTTTCAATAAAGTTCAAGTAATGAGTTTTCCAAACTAGGAGAAAATATATTTAAATATAAAAAAATATAATCAATCAAATTTATAAATAACAATAATACTTTTCTTCCTATCCATTAGAAATATCCAAAATAATGAAAAAGAGTATATCCATTATAAAGGAGAAATAATAAGCTATTTACAAGACAATAAAAAAAAGAATTGAACATTAACATGTTAAAGAATTTTCAATTGAAATGGAATAATCAATCTAAAACAAAACAACACTTAAAGACAATCATTACAAAAGGATGACACTATATATCAAATTTAAGTACAATTTACTAGTGTGATGTGTAATGTATAGATAAGAAATAGTTGGGGTTAGAGTTTGATATAATAAATAGTTGTGTTATGTGTTATGTACAATTAAAGGTATAATACTTATACCGATACTCGTATAAGTAACTTTTTTTATTAATATATTTTTTTACCTTTTGGTTAATTGAATAAATTTTGAGTTATCCTTTTTTTATTATAACATAACATATAAAGTTAATTATGGTTTATTTTTAATTCTTTATACAATAAGTGCGATTAGTTTTTTTTGTTATTTATATCATTTGTTGGATTTTCGGTTGTTTTTATTATCATAACATATTATATATATTTAATTATGATGTATTTTTATTCTTAATACAGTAAGGTCCAATTGTTTTTGTTATTATATAGTTTATTAAATTTTGATATTTTATCTTATTTGAATTGATACTAGTAAATTGTGATTTAGATGTATTTCATCTTTGTTTATTAAGAATTCTTTATTTCCTTAATATCTTTATTATATACAGACAAGTAAGAATAAAATATCAAAAGAAAATTTGTAGCCATTACAGTCTAAAACATTGACTAGACTTGACTAAGAAGCAAGAAAACAGATCATCACTTCATCCTTTCCAAACTCCCAGAAGCAGCTGCTGGGATACCTAGTGGAGTATTGGAATGTGAAGATAAGATTTGGATTTACCAGCATAGAACTATTATAGGCCTCTCCTGAACAAGTCAAACAAGATACAAAATGTTAAAAAAAAATAAAAACAAAAATATGTGGATTCACTTAATATATCATATATAAATCATTTTAAATTTCCCAACCCTTGACCAAAAAAAAAAACTCCAAATTATTTTGTCGTATTAAAATGACTACGATGTCCTAATTGGCTAATGACATTCATACATAGAATACTTTTAAAACGGCATTCATATCAATCTGTAAGATTTACCATTCCTTCTATAAAATTTAGTTTATAATGTATTGAAATATATACTACCTTACATAAACAACATTATACATTAGTCTATTATGTCTTTATAATTTTATCAAATCACCATTGAATCCATTTAAGTCTAAAACAAATTCATGTTCTTCCTCAATTTATTTAAAAACTAATTTTATACAAACCCCATATAGGTGCTACATTACATGACAAGAAAATCAAGCAGAGTGCACTTTTTCTGTAATTGACATCCAAATACAAAACAATTAACAAAGAAAAATTAAAATACAAATTAACCAAAGAAATTTAGCTTTGAAATAAGATGTAAAAATTGGTTTTTCAGAAAAGGAGTTGTAAACAGGGCAGGAGAGCATATATCCATTATAAACAAGAAAAAATAATTTTAGATCCAATAAATAAATAATCTATTTACAAGGGATCAATGAAAATAAATAAATAAATTCAAACCTAGCCAAAATTTGTCTTATTGAAATGGAATGGTCATCAATCAGAAAAAAGAAACACTTGACTGGAAGAGAAGAAGATCAACAGCGAAAAAAATGACATTGAAAAAAGGATGTATCAAAGTATTAAATATATTTTAAGTAATAATTTGAAGAAAATAATACATATAGTATAGAGTACTGATTATTTTGTGTGTGTAATGTGTTATTAATATCTTGGAAAGGGTGGAGCCTAAAGTTCGATATTAGGAAAGCAGGCGGCGCTAGGGTTTTTGATATCATAAATGGAAGAAGAAGATGTTATATAGGGCTATCAACCAGATGAACCCAGTACAAAGGATCCTAAAAACCAAACTCACCTTTGATGGCCCAATAGGTTTCAAAATTAATTTTTCTTGGGCTTGGGCCAATCTACAGATTAGGACTCTCTGGTGAATTGACTTAATATTTATTCACTTGGCACACGCTATTATATAATATCCCACATTCTTATCTCATCTCTCTTGATACAATACAAAATCCTAATCTCATGCCTTTTTCAATTTGTGTCCAATCTATCTCGATACTCTTATAGTAAAATAACCTTCAAAGTACTCATTAATCTAACAATATGGTTTGTATTTATTTGAGATTCAATGTTCTAAAGTGGTTGATGTTTTTACCATGTTTAGTTCTTTCTACTCTGTAACTTATATGGTTTTGAAAATTGGTACATAAGGCGTCATTAATTTTTTGTAATTGCATATAATTTGTTGAATTATCATACTATAACTTATTTGAAATAATATACATTTAGGATATTTATATGATATACAAGTAAAATGTGTTTTAGATGTTTTTGATATTTGTTTATTGCAAATTTCAATTATTTTATTTTCTTAATATGTTTATCATTTATAATAGAATAATTATTATGCAAAGAATTTGAGATTAAACTTGACTATATTATCAGTTTCTTAAAAGGTTTTAACACTTTAATTTTATAACTATATGGTTTTTTAGATGGATGAACTCGAGTATTTACAAGATTCTTAGATACTTTTAATATTGAGACATGATTGAAAGTACCGATAATAGAGTGGTTGTCATTAATGATACTAGTTAAACATAATATTTTGCATCAAAGTAGATATTGATGATCTGTTGTTTTACGACATCTTGCATTCTTAATAAGGATAACATACAATTTATACACTTATGTTTACAAGTTTTGATTGGAGATAGAATAATAAATATTATCCAGTAGCAGAAATACCGTTTTGACATCTTTTGGGTCTTTTTGGAAGTGTTTTGAGATCTTTTTGGGCCTTTTCAAGATGGGATTGTCCTTCACAAGTAGCAAATATTTAAGTCCATTAAAAAAACTTTTGATGACACTCTGGTACTCAAGTTAATAATAAATTTATGATAAAGTCCTCAAACAAGGGTGCATATAATAGGGGTGAAATGGTATATTTTGTACCATTTTCATAGTGGAAATATCTTACTCTACTGGGAAAAGATCGTTACGACACATATTTGTAAATATTTCTAGTGTGATTCTTATATATATATATATCCAAAGTATTCTTATATATAAAGATGTAAGCACATATTGATCACATTATGCTTTCTTCATTGTAAATCTACGCACCGCTTGAAAAGTACATTTGAAGACCTTTTATTTTAATATCTTTACTATTTTAATGATTAATGACCCATCATCTGAATTTTTTAAGTGTGATATATTCTAGTAAAACTACCTATGAAATTTCAATTAATCATCATTTTTAAGGAACTAACCACTCATATTTCAAAGAAAGTATTTAATACAAAAATGGCGGGTTTATTGATATGTTCAACAATATAAGATTGTGAGGCGTTTAGACAATTTTGTCCCTTTACAAGAATGAATATATCGGGTGGGCTTGCCTATCTCACCGAAAATAACATTTTAGTAATCCTAATAATAATATTAGTATTGAGCATCATATTCTGAAAAATTAAATAAACAACCCAATAATACTCATAAGGATGGAACTTCTGTTCATAGTTCGACCTATAAAAAATATTGCATCTAAAGTACATTTGCTTTACTCATAAAAAAAGTGAACTTGATGAAAAAAGAAAGGAAGCAATGCTACGAATATATAACAAAATAAACATTATTTAATTTTTTTTCATGTTGATGTTGTACTTTTTTTGTCAAAATGTTGTATTTGATATTTAATAGTTGGACAGAGAAAATGGAATTTACTTTTGACAATATAAAAATGATACTACGTGGTTAAATGATAGATTGAATTTGAAATAAATTAAGGCTTTAAGGTTTAACTTTAAAAATTGTGGGGCAGAATGTTCTGTGAACAAAAGATATTTTTTTTAAAATTAAGCTTTGGTCAAAATAAAATATTAAAACTCAGGTAGACAATGGTCTCCCTAATAGGCAGCCCTGATTACACAAAAGGAAAAGAGGTTAGTTCCACCCTTAACTTGCAAGTGAAGCCTTTTATTTCCCTTTTTATGTTTTTCTAACAATGGTAAGTTTTTTATTGGTATTACATTATTAATTTTATTCCACGTGCCACTGTATAATTGATATTAATAAATAAATATACTGCCTCGTCTGCCGTAATAGGACAACACTTATAACATAATGAAAAAACAAAAAAAAAGATAAAATTGTAACAAACTCGAAAAAAATAGGACTTAAATATTACATTTGCAAAATTAGAGACTAATTCCAAGAAAAAATTCAAATGTTAAGTTTGAAGAGTATTAACAATTCAATCATCATATTTTTTTATTCCTAAAATATCAAGGACTATAATATTTTCATAGAAATATATTGCAAATTCTTTTTTAATTTTTATGTGAATTTTTTTGCATACTAAATAGACTGATAACTAAGAATACCCAACTAAAATTTTCAATATAAATAATTCCAATAAATAAAAAATGACATGTTTCCAATAAAGTTCAAGTAATGAGTTTTCCAAACTAGGAGAAAATATATTTAAAAATAAAAAAACAAAATCAATCAAATTTACAAATAACAATAATACTTTTCTTCCTATCCATTAGAAATATCCTAAATAATGAAAAAGAGTATATCCATTATAAAGGAGAAATAATAAGCTATTTACAAGACAATAAAAAAAAGAATTGAACATTAACCTGTGAAAGAATTTTCAATTGAAATGGAATAATCAATCTAAAACAAAACAACACTTAAAGACAATCATTACAAAAGGATGACACTATATATCAAATTTAAGTACAATTTACTACTGTGATGTGTAATGTATAGATAAGAAATAGTTGGGGTTAGAGTTTGATATAATAAATAGTTGTGTTATGTGTTATGTACAATTAAAGGTATAATACTTATACCGATACTCGTATAAGTAACCTTTTTATTAATATATTTTTTTACCTTTTGGTTAATTGAATAAATTTTGAGTTATCCTTTTTTTATTATAACATAACATATAAATTTGATTATGGTTTATTTTTAATTCTTTATACAATAAGTGCGATTAGTTTTTTTTGTTATTTATATCATTTGATGAATTTTCAGTTGTTTTTATTATCATAACATATTATATATAGTTAATTATGGTGTATTTTTATTCTTAATACAGTAAGGTCCAATTGTTTTTGTTATTATGTAGTTTATTAAATTTTGATATTTTATCTTATTTGAATCGATACTAGTAAATTGTGATTTAGATGTATTTCATCTTTGTTTATTAAGATTTTGAATTCTTTATTTCATTAATATCTTTATTATATATAGACAAGCAATAATAAAATATCAAAAGAAAATTTGTAGCCATTATAATCTAAAACATTGACTAGACTTGACTAAGAAGCAAGAAAACAGATCATCACTTCATCCTTTCCAAACTCCCAGAAGCAGCTGCTGGGATACCTAGTGGAGTATTGGAATGTGAAGATGGATTGGTTAAACTCCCATCCCGAATGTTACTTCCTTGAAGATTAATATTATCATAGCTCTTGTTGAAGAAATTATGCGTTTCTTGTTGTACGCATTATCTGGTTTGGCTCTTTCTTTTATGGATGAACTTGATGTGACGTTAGCTAGGCTGGTGTAAGATTTGGATTTACCAGCATAGAACTATTATAGGCCTCTCCTGAACAAGTCAAACAAGATACAAAATGTTAAAAAAAAACAAAAACAAAAATATGTGGATTCACTTAATATATCATATATAAATCATTTTAAATTCCCCAACCCTTGTTATTAAAATGACTACGATGTCCTAATTGGCTAATGACATTCATACATAGAATACTTTTAAAACGGCATTCATATCAATCTGTAAGATTTACCATTCCTTCGATAAAATTTAGTTTATATTGTATAGAAATATATACTACCTTACATAAACAACATTATACATTAGTCTATTATGTCTTTATAATTTTATCAAATCACCATTGAATCCATTTAAGTCTAAAACAAATTCATGTTCTCCCTCAATTTATTTAAAAACTAATTTTATACAAACCCCATATAGCTGTTACATTACATGACAAGAAAATCAAGCAGAGTGCACTTTTTCTGTAATTGACATCCAAATACAAAACAATTAACAAAGAAAAATTAAAATACAAATTAACCAAAGAAATTTAGCTTTGAAATAAGATGTAAAAATTGTTTTTCAGAAAAGGAGTTGTAAACAAGGCAGAAGAGCATATATCCATTATAAACAAGAAAAAATAATTTTAGATCCAATAAAAAAATAATCTATTTACTAGGGATCAATGAAAATAAATAAATAAATTCAAACCTGGCCAAAATTTGTCGTATTGAAATGGAATGGTCATCGATCAGAAAAAAGAAACACTTGACTGGAAGAGAAGAAGATCGACATCGAAAAAAATGACATTGAAAAAAGGATGCATCAAAGTATTAAATATATTTTAAGTAATCATTTGAAGAAAATAATACATATAGTATAGAGTACTGATTATTTTGTGTGTGTAATGTGTTATTTATATCTTGGAAATGGTGGAGCCTAAAGTTCGATATTAGGAAAGCAGGCGGCGCTATGGTTTTTGATATCATAAATGGAAAAAGAAGATGTTATATAGGGCTATCAACCAGATGAACCCAGTACAAACTATCTTAAAAACCAAACTCACCTTTGATGGCCCAATGGGTTTCAAAATTAAATTTTCTTTGGCTTGGACCAATCTATAGATCAGGACTCTCTGGTGAAGTGACTTAATATTTATTCACTTGGCATACGCTATTATATAATATACCACATTCTTATCTCATCTCTCTCGATACAATACAAGATCCAAATCTCATGCCTTTTTCAATTTGTGTCCAACCTATCTCGATACTCTTATAGTAAACTAACCTTCAAAGTACTCATTCATCTAACAATATGGTTTGTATTTATATGAGATTCAATATTCTAAAGTGGTTGATGTTTTTACCATGTTTAGTTCTTTCTACTATGTAACTTATATGTTTTTGAAAATTGGTATATAAGGCGTCATTAATTTTTTGTAATTGCATATAATTTGTTGAATTATCATACTATAACTTATTTGAAATAATATACATTTAGGATATTTTTATGATATACAAGTAAAATGTGTTTTAGATGTTTTCGATATTTGTTTATTGAAAATTTCAATTATTTTATTTTCTTAATATGTTTATCATTTATAATAGAATACTTATTATGCAAAGAATTTGAGATTAAACTTGACTATATTATCAATTTCTTAAAAGGTTTTAACACTTTAATTTTATAACTATATGGTTTTTTAGATGGATGAACTCGAGTATTTACAAGATTCTTAGATACTTTTAATACTGAGACATGATTGAAAGTAGCGATAATAGAGTTGTTGTCATTAATGATACTAGTTAAACATAATATTTTGCATCAAAGTAGATATTGATGATCGGTTATTTTACGACATCTTGCATTCTTAATAAGGATAACACACAATTTATACACTTATGTTTAACAGTTTTGATTGGTGATAGAATAATAAAAATTATCCATTAGCAGAAATAGCGTTTTGACATCTTTTGGGTCGTTTTGGAAGTGTTTTGAGATCTTTTTGGGCCTTTTCAAGATGGGATTGTCCTTCACAAGTAGCAAATATTTAAGTCCATTAAAAAAACTATCGATGACACTCTGATACTCAAGTTAATAATAAATTTATGATAAAGTCCTCAAACAAGGGTGCATATAAGAGGGGTGAAATGGTATATTTTGTACCATTTTCAATAATATAGTGGAAATGTCTTACTCTACTGGGAAAAGATCGTTACAACACATATTTGTAAATATTCCTAGTGTGATTCTTATATATATATAAGGATGTAAGCACATATTGATCACATTATGCTTTCTTCATTGTAAATTTACGCAGCGTTGAAAAGTACATTTGAAGACCTTTTATTTTAATATCTTTACTATTTTAATGATAAATGACCCATCATCCGAATTTTTTAAGTGTGATATATTCTAGTAAAACTACCTATGAAATTTGAATTCATCTTCATTTTAAGGAACTAACCACTCATATTTCAAAGAAAGTATTTAATACAAAAATGGCGGGTTTATTAATATGATAAACAATATAAGATTGTGAGGCGTTTAGACAATTTTGTCCCTTTACAAGAATGAATATATCGGGTGGGCTTGCCTATCTCACCGAAAATAACATTTTAGTAGTCCTAATAATAATATTAGTATTGAGAATCATATTCTGAAAAATTAAATAAACAACCCAATAATACTCATAAGGATGGAACTTCTGTTCATAGTTCGACCTATAAAAAATATTGCACCTAAAGTACATTTGCTTTACTCATAAAAAAAGTGAACTTGATGAAAAAAGAGAGGAAGCAATGCTACGAATATATAACAAAATAAACATTATTTAATTTTTTTTTCATGTTGATGTTGTACGTTTTTTGTCAAAATGTTGTATTTAATATATAATAGTTGGACAGATAAAATGGAAGTTACTTTTGACAATATAAAAATGATACTACGTGGTTAAATGATAGATTGGATTTGAAATAAATTAAGGCTTTAAGGTTTAACTTTAAAAATTGTGGGGCAGAATGTTCTGTGAACAAAAGATATTTTTTTTTAAAAATTACGCTTTGGTCAAAATAAAATATTAAAACTCAGGTAGACAATGGTCTTCCTAATAGGCAGCCATGATTACACAAAAGCAAAAGAGGTTAGTTCCACCCTTATCTTGCAAGTGAAGTCTTTTATTTCCCTTTTTATGTTTTTCTAACAATGGTAAGTTTTTTTTATTGGCATTACATTATTAATTTTATTCCACGTGCCACTGTATAATTTATATTAATAAACAACTATACTGCCTCGTCTGCCCTAATAGGACAACACATATAACATAATGAAAAAACAAAAAAAAAAGATAAAATTATAACAAACTCGAAAAAAATATAGGACTTAAATATTACATTTGCAAAATTAGAGACTAATTCCAAGAAAAAATTCAAATGTTAAGTTTGAAGAGTATTAACAATTCAATCATCATATTTTTTTTATTCCTAAAATATCAAGGACTATAACATTTTCATAGAAATATATTGCAAATTCTTTTTTAATTTTTATGTGAATTTTTTTGCATACTAAATAGACTGATAACTAAGAATACCCAACTAAAATTTTCAATATAAATAATTCTAATAAATAAAAAATGACATGTTTCCAATAAAGTTCAAGTAATGAGTTTTCCAAACTAGGAGAAAATATATTTAAAAATAAAAAAACATAATCAATCAAATTTACAAATAACAATAATACTTTTCTTCCTATCCATTAGAAATATCCAAAATAATGAAAAAGAGTATATCCATTATATAGGAGAAATAATAAGCTATTTACAAGACAATAAAAAAAAGAATTGAACATTAACCTGTGAAAGAATTTTCAATTGAAATGGAATGATCAATCTAAAACAAAACAACACTTAAAGATAATCATTACAAAAGGATGACAATATATATCAAATTTAAGTACAATTTACTAGTGTGATGTGTAAAGTATAGATAAGAAATAGTTGGGGTTAGAGTTTGATATAATAAATAGTTGTGTTATGTGTTATGTACAATTAAAGATATATTACTTATACCGATACTCGTATAAGTAGCTTTTTTTATTAATATATTTTTTTACCTTTTGGTTAATTGAATAAATTTTGAGTTATCCTTTTTTTATTATAACATAACATATAAAGTTAATTATGGTTTATTTTTAATTCTTTATACAATAAGTGCGATTAGTTTTTTTTGTGATTTATATCATTTGTTGAATTTTCAGTTGTTTTTATTATCATAACATATTATATATAGTTAATTATGATGTATTTTTATTTTTAATACAGTAAGGTCCAATTGTTTTTGTTATTATATAGTTTAATAAATTTTGATATTTTATCTTATTTGAATTGATACTAGTAAATTGTGATTTAGATATATTTCATCTTTGTTTATTAAGATTTTGTATTTCCTTAATATCTATATTATATATAGACAAGCAAGAATAAAATATCAAAAGAAAATTTGTAGCCATTACAATCTAAAACATTTACTAAACTTGACTAAGAAGCAAGAAAACATATCATCTCTTCATCCTTTCCAAACTCCCAGAAGCAGCTGCTGGGATACCTAGTGGAGTATTGGAATGTGAGGATGGATTGGTTAAACTCCCATCCCGAATGTTACTTCCTTGAAGATTAAGATTATCATAGCTCTTGTTGAAGAAATTATGTGTTTCTTGTTGTACGCATTATCTGGTTTGTTATTTCTTTTATGGATGAACTTGATGTGACGTTAGCTAGGCTGGTGTAAGATTTGGATTTACCAACATAGAACTATTATAGGTCTCTCCTGAACAAGTCAAACAAGATACAAAATGTTAAAAAAAACAAAAAAAAAACAAAAATATTTGGATTCACTTAATATATCATATATAAATCATTTTAAATTCCCCAACCCTTGACCAGAAATTTTTTCCTTCGATAAAATTTAGTTTATAATGTATAGAAATATATACTACCTTACATAAACAACATTATACATTAGTCTATTATGTCTTTATAATTTTATCAAATCACCATTGAATCCATTTAAGTCTAAAACAAATTCATGTTCTCTCTCAATTTATTTAAAAACTAATTTTATACAAACCCCATATAGCTGCTACATTACACGACAAGAAAATCAAGCAGAGTGCACTTTTTATGTAATTGACATCCAAATACAAAACAATTAACAAACAAAAATTAAAATACAAATTAACCAAAGAAATTTAGCTTTGAAATAAGATGTAAAAATTGGTTTTTCAGAAAAGGAGTTGTAAACAGGGCAGGAGAGCATATATCCATTATAAACAAGAAAAAATAATTTTAGAACCAATAAATAAATAATCTATTTACAAGGGATCAATGAAAATAAATAAATAAATTCAAACCTGGCCAAAATTTGTCTTATTGAAATGGAATGGTCATCGATCAGAAAAAAGAAACACTTGACTAAAAGAGAAGAAGATCTACAACGAAAAAATGACATTGAAAAAAGGATGGATCAAAGTATTAAATATATTTTAAGTAATAATTTTAAGAAAATAATACATATAGTACAGAGTACTAAAGTTCGATATTAGGAAAGCAGGCGGCGCTAGGGTTTTTGATATCAACAATGGAAGAAGAAGATGTTATATAGGGCTATCAAGCAGATGAACCCAGTACAAACGATCCTAAAAACCAAACTCACCTTTGATGGCCCAATAGGTTACAAAAATTAATTTTTCTTGGGCTTGGGCCAATCTATAGATTAGGACTCTCTGGTGAAGTGACTTAATATTTATTCACTTGGCACACGCTATTATATAATATACCACATTCTTATCTCATCTCTCTTGAAACAATAAAAAATCCTAATCTCATGCCTTTTTCAATTTGTGTGCAATCTATCTCGATACTCTTATAGTAAAATAACCTTTAAAGTACTCATTCATCTAACAATATGGTTTGTATTTATATGAGATTCAATGTTCTAAAGTGGTTGATGTTTTTACCATGTTTAGTTCTTTCTACTCTGTAACTAATATTTTTTTGAAAATTGGTAAATAACGCGTCATTAATTTTTTTTAATTGCATATAATTTGTTTATCATTTATAATAGAATAATTATTATGCAAAGAATTTGAGATTAAACTTGACTATATTATCAGTTTCTTAAAAGGTTTTAACACTTTAATTTTATAACTATATGGTTTTTTAGATTGATGAAGTCGAGTATTTACAAGATTCTTAGATACTTTTAATACTGAGACATGATTGAAAGTAGCGATAATAGAGTTGTTGTCATTAATGATACTAGTTAAACATAATATTTTGCATCAAAGTAGATATTGATGATCGGTTGTTTTACGACATCTTGCATTCTTAATAAGGATAACACACAATTTATACACTTATGTTTACAAGTTTTGATTGGTGATAGAATAATAAAAATTATCCATTAGCAGAAATAGCGTTTTGACATCTTTTGGGTCGTTTTGGAAGTGTTTTGAGATCTTTTTGGGCCTTTTCAAGATGGGATTGTCCTTCACAAGTAGTAAATATTTAAGTCCATTAAAAAAACTATCGATGACACTCTGATACTCAAGTTAATAATAAATTTATGATAAAGTCCTTAAACAAGGGTGCATATAAGAGGGGTGAAATGGTATATTTTGTACCATTTTCAATAATATAGTGGAAATGTCTTACTCTACTGGGAAAAGATCGTTACAACACATATTTGTAAATATTCCTAGTGTGATTCTTATATATATATAAGGATGTAAGCACATATTGATCACATTATGCTTTCTTCATTGTAAATTTACGCAGCGCTTGAAAAGTACATTTGAAGACCTTTTATTTTAATATCTTTACTATTTTAATGATAAATGACCCATCATCCGAATTTTTTAAGTGTGATATATTCTAGTAAAACTACCTATGAAATTTGAATTCATCTTCATTTTAAGGAACTAACCACTCATATTTCAAAGAAAGTATTTAATACAAAAATGGCGGGTTTATTAATATGATAAACAATATAAGATTGTGAGGCGTTTAGACAATTTTGTCCCTTTACAAGAATGAATATATCGGGTGGGCTTGCCTATCTCACCGAAAATAACATTTTAGTAGTCCTAATAATAATATTAGTATTGAGAATCATATTCTGAAAAATTAAATAAACAACCCAATAATACTCATAAGGATGGAACTTCTGTTCATAGTTCGACCTATAAAAAATATTGCACCTAAAGTACATTTGCTTTACTCATAAAAAAAGTGAACTTGATGAAAAAAGAGAGGAAGCAATGCTACGAATATATAACCAAATAAACATTATTTAATTATTTTTTCATGTTGATGTTGTACGTTTTTTGTCAAAATGTTGTATTTAATATTTAATAGTTGGACAGATAAAATGGAAGTTACTTTTGACAATATAAAAATGATACTACGTGGTTAAATGATAGATTGGATTTGAAATAAATTAAGGCTTTAAGGTTTAACTTTAAAAATTGTGGGGCAGAATGTTCTGTGAACAAAAGGTATTTTTTTTTTTAAATTAAGCTTTGGTCAAAATAAAATATTAAAACTCAGGTAGACAATGGTCTTCCTAATAGGCAGCCATGATTGCACAAAAGCAAAAGAGGTTAGTTCCACCCTTATCTTGCAAGTGAAGCCTTTTATTTCCCTTTTTATGTTTTTCTAACAATGGTAAGTTTTTTTTATTGGCATTACATTATTAATTTTATTCCACGTGCCACTGTATAATTTATATTAATAAACAACTATACTGCCTCGTCTGCCCTAATAGGACAACACATATAACATAATGAAAACACAAAAAAAAAAGATAAAATTGTAACAAACTCGAAAAAAATATAGGACTTAAATATTACATTTGCAAAATTAGAGACTAATTCCAAGAAAAAATTCAAATATTAAGTTTGAAGAGTATTAACAATTCAATCATCATATTTTTTTATTCCTAAAATATCAAGGACTATAACATTTTCATAGAAATATATTGCAAATTCTTTTTTAATTTTTATGTGAATTTTTTTGCATACTAAATAGACTGATAACTAAGAATACCCAACTAAAATTTTCAATATAAATAATTCTAATAAATAAAAAATGACATGTTTCCAATAAAGTTCAAGTAATGAGTTTTCCAAACTAGGAGAAAATATATTTAAAAATAAAAAAACATAATCAATCAAATTTACAAATAACAATAATACTTTTCTTCCTATCCATTAGAAATATCCAAAATAATGAAAAAGAGTATATCCATTATAAAGGAGAAATAATAAGCTATTTACAAGACAATAAAAAAAAGAATTGAACATTAACCTGTGAAAGAATTTTCAATTGAAATGGAATGATCAATCTAAAACAAAACAACACTTAAAGATAATCATTACAAAAGGATGACACTATATATCAAATTTAAGTACAATTTACTAGTGTGATGGGTAAAGTATAGATAAGAAATAGTTGGGGTTAGAGTTTGATATAATAAATAGTTGTGTTATGTGTTATGTACAATTAAAGATATAATACTTATACCGATACTCGTATAAGTAGCTTTTTTTATTAATATATTTTTTTACCTTTTGGTTAATTGAATAAATTTTGAGTTATCCTTTTTTTATTATAACATAACATATAAAGTTAATTATGGTTTATTATTAATTCTTTATACAATAAGTGCGATTAGTTTTTTTTGTTATTTATATCATTTGTTGAATTTTCAGTTGTTTTGATTATCATAACATATTATATATAGTTAATTATGATGTATTTTTATTCTTAATACAGTAAGGTCCAATTGTTTTTGTTATTATATAGTTTAATAAATTTTGATATTTTATCTTATTTGAATTGATACTAGTAAATTGTGATTTAGATATATTTCATCTTTGTTTATTAAGATTTTGTATTTCCTTAATATCTATATTATATATAGACAAGCAAGAATAAAATATCAAAAGAAAATTTGTAGCCATTACAATCTAAAACATTTACTAAACTTGACTAAGAAGCAAGAAAACAGATCCTCACTTCATCCTTTCCAAACTCCCAGAAGCAGCTGCTGGGATACCTAGTGGAGTATTGGAATGTGAAGATGGATTGGTTAAACTCCCATCCCGAATGTTACTTCCTTGAAGATTAAGATTATCATAGCTCTTGTTGAAGAAATTATGCGTTTCTTGTTGTACGCATTATCTGGTTTGGCTATTTCTTTTATTGATGAACTTGATGTGACGTTAGCTAGGCTGGTGTAAGATTTGGATTTATTAGCATAAAACTATTATAGGCCTCTCCTGAACAAGTCAAACAAGATACAATTTGTTAAAAAAAAAAACAAAAACAAAAATATGTGGATTCACTTAATATATAATATATAAATCATTTTAAATTCCCCAACCCTTGACCAGAAAAAAAACTCCAAAATATTTTGTCGTATTAAAATGACTACGATGTCCTAATTGGCTAATGGCATTCATACATAGAATACTTTTAAAACGGCATTCATATCAATCTGTAAGATTTACCATTCCTTCGATAAAATTTAGTTTATAATGTATAGAAATATATACTACCTTACATAAACAACATTATACATTAGTCTATTATGTCTTTATAATTTTATCAAATCACCATTGAATCCATTTAAGGGCCCGTTTGGAAGTGCTTATTTTAGAGTAAAAAAGCGCTTTTAGAATAAAATTCAAATTTTAAAAAAATTATTAAAAATCATATTGAAATCTAAAATTATTTTAAGTGGAAAATTCTTCCATCCAATATTGGATGATCCTACCCCAATGATATTAATACACATACCCCATGTTTTAAACTTGCAAAAGTAACTAACATATTAATCTAGTGACATGTGTTTTGCTAAAATAATTAATGGCTGTGATAGGAATATTGGACCATCCAATATTGGATGGAAGTAAGCACCTATTTGGTGCTTCTCAAAAAAGTGCTTTTCAAAGTCAAAAAAACTCTTAAAATGCTAAAAGCACTTTTAAGTGCTTCTCCAAAAAAGCACTTCCAAACGGGCACTAAGTCTAAAACAAATTCATGTTCTCCCTCAATTTATTTAAAAACTAATTTTATACAAACCCCATATAGCTGCTACATTACATGACAAGAAAATCAAGCAGAGTGCACTTTTTCTGTAATTGACATCCAAATACAAAACAATTAACAAAGAAAAATTAAAATTCAAATTAACCAAAGAAATTTAGCTTTGAAATAAGATGTAAAAATTGGTTTTTCAGAAAAAGAGTTGTAAACAGGACAGGAAAGCATAAATCCATTATAAACAAGAAAAAATAATTTTAGATCCAATAAATAAATAATTTATTTACAAGGGATCAATGAAAATAAATAAATAAATTTAAACCTGGCCAAAATTTGTCTTATTGAAATGGAATGGTCATCAATCAGAAAAATAAAACACATGACAGGAAGAGAATAAGATCGACAACTAAAAAAATGACATTGAAAAAAGGATGCATCAAAGTATTAAATATATTTTAAGAAATAATTTGAAGAAAATAATACATATAGTACAGAGTACTGATTGTTTTGTGTGTGTAATGTGTTATTTATATCTTGGAAAGGGTGGAGCCTAAAGTTTGATATTAGGAAAGCAGGCGGCGCTAGGGTTTTTGATATAAAAAATGGAAGAATAAGATGTTATATAGGGCTATCAACCATATGAACCCAGTACAAAGGATCTAAAAGCCAAACTCACCTTTGATGGCCCAATAGGTTTCAAAATTAATTTTTCTTAGGCTTGGGCCAATCTACAGATTAGGACTCTCTAGTGAAGTGACTTAATATTTATTCACTTGGCACACGCTATTATATAATATACCACATTCTTATCTCATCTCTCTTGATACAATACACAATCCTAATCTCATGCCTTTTTCAATTTGTGTCCAATCTATCTCGATACTCTTATGGTAAAATAACATTCAAAGTACTCATTAATCTAACAATATGGTTTGTATTTATATGAGATTCAATGTTCTAAAGTGGTTAATGTTTTTACCATGTTTAGTTCTTTCTACTCTGTAACTTATATGGTTTTGAAAATTGGTACATAAGGCGTCATAAATTTTTTGTAATTGCATATAATTTGTTGAATTATCATACTATAACTTATTTGAAATAATATACATTTAGGATATTTATATCATATACAAGTAAAATGTGTTTTAGATGTTTTTGATATTTGTTTATTGAAAATTTCAATTATTTTATTTTCTTAATATGTTTATCATTTATAATAGAATAATTATTATGCAAAGAATTTGAGATTAAACTTGACTATATTATCAGTTTCTTAAAAGGTTTTAACACTTTAATTTTATAACTATATGGTTTTTTAGATGGATGAACTCGAGTTTTTACAAGATTCTTAGATTCTTTTAATATTGAGACATGATTGAAAGTACCGATAATAGAGTGGTTTTCATTAATGATACTAGTTAAACATAATATTTTGCATCAAAGTAGATATTGATGATCTGTTGTTTTACGACATCTTGCATTATTAATAAGGATAACACACAATTTATACACTTATGTTTACAAGTTTTGATTGGAGATAGAATAATAAATATTATCCATTAGCAGAAATACCGTTTTGACATCTTTTGGGTCTTTTTGGAAGTGTTTTGAGATCTTTTTGGGCCTTTTCAAGATGGGATTATCCTTCACAAGTAGCAAATATTTAAGTCCATTAAAAAAACTTTTGATGACACTCTGGTACTCAAGTTAATAATAAATTTATGATAAAGTCCTCAAACAAGGGTTTATATAATAGGGGTGAAATGGTATATTTTGTACCATTTTCATAGTGGAAATGTCTTACTCTACTGGGAAAAGATCGTTACAACACATATTTGTAAATATTCCTAGTGTGATTCTTATATATATATATATATATCCAAAGTATTCTTATATATAAAGATGTAAGCACATATTGATCATATTATGCTTTCTTCATTGTAAATTTACGCACCGCTTGAAAAGTACATTTGAAGACCTTTTATTTTAATATCTTTACTATTTTAATGATTAATGACCCATCATCTGAATTTTTTAAGTGTGATATATTCTAGTAAAACTACCTATGAAATTTCAATTAATCATCATTTTTAAGGAACTAACCACTCATATTTCAAAGAAAGTATTTAATACAAAAATGGCGGGTTTATTGATATGTTCAACAATATAAGATTGTAAGGCGTTTAGACAATTTTGTTTCTTTACAAGAATGAATATATCGGGTGGGCTTGCCTATCTCACCGAAAATAACATTTTAGTAATCCTAATAATAATATTAGTATTGAGAATCATATTCTGAAAAATTAAATAAACAACCCAATAATACTCATAAGGATGGAACTTCTGTTCATAGTTCGACCTATAAAAAATATTGCACCTAAAGTACATTTGCTTTACTCATAAAAAAAGTGAACTTGATGAAAAAAGAAAGGAAGCAATGCTACGAATATATAACAAAATAAACATTATTTAATTTTTTTTTCATGTTGATGTTGTACTTTTTTTGTCAAAATGTTGTATTTGATATTTAATAGTTGAACAGAGAAAATGGAATTTACTTTTGACAATATAAATATGATACTACGTGGTTAAATGATAGATTGGATTTGAAATAAATTAAGGCTTTAAGGTTTAACTTTAAAAATTGTGGGGCAGAATGTTCTGTGAACAAAAGATATTTTTTTTTTAAATTAAGCTTTGGTCAAAATAAAATATTAAAACTCAGGTAGACAATGGTCTCCCTAATAGGCAGCCATGATTACACAAAAGCAAAAGAAGTTAGTTCCACCCTTAACTTGCAAGTGAAGCCTTTTATTTCCCTTTATATGTTTTTCTAACAATGGTAAGTTTTTTTATTGGCATTACATTATTAATTTTATTCCACGTGCCACTGTATAATTGATATTAATAAATAACTATACCGCCTCGTCTGCCGTAATAGGACAACACTTATAACATAATGAATAAACAAAAAAAAAGATAAAATTGTAACAAACTCGAAAAAAATATAGGACTTAAATATTACATTTGCAAAATTAGAGACTATTTCCAAGAAAAAATTCAAATGTTAAGTTTGAACAGTATTAACAATTCAATCATCATATTTTTTTATTCCTAAAATATCAAGGAGTATAACATTTTCATAGAAATATATTGCAAATTCTTTTTTAATTTTTATGTGAATTTTTTTGCATACTAAATAGACTGATAACTAAGAATACCCAACTAAAATTTTCAATATAAATAATTCCAATAAATAAAAAATGACATGTTTCCAATAAAGTTCAAGTAATGAGTTTTCCAAACTAGGAGAAAATATATTTAAAAATAAAAAAATATAATCAATCAAATTTACAAATAACAATAATACTTTTCTTCCTATCCATTAGAAATATCCAAAATAATGAAAAAGAGTATATCCATTATAAAGGAGAAATAATAAGCTATTTACAAGACAATAAAAAAAAGAATTGAACATTAACATGTTAAAGAATTTTCAATTGAAATGGAATAATCAATCTAAAACAAAACAACACTTAAAGACAATCATTACAAAAGGATGACACTATATATCAAATTTAAGTACAATTTACTAGTGTGATGTGTAATGTATAGATAAGAAATAGTTGGGGTTAGAGTTTGATATAATAAATAGTTGTGTTATGTGTTATGTACAATTAAAGGTATAATACTTATACCGATACTCGTATAAGTAACTTTTCTTATTAATATATTTTTTTACCTTTTGGTTATTTGAATAAATTTTGAGTTATCCTTTTTTTATTATAACATAACATATAAAGTTAATTATGGTTTATTTTTAATTCTTTATACAATAAGTGCGATTAGTTTTTTTTGTTATTTATATCATTTGTTGAATTTTCAGTTGTTTTTATTATCATAACATATTATATATAGTTAATTATGATTTATTTTTATTCTTAATACAGTAAGGTCCAATTGTTTTTGTTATTATATAGTTTATCAAATTTTGATATTTTATCTTATTTGAATTGATACTAGTAAATTGTGATTTACATGTATTTCATCTTTGTTTATTAAGAATTCTTTATTTCCTTAATATCTTTATTATATATAGACAAGCAATAATAAAATATCAAAAGAAAATTTGTAGCCATTACAGTCTAAAACATTGACTAGAGTTGACTAAGAAGCAAGAAAACAGATCATCACTTCATCCTTTCTAAACTCCCAGAAGCAGCTGCTGGGATACCTAGTGGAGTATTGGAATGTGAAGATGGATTGGTTAAACTCCCATCCCGAATGTTAATTCCTTGAAGATTAAGATTATCATAGCTCTTGTTGAAGAAATTATGCGTTTCTTGTTGTACGCATTATCTGGTTTGGCTATTTCTTTTATGGATGAACTTGATGTGACGTTAGCTAGGCTGGTGTAAGATTTGGATTTACCAGCATAGAACTATTATAGGCCTCTCCTAAACAAGTCAAACAAGATACAAAATGTTAAAAAAAAAATAAAAACAAAAATATGTGGATTCACTTAATATATCATATATAAATCATTTTAAATTCCCCAACCCTTGACCAGAAAAAAAAACTCCAAATTATTTTGTCGTATTAAAATGACTACGATGTCCTAATTGGCTAATGGCATTCATATATAGAATACTATAAAAACGGCATTCATATCAATCTGTAAGATTTACCATTCCTTCTATAAAATTTAGTTTATAATGTATAGAAATATGTACTACCTTACATAAACAACATTATACATTAGTCTATTATGTCATTATAATTTTATCAAATCACCATTGAATCCATTTAAGTCTAAAACAAATTCATGTTCTCCCTCAATTTATTTAAAAACTAATTTTATACAAACCCCATATAGGTGCTACATTACATGACAAGAAAATCAAGCAGAGTGCACTTTTTCTGAAATTGACATCCAAATACAAAACAATTAACAAAGAAAAATTAAAATACAAATTAACCAAAGAAATTTAGCTTTGAAATAAGATGTAAAAATTGGTTTTTCAGAAAAGGAGTTGTAAACAGGGCAGGAGAGCATATATCCATTATAAACAAGAAAAAATAATTTTAGATCCAATAAATAAATAATCTATTTACAAGGGATCAATGAAAATAAATAAATAAATTCAAACCTAGCCAAAATTTGTCTTATTGAAATTGAATGGTCATCAATCAGAAAAAAGAAACACTTGACTGGAAGAGAAGAAGATCAACAGCGAAAAAAATGACATTGAAAAAAGGATGTATCAAAGTATTAAATATATTTTAAGTAATAATTTGAAGAAAATAATACATATAGTATAGAGTACTGAATATTTTGTGTGTGTAATGTGTTATTTATATCTTCGAAAGGGTGGAGCCTAAAGTTCGATATTAGGAAAGCAGGCGGCGCTAGGCTTTTTGATATCATAAATGGAAAAAGAAGATGTTATATAGGGCTATCAACCAGATGAACCCAGTAAAAACTATCCTAAAAACCAAACTCACCTTTGATGGCCCAATAGGTTTCAAAATTAAATTTTCTTGGGCTTGGGCCAATCTACAGATTAGGACTCTCTGGTAAAGTGACTTAATATTTATTCACTTGGCAAGCGCTATTATATAATATACCATATTCTTATCTCATCTCTTTTGATACAATACAAAATCCTAATCTCATGCCTTTTTCAATTTGTGTCCAATCTATCTCGATACTCTTATAGTAAAATAACCTTCAAAGTACTCATTCATCTAACAATATGGTTTGTATTTATATGAGATTCAATGTTCTAAAGTGGTTGATGTTTTTACCATGTTTAGTTCTTTCTACTATGTAACTTATATGTTTTTGAAAATTGGTATATAAGGCGTCATTAATTTTTTGTAATTGCATATAATTTGTTGAATTATCAAACTATAACTTATTTGAAATAATATACATTTAGGATATTTTTATGATATACAAGTAAAATGTGTTTTAGATGTTTTTGATATTTGTTTATTGAAAATTTCAATTATTTTATTTTCTTAATATGTTTATCATTTGTAATAGAATAATTATAATGCAAAGAATTTGAGATTAAACTTGACTATATTATCAGTTTCTTAAAAGGTTTTAACACTTTAATTTTATAACTATATGGTTTTTTAGATGGATGAACTCGAGTATTTACAAGATTCTTAGATACTTTTAATATTGAGACATGATTGAAAGTACCGATAATAGAGTTGTTGACATTAATGATACTAGTTAAACATAATATTTTGCATCAAAGTATATATTGATAATCTGTTGTTTTACGACATCTTGCATTCTTAATAAGGATAACACGCAATTTATACACTTATGTTTACAAGTTTTGATTGGTGATAGAATAATAAACATTATCCATTAGCAGAAACAGCGTTTTGACATCTTTTGGGTCTTTTTGGAAGTGTTTTGAGATCTTTTTGGGTCTTTTCAAGATGGGATTGTCTTTCACAAGTAGCAAATATTTAAGTCCATTAAAAAACTTGCGATAAAACTCTGATACTCAAGTTAATAATATATTTATGATAAAGTCCTCAAACAAGGGTGCATATAAGAGGGGTGAAATGGTATATTATGTACCATTTTCAATAATATAGTGGAAATGTCTTACTCTACTGGGAAAAGATCGTTACAACACATATTTGTAAATATTCCTAGTGTGATTCTTATATATATATCCAAAGTATTCTAATATATAAGGATGTAAGCACATATTGATCATATTATGCTTTCTTCATTGTAAATTTAGGCAGCGCTTGAATAGTACATTTGAAGACATTTTATTTTAATATCTTTACTATTTTAATGATTAATGACCCATCATCTGAATTTTTTAAGTGGGATATATTCTAGTAAAACTACCTACGAAATTTCAATTAATCATCATTTTTAAGGAACTAACCACTCATATTTCAAAAAAAGTATTTAATACAAAAATGGCGGGTTTATTGATATGATCAACAATATAAGATTTTGAGGCGTTTAGACAATTTTGTCTCTTTACAAGAATGAATATATCGGGTGGGCTTGCCTATCTCACCGAAAATAACATTTTAGTAGTCCTAATAATAATATTAGTACTGAGAATCATATTCTGAAAAAATTAAATAAACAACCCAATAATACTCATAAGGATGGAACTTCTGTTCATAGTTCGACCTATAAAAAATATTGCACCCAAAGTACATTTGCTTTACTCATAAAAAAAGTGAACTTGATGGAAAAAGAAAAGAAGCAATGCTACGAATATATAACAAAATAAACATTATTTAATTTTTTTTTCATGTTGATGTTGTACTTCTTTTTGTCAAAATGTTGTATTTGATATTTAATAGTTGGACAGAGAAAATGGAAGTTACTTTTGACAATATAAAAATTATACTACGTTGTTAAATGAAAGATTGGACTTGAAATAAATTAAGGTTTTAAGATTTACCTTTAAAAATTGTGGGACAGAATGTTCTGTGAACAAAAGATTTTTTTTTTTAAATTAAGCTTTGGTCAAAATAAAATATTAAAACTCAGGTAGACAATGGTCTCCCTAATAGGCAGCCCTGATTACACAAAAGTAAAAGAGGTTAGTTCCACCCTTATCTTGCAAGTGAAGCCTTTTATTTCCCTTTTTATGTTTTTCTAACAATGGTAAATTTTTTTTATTGGCATTACATTATTAATTTTATTCCACGTGCCACTGTATAATTGATAAATAACTATACTGCCTCGTCTGCAGTAATAGGACAACACTTATAACATAATGAATAAACAAAAAAAAAAATTGTAACAAACTCGAAAAAAATAGGACTTAAATATTACATTTGCAAAATTAGAGACTAATTCCAAGAAAAAAATTCAAATGTTAAGTTTGAAGAGTATTAACAATTCAATCATCATATTTTTTTATTCCTAAAATATCAAGGACTATAACATTTTCATAGAAATATATTGCGAATTCTTTTTTAATTTTTATGTGATTTTTTTTGCATACTAAATAGACTAATAACTAAGAATACCCAACTAAAATTTTCAATATAAATAATTCCAATAAATAAAAAATGACATGTTTCCAATAAAGTTCAAGTTATGAGTTTTCCAAATTAGGAGAAAAAATATTTAAAAATAAAAAAACATAATCAATCAAATTTAAAAATAACAATAATACTTTTCTTCCTATCCATTAAAAATATCCAAAATAATGAAAAAGAGTATATCCATTATAAAGGAGAAATAATAAGCTATTTACAAGACAATAAAAAAAAGAATTGAACATTAACCTGTGAAAGAATTTTCAATTGAAATGGAATGATCAATCTAAAACAAACAACACTTAAAGATAATCATTACAAAAGGATGACACTATATATCAAATTTAAGTACAATTTACTAGTGTGATGTGTAATGTATAGATAAGAAATAGTTGGGGTTAGAGTTTGATATAATAAATAGTTATGTTATGTGTTATGTAAAATTAAAGGTATAATACTTATACCGATACTCGTATAAGTAACTTTTTTTATTAATATATTTTTTTTACCTTTTGGTTAATTGTATAAATTTTGAGTTATCCTTTTTTTATTATAACATAACATGTAAAGTTGATTATGGTTTATTTTTAATTCTTTATACAATAAGTGCGATTAGTTTTTTTTGTTATTTATATCATTTGTTGAATTTTCAGTTGTTTTTATTATCATAACATATTATATACAGTTAATTATGATGTATTTTTATTCTTAATATAGTAAGGTCCAATTGTTTTTGTCATTATATAGTTTATTAAATTTTGATACTTTATCTTATTTGAATTACTATATATTATAAAATTTATGATACTAGTAAATCTTGATTTAGATGTATTTCATCTTTGTTTATTAAGAATTCGTTATTTCCTTTATATATTTATTATATATAGACAAGCAAGAATAAAATATCAAAAGAAAATTTGTAGCCATTACAGTCTAAAACATTGACTAGACTTAGAAGCAAGAAAACAGATCATCACTTCATCCTTTCCAAACTCCCAGAAGCAGCTGCTGGGATACCTAGTGGAGTATTGGAATGTGAAGATGGATTGGTTAAACTCCCATCCCGAATGTTACTTCCTTTAAGATTAAGATTATCATAGCTCTTGTTGAAGAAATTATGCGTATCTTGTTGTACGCACGTGACGTTAGCTAGGCTGGTGTAAGATTTGGATTTACCAGCATAGAACTATTATAGGCCTCTCCTGAACAAGTCAAACAAGATACAAAATGTTAAAAAAAAACAAAAAAAAACAAAAATATGTGGATTCACTTAATATATCATATATAAATCATTTTAAATTCCCCAACCCTTGAACAAAAAAAAATCCAAATTATTTTGTCGTATTAAAATGACTACGATGTCCTAATTGGCTAACGGCATTCATACATAGATTACTTTTAAAACGGCATTCATATCAATATGTAAGATCTACCATTCCTTCGATAAAATTTAGTCTATAATGTATAGAAATATATACTACCTTACATAAACAACATTATACATTAGTCTATTATGTCTTTATAATTTTATCAAATCACCATTGAATCCATTTAAGTCTAAAACAAATTCATGTTCTTCCTCAATTTATTTAAAAACTAATTTTATACAAACCCCATATAGCTGCTACATTACATGACAAGAAAATCAAGCAGAGTGCACTTTTTCTGTAATTGACATCCAAATACAAAACAATTAACAAAGAAAAATTAAAATACAAATTAACCAACGAAATTTAGCTTTGAAATAAGATGTAAAAATTGGTTTTTCAGAAAAGGAGTTGTAAACAGGGCAAGAGAGCATATAACCATTATAAACAAGAAAAAATAATTTTAGATCCTATAAATAAATAATCTATTTACAAGGAATCAATGAAAATAAATAAATAAATTCAAACCTGGCCAAAATTTGTTTTATTGAAATGGAATGGTCATCAATCAGAAAAAAGAAACACTTGACTGGAAGAGAAGAAGATCGACAGCGACAAAAATGACATTGAAAAAAGGATGTATCAAAGTATTAAATATATTTTAAGTAATAATTTGAAGAAAATAATACATATAGTACAGAGTACTGATTATTTTGTGTGTGTAATGTGTTATTTATATCTTGGAAAGGGTGGAGCCTAAAGTTCGATATTAGGAAAGCAGGCGGCGCTAGGGTTTTTTATATCGTAAATGGAAAAAGAAGATGTTAGTACAAATGATCCTAAAAACCAAACTCACCTTTGATGGCCCAATAGGTTTCAAAATTAAATTTTCTTGGGCTTGGGCCAATCTATAGATCAGGACTCGCTGGTGAAGTGACTTAATATTTATTCACTTGGCAAACTCTATTATATAATATACCATATTCTTATCTCATCTCTCTCGATACAATACAAAATCCTAATCTCATGCCTTTTTCAATTTGTGTCCAATCTATCTCGATACTCTTATAGTAAAATAACCTTCAAAGTACTCATTCATCTAACAATATGGTTTGTATTTATATGAGATTCAATGTCCTAAAGTGGTAGATGTTTTTACCATGTTTAGTTCTTTCTACTCTGTAACTTATATGTTTTTGAAAATTTGTATATAATGCATCATTAATTTTTTGTAATTGCATATAATTTGTTGAATTATCATACTATAACTTAATTGAAATAATATACATTTAGGATATTTTTATGATATGCAAGTAAAATGTGTTCTAGATGTTTTTGATATTTGTTTATTGAAATTTTCAATTTTTTTATTTTGTTCATATGTTTATCATTTATAATAGAATAATTATTATGCAAAGAATTTGAGATTAAACTTTACTATATTATCTGTTTCATAAAAGGTTTTAACACTTTAATTTTATAACTATATGGTTTTTTAGATGGATGAACTCGAGTATTTATAAGATTCTTAGATACTTTTAATATTGAGACATGATTGAAAGTACCGATAATAGAATTGTTGTCATTAATGATACTAGTTAAACATAATATTTTGCATCAAAGTAGATATTGATGATATGTTGTTTTACGACATCTTGCATTCTTAATAAGGATACCACACAATTTATACACTTATGTTTACAAGTTTTGATTGGTGATAGAATAATAAACATTATCCATTAGCAGAAACAGCGTTTTGACATCTTTTGGGTCTTTTTGGAAGTGTTTTGAGATCTTTTTGGGTCTTTTCAAGATGGGATTGTCTTTCACAAGTAGCAAATATTTAAGTCCATTAAAAAACTTGCGATAAAACTCTGATACTCAAGTTAATAATATATTTATGATAAAGTCCTCAAACAAGGGTGCATATAAGAGGGGTGAAATGGTATATTATGTACCATTTTCAATAATATAGTGGAAATGTCTTACTCTACTGGGAAAAGATCGTTACAACACATATTTGTAAATATTCCTAGTGTGATTCTTATATATATATCCAAAGTATTCTAATATATAAGGATGTAAGCACATATTGATCATATTATGCTTTCTTCATTGTAAATTTAGGCAGCGCTTGAATAGTACATTTGAAGACATTTTATTTTAATATCTTTACTATTTTAATGATTAATGACCCATCATCTGAATTTTTTAAGTGGGATATATTCTAGTAAAACTACCTATGAAATTTCAATTAATCATCATTTTTAAGGAACTAACCACTCATATTTCAAAGAAAGTATTTAATACAAAAATGGCGGGTTTATTGATATGATCAACAATATAAGATTTTGAGGCGTTTAGACAATTTTGTCTCTTTACAAGAATGAATATATCGGGTGGGCTTGCCTATCTCACCGAAAATAACATTTTAGTAGTCCTAATAATAATATTAGTACTGAGAATCATATTCTGAAAAAATTAAATAAACAACCCAATAATACTCATAAGGATGGAACTTCTGTTCATAGTTCGACCTATAAAAAATATTGCACCCAAAGTACATTTGCTTTACTCATAAAAAAAGTGAACTTGATGGAAAAAGAAAAGAAGCAATGCTACGAATATATAACAAAATAAACATTATTTAATTTTTTTTTCATGTTGATGTTGTACTTCTTTTTGTCAAAATGTTGTATTTGATATTTAATAGTTGGACAGAGAAAATGGAAGTTACTTTTGACAATATAAAAATTATACTACGTTGTTAAATGAAAGATTGGACTTGAAATAAATTAAGGTTTTAAGATTTACCTTTAAAAATTGTGGGACAGAATGTTCTGTGAACAAAAGATTTTTTTTTTTAAATTAAGCTTTGGTCAAAATAAAATATTAAAACTCAGGTAGACAATGGTCTCCCTAATAGGCAGCCCTGATTACACAAAAGTAATAGAGGTTAGTTCCACCCTTATCTTGCAAGTGAAGCCTTTTATTTCCCTTTTTATGTTTTTCTAACAATGGTAAATTTTTTTTATTGGCATTACATTATTAATTTTATTCCACGTGCCACTGTATAATTGATAAATAACTATACTGCCTCGTCTGCAGTAATAGGACAACACTTATAACATAATGAATAAACAAAAAAAAAAATTGTAACAAACTCGAAAAAAATAGGACTTAAATATTACATTTGCAAAATTAGAGACTAATTCCAAGAAAAAATTCAAATGTTAAGTTTGAAGAGTATTAACAATTCAATCATCATATTTTTTTATTCCTAAAATATCAAGGACTATAACATTTTCATAGAAATATATTGCGAATTCTTTTTTAATTTTTATGTGATTTTTTTTGCATACTAAATAGACTAATAACTAAGAATACCCAACTAAAATTTTCAATATAAATAATTCCAATAAATAAAAAATGACATGTTTCCAATAAAGTTCAAGTAATGAGTTTTCCAAATTAGGAGAAAAAATATTTAAAAATAAAAAAACATAATCAATCAAATTTAAAAATAACAATAATACTTTTCTTCCTATCCATTAAAAATATCCAAAATAATGAAAAAGAGTATATCCATTATAAAGGAGAAATAATAAGCTATTTACAAGACAATAAAAAAAAGAATTGAACATTAACCTGTGAAAGAATTTTCAATTGAAATGGAATGATCAATCTAAAACAAACAACACTTAAAGATAATCATTACAAAAGGATGACACTATATATCAAATTTAAGTACAATTTACTAGTGTGATGTGTAATGTATAGATAAGAAATAGTTGGGGTTAGAGTTTGATATAATAAATAGTTATGTTATGTGTTATGTAAAATTAAAGGTATAATACTTATACCGATACTCGTATAAGTAACTTTTTTTATTAATATATTTTTTTTACCTTTTGGTTAATTGTATAAATTTTGAGTTATCCTTTTTTTATTATAACATAACATGTAAAGTTGATTATGGTTTATTTTTAATTCTTTATACAATAAGTGCGATTAGTTTTTTTTGTTATTTATATCATTTGTTGAATTTTCAGTTGTTTTTATTATCATAACATATTATATACAGTTAATTATGATGTATTTTTATTCTTAATATAGTAAGGTCCAATTGTTTTTGTCATTATATTGTTTATTAAATTTTGATACTTTATCTTATTTGAATTACTATATATTATAAAATTTATGATACTAGTAAATCTTGATTTAGATGTATTTCATCTTTGTTTATTAAGAATTCGTTATTTCCTTTATATATTTATTATATATAGACAAGCAAGAATAAAATATCAAAAGAAAATTTGTAGCCATTACAGTCTAAAACATTGACTAGACTTAGAAGCAAGAAAACAGATCATCACTTCATCCTTTCCAAACTCCCAGAAGCAGCTGCTGGGATACCTAGTGGAGTATTGGAATGTGAAGATGGATTGGTTAAACTCCCATCCCGAATGTTACTTCCTTTAAGATTAAGATTATCATAGCTCTTGTTGAAGAAATTATGCGTATCTTGTTGTACGCACGTGACGTTAGCTAGGCTGGTGTAAGATTTGGATTTACCAGCATAGAACTATTATAGGCCTCTCCTGAACAAGTCAAACAAGATACAAAATGTTAAAAAAAAACAAAAAAAAACAAAAATATGTGGATTCACTTAATATATCATATATAAATCATTTTAAATTCCCCAACCCTTGAACAAAAAAAAATCCAAATTATTTTGTCGTATTAAAATGACTACGATGTCCTAATTGGCTAACGGCATTCATACATAGATTACTTTTAAAACGGCATTCATATCAATATGTAAGATCTACCATTCCTTCGATAAAATTTAGTCTATAATGTATAGAAATATATACTACCTTACATAAACAACATTATACATTAGTCTATTATGTCTTTATAATTTTATCAAATCACCATTGAATCCATTTAAGTCTAAAACAAATTCATGTTCTTCCTCAATTTATTTAAAAACTAATTTTATACAAACCCCATATAGCTGCTACATTACATGACAAGAAAATCAAGCAGAGTGCACTTTTTCTGTAATTGACATCCAAATACAAAACAATTAACAAAGAAAAATTAAAATACAAATTAACCAACGAAATTTAGCTTTGAAATAAGATGTAAAAATTGGTTTTTCAGAAAAGGAGTTGTAAACAGGGCAAGAGAGCATATAACCATTATAAACAAGAAAAAATAATTTTAGATCCTATAAATAAATAATCTATTTACAAGGAATCAATGAAAATAAATAAATAAATTCAAACCTGGCCAAAATTTGTTTTATTGAAATGGAATGGTCATCAATCAGAAAAAAGAAACACTTGACTGGAAGAGAAGAAGATCGACAGCGACAAAAATGACATTGAAAAAAGGATGTATCAAAGTATTAAATATATTTTAAGTAATAATTTGAAGAAAATAATACATATAGTACAGAGTACTGATTATTTTGTGTGTGTAATGTGTTATTTATATCTTGGAAAGGGTGGAGCCTAAAGTTCGATATTAGGAAAGCAGGCGGCGCTAGGGTTTTTTATATCGTAAATGGAAAAAGAAGATGTTAGTACAAATGATCCTAAAAACCAAACTCACCTTTGATGGCCCAATAGGTTTCAAAATTAAATTTTCTTGGGCTTGGGCCAATCTATAGATCAGGACTCGCTGGTGAAGTGACTTAATATTTATTCACTTGGCAAACTCTATTATATAATATACCATATTCTTATCTCATCTCTCTCGATACAATACAAAATCCTAATCTCATGCCTTTTTCAATTTGTGTCCAATCTATCTCGATACTCTTATAGTAAAATAACCTTCAAAGTACTCATTCATCTAACAATATGGTTTGTATTTATATGAGATTCAATGTCCTAAAGTGGTAGATGTTTTTACCATGTTTAGTTCTTTCTACTCTGTAACTTATATGTTTTTGAAAATTTGTATATAATGCATCATTAATTTTTTGTAATTGCATATAATTTGTTGAATTATCATACTATAACTTAATTGAAATAATATACATTTAGGATATTTTTATGATATGCAAGTAAAATGTGTTCTAGATGTTTTTGATATTTGTTTATTGAAATTTTCAATTTTTTTATTTTGTTCATATGTTTATCATTTATAATAGAATAATTATTATGCAAAGAATTTGAGATTAAACTTTACTATATTATCTGTTTCATAAAAGGTTTTAACACTTTAATTTTATAACTATATGGTTTTTTAGATGGATGAACTCGAGTATTTATAAGATTCTTAGATACTTTTAATATTGAGACATGATTGAAAGTACCGATAATAGAATTGTTGTCATTAATGATACTAGTTAAACATAATATTTTGCATCAAAGTAGATATTGATGATATGTTGTTTTACGACATCTTGCATTCTTAATAAGGATACCACACAATTTATACACTTATGTTTACAAGTTTTGATTGGTGATAGAATAATAAACATTATCCATTAGCAGAAACAGCGTTTTGACATCTTTTGGGTCTTTTTGGAAGTGTTTTGAGATCTTTTTGGGTCTTTTCAAGATGGGATTGTCTTTCACAAGTAGCAAATATTTAAGTCCATTAAAAAACTTGCGATAAAACTCTGATACTCAAGTTAATAATATATTTATGATAAAGTCCTCAAACAAGGGTGCATATAAGAGGGGTGAAATGGTATATTATGTACCATTTTCAATAATATAGTGGAAATGTCTTACTCTACTGGGAAAAGATCGTTACAACACATATTTGTAAATATTCCTAGTGTGATTCTTATATATATATCCAAAGTATTCTAATATATAAGGATGTAAGCACATATTGATCATATTATGCTTTCTTCATTGTAAATTTAGGCAGCGCTTGAATAGTACATTTGAAGACATTTTATTTTAATATCTTTACTATTTTAATGATTAATGACCCATCATCTGAATTTTTTAAGTGGGATATATTCTAGTAAAACTACCTATGAAATTTCAATTAATCATCATTTTTAAGGAACTAACCACTCATATTTCAAAGAAAGTATTTAATACAAAAATGGCGGGTTTATTGATATGATCAACAATATAAGATTTTGAGGCGTTTAGACAATTTTGTCTCTTTACAAGAATGAATATATCGGGTGGGCTTGCCTATCTCACCGAAAATAACATTTTAGTAGTCCTAATAATAATATTAGTACTGAGAATCATATTCTGAAAAAATTAAATAAACAACCCAATAATACTCATAAGGATGGAACTTCTGTTCATAGTTCGACCTATAAAAAATATTGCACCCAAAGTACATTTGCTTTACTCATAAAAAAAGTGAACTTGATGGAAAAAGAAAAGAAGCAATGCTACGAATATATAACAAAATAAACATTATTTAATTTTTTTTTCATGTTGATGTTGTACTTCTTTTTGTCAAAATGTTGTATTTGATATTTAATAGTTGGACAGAGAAAATGGAAGTTACTTTTGACAATATAAAAATTATACTACGTTGTTAAATGAAAGATTGGACTTGAAATAAATTAAGGTTTTAAGATTTACCTTTAAAAATTGTGGGACAGAATGTTCTGTGAACAAAAGATTTTTTTTTTAAAATTAAGCTTTGGTCAAAATAAAATATTAAAACTCAGGTAGACAATGGTCTCCCTAATAGGCAGCCCTGATTACACAAAAGTAAAAGAGGTTAGTTCCACCCTTATCTTGCAAGTGAAGCCTTTTATTTCCCTTTTTATGTTTTTCTAACAATGGTAAATTTTTTTTATTGGCATTACATTATTAATTTTATTCCACGTGCCACTGTATAATTGATAAATAACTATACTGCCTCGTCTGCAGTAATAGGACAACACTTATAACATAATGAATAAACAAAAAAAAAAATTGTAACAAACTCGAAAAAAATAGGACTTAAATATTACATTTGCAAAATTAGAGACTAATTCCAAGAAAAAATTCAAATGTTAAGTTTGAAGAGTATTAACAATTCAATCATCATATTTTTTTATTCCTAAAATATCAAGGACTATAACATTTTCATAGAAATATATTGCGAATTCTTTTTTAATTTTTATGTGATTTTTTTTGCATACTAAATAGACTAATAACTAAGAATACCCAACTAAAATTTTCAATATAAATAATTCCAATAAATAAAAAATGACATGTTTCCAATAAAGTTCAAGTAATGAGTTTTCCAAATTAGGAGAAAAAATATTTAAAAATAAAAAAACATAATCAATCAAATTTAAAAATAACAATAATACTTTTCTTCCTATCCATTAAAAATATCCAAAATAATGAAAAAGAGTATATCCATTATAAAGGAGAAATAATAAGCTATTTACAAGACAATAAAAAAAAGAATTGAACATTAACCTGTGAAAGAATTTTCAATTGAAATGGAATGATTAATCTAAAACAAACAACACTTAAAGATAATCATTACAAAAGGATGACACTATATATCAAATTTAAGTACAATTTACTAGTGTGATGTGTAATGTATAGATAAGAAATAGTTGGGGTTAGAGTTTGATATAATAAATAGTTATGTTATGTGTTATGTAAAATTAAAGGTATAATACTTATACCGATACTCGTATAAGTAACTTTTTTTATTAATATATTTTTTTTACCTTTTGGTTAATTGTATAAATTTTGAGTTATCCTTTTTTTATTATAACATAACATGTAAAGTTGATTATGGTTTATTTTTAATTCTTTATACAATAAGTGCGATTAGTTTTTTTTGTTATTTATATCATTTGTTGAATTTTCAGTTGTTTTTATTATCATAACATATTATATACAGTTAATTATGATGTATTTTTATTCTTAATATAGTAAGGTCCAATTGTTTTTGTCATTATATAGTTTATTAAATTTTGATACTTTATCTTATTTGAATTACTATATATTATAAAATTTATGATACTAGTAAATCTTGATTTAGATGTATTTCATCTTTGTTTATTAAGAATTCGTTATTTCCTTTATATATTTATTATATATAGACAAGCAAGAATAAAATATCAAAAGAAAATTTGTAGCCATTACAGTCTAAAACATTGACTAGACTTAGAAGCAAGAAAACAGATCATCACTTCATCCTTTCCAAACTCCCAGAAGCAGCTGCTGGGATACCTAGTGGAGTATTGGAATGTGAAGATGGATTGGTTAAACTCCCATCCCGAATGTTACTTCCTTTAAGATTAAGATTATCATAGCTCTTGTTGAAGAAATTATGCGTATCTTGTTGTACGCACGTGACGTTAGCTAGGCTGGTGTAAGATTTGGATTTACCAGCATAGAACTATTATAGGCCTCTCCTGAACAAGTCAAACAAGATACAAAATGTTAAAAAAAAACAAAAAAAAACAAAAATATGTGGATTCACTTAATATATCATATATAAATCATTTTAAATTCCCCAACCCTTGAACAAAAAAAAATCCAAATTATTTTGTCGTATTAAAATGACTACGATGTCCTAATTGGCTAACGGCATTCATACATAGATTACTTTTAAAACGGCATTCATATCAATATGTAAGATCTACCATTCCTTCGATAAAATTTAGTCTATAATGTATAGAAATATATACTACCTTACATAAACAACATTATACATTAGTCTATTATGTCTTTATAATTTTATCAAATCACCATTGAATCCATTTAAGTCTAAAACAAATTCATGTTCTTCCTCAATTTATTTAAAAACTAATTTTATACAAACCCCATATAGCTGCTACATTACATGACAAGAAAATCAAGCAGAGTGCACTTTTTCTGTAATTGACATCCAAATACAAAACAATTAACAAAGAAAAATTAAAATACAAATTAACCAACGAAATTTAGCTTTGAAATAAGATGTAAAAATTGGTTTTTCAGAAAAGGAGTTGTAAACAGGGCAAGAGAGCATATAACCATTATAAACAAGAAAAAATAATTTTAGATCCTATAAATAAATAATCTATTTACAAGGAATCAATGAAAATAAATAAATAAATTCAAACCTGGCCAAAATTTGTTTTATTGAAATGGAATGGTCATCAATCAGAAAAAAGAAACACTTGACTGGAAGAGAAGAAGATCGACAGCGACAAAAATGACATTGAAAAAAGGATGTATCAAAGTATTAAATATATTTTAAGTAATAATTTGAAGAAAATAATACATATAGTACAGAGTACTGATTATTTTGTGTGTGTAATGTGTTATTTATATCTTGGAAAGGGTGGAGCCTAAAGTTCGATATTAGGAAAGCAGGCGGCGCTAGGGTTTTTTATATCGTAAATGGAAAAAGAAGATGTTAGTACAAATGATCCTAAAAACCAAACTCACCTTTGATGGCCCAATAGGTTTCAAAATTAAATTTTCTTGGGCTTGGGCCAATCTATAGATCAGGACTCGCTGGTGAAGTGACTTAATATTTATTCACTTGGCAAACTCTATTATATAATATACCATATTCTTATCTCATCTCTCTCGATACAATACAAAATCCTAATCTCATGCCTTTTTCAATTTGTGTCCAATCTATCTCGATACTCTTATAGTAAAATAACCTTCAAAGTACTCATTCATCTAACAATATGGTTTGTATTTATATGAGATTCAATGTCCTAAAGTGGTAGATGTTTTTACCATGTTTAGTTCTTTCTACTCTGTAACTTATATGTTTTTGAAAATTTGTATATAATGCATCATTAATTTTTTGTAATTGCATATAATTTGTTGAATTATCATACTATAACTTAATTGAAATAATATACATTTAGGATATTTTTATGATATGCAAGTAAAATGTGTTCTAGATGTTTTTGATATTTGTTTATTGAAATTTTCAATTTTTTTATTTTGTTCATATGTTTATCATTTATAATAGAATAATTATTATGCAAAGAATTTGAGATTAAACTTTACTATATTATCTGTTTCATAAAAGGTTTTAACACTTTAATTTTATAACTATATGGTTTTTTAGATGGATGAACTCGAGTATTTATAAGATTCTTAGATACTTTTAATATTGAGACATGATTGAAAGTACCGATAATAGAATTGTTGTCATTAATGATACTAGTTAAACATAATATTTTGCATCAAAGTAGATATTGATGATATGTTGTTTTACGACATCTTGCATTCTTAATAAGGATACCACACAATTTATACACTTATGTTTACAAGTTTTGATTGGTGATAGAATAATAAACATTATCCATTAGCAGAAACAGCGTTTTGACATCTTTTGGGTCTTTTTGGAAGTGTTTTGAGATCTTTTTGGGTCTTTTCAAGATGGGATTGTCTTTCACAAGTAGCAAATATTTAAGTCCATTAAAAAACTTGCGATAAAACTCTGATACTCAAGTTAATAATATATTTATGATAAAGTCCTCAAACAAGGGTGCATATAAGAGGGGTGAAATGGTATATTATGTACCATTTTCAATAATATAGTGGAAATGTCTTACTCTACTGGGAAAAGATCGTTACAACACATATTTGTAAATATTCCTAGTGTGATTCTTATATATATATCCAAAGTATTCTAATATATAAGGATGTAAGCACATATTGATCATATTATGCTTTCTTCATTGTAAATTTAGGCAGCGCTTGAATAGTACATTTGAAGACATTTTATTTTAATATCTTTACTATTTTAATGATTAATGACCCATCATCTGAATTTTTTAAGTGGGATATATTCTAGTAAAACTACCTATGAAATTTCAATTAATCATCATTTTTAAGGAACTAACCACTCATATTTCAAAGAAAGTATTTAATACAAAAATGGCGGGTTTATTGATATGATCAACAATATAAGATTTTGAGGCGTTTAGACAATTTTGTCTCTTTACAAGAATGAATATATCGGGTGGGCTTGCCTATCTCACCGAAAATAACATTTTAGTAGTCCTAATAATAATATTAGTACTGAGAATCATATTCTGAAAAAATTAAATAAACAACCCAATAATACTCATAAGGATGGAACTTCTGTTCATAGTTCGACCTATAAAAAATATTGCACCCAAAGTACATTTGCTTTACTCATAAAAAAAGTGAACTTGATGGAAAAAGAAAAGAAGCAATGCTACGAATATATAACAAAATAAACATTATTTAATTTTTTTTTCATGTTGATGTTGTACTTCTTTTTGTCAAAATGTTGTATTTGATATTTAATAGTTGGACAGAGAAAATGGAAGTTACTTTTGACAATATAAAAATTATACTACGTTGTTAAATGAAAGATTGGACTTGAAATAAATTAAGGTTTTAAGATTTACCTTTAAAAATTGTGGGACAGAATGTTCTGTGAACAAAAGATTTTTTTTTTAAAATTAAGCTTTGGTCAAAATAAAATATTAAAACTCAGGTAGACAATGGTCTCCCTAATAGGCAGCCCTGATTACACAAAAGTAAAAGAGGTTAGTTCCACCCTTATCTTGCAAGTGAAGCCTTTTATTTCCCTTTTTATGTTTTTCTAACAATGGTAAATTTTTTTTATTGGCATTACATTATTAATTTTATTCCACGTGCCACTGTATAATTGATAAATAACTATACTGCCTCGTCTGCAGTAATAGGACAACACTTATAACATAATGAATAAACAAAAAAAAAAATTGTAACAAACTCGAAAAAAATAGGACTTAAATATTACATTTGCAAAATTAGAGACTAATTCCAAGAAAAAATTCAAATGTTAAGTTTGAAGAGTATTAACAATTCAATCATCATATTTTTTTATTCCTAAAATATCAAGGACTATAACATTTTCATAGAAATATATTGCGAATTCTTTTTTAATTTTTATGTGATTTTTTTTGCATACTAAATAGACTAATAACTAAGAATACCCAACTAAAATTTTCAATATAAATAATTCCAATAAATAAAAAATGACATGTTTCCAATAAAGTTCAAGTAATGAGTTTTCCAAATTAGGAGAAAAAATATTTAAAAATAAAAAAACATAATCAATCAAATTTAAAAATAACAATAATACTTTTCTTCCTATCCATTAAAAATATCCAAAATAATGAAAAAGAGTATATCCATTATAAAGGAGAAATAATAAGCTATTTACAAGACAATAAAAAAAAGAATTGAACATTAACCTGTGAAAGAATTTTCAATTGAAATGGAATGATTAATCTAAAACAAACAACACTTAAAGATAATCATTACAAAAGGATGACACTATATATCAAATTTAAGTACAATTTACTAGTGTGATGTGTAATGTATAGATAAGAAATAGTTGGGGTTAGAGTTTGATATAATAAATAGTTATGTTATGTGTTATGTAAAATTAAAGGTATAATACTTATACCGATACTCGTATAAGTAACTTTTTTTATTAATATATTTTTTTTACCTTTTGGTTAATTGTATAAATTTTGAGTTATCCTTTTTTTATTATAACATAACATGTAAAGTTGATTATGGTTTATTTTTAATTCTTTATACAATAAGTGCGATTAGTTTTTTTTGTTATTTATATCATTTGTTGAATTTTCAGTTGTTTTTATTATCATAACATATTATATACAGTTAATTATGATGTATTTTTATTCTTAATATAGTAAGGTCCAATTGTTTTTGTCATTATATAGTTTATTAAATTTTGATACTTTATCTTATTTGAATTACTATATATTATAAAATTTATGATACTAGTAAATCTTGATTTAGATGTATTTCATCTTTGTTTATTAAGAATTCGTTATTTCCTTTATATATTTATTATATATAGACAAGCAAGAATAAAATATCAAAAGAAAATTTGTAGCCATTACAGTCTAAAACATTGACTAGACTTAGAAGCAAGAAAACAGATCATCACTTCATCCTTTCCAAACTCCCAGAAGCAGCTGCTGGGATACCTAGTGGAGTATTGGAATGTGAAGATGGATTGGTTAAACTCCCATCCCGAATGTTACTTCCTTTAAGATTAAGATTATCATAGCTCTTGTTGAAGAAATTATGCGTATCTTGTTGTACGCACGTGACGTTAGCTAGGCTGGTGTAAGATTTGGATTTACCAGCATAGAACTATTATAGGCCTCTCCTGAACAAGTCAAACAAGATACAAAATGTTAAAAAAAAACAAAAAAAAACAAAAATATGTGGATTCACTTAATATATCATATATAAATCATTTTAAATTCCCCAACCCTTGAACAAAAAAAAATCCAAATTATTTTGTCGTATTAAAATGACTACGATGTCCTAATTGGCTAACGGCATTCATACATAGATTACTTTTAAAACGGCATTCATATCAATATGTAAGATCTACCATTCCTTCGATAAAATTTAGTCTATAATGTATAGAAATATATACTACCTTACATAAACAACATTATACATTAGTCTATTATGTCTTTATAATTTTATCAAATCACCATTGAATCCATTTAAGTCTAAAACAAATTCATGTTCTTCCTCAATTTATTTAAAAACTAATTTTATACAAACCCCATATAGCTGCTACATTACATGACAAGAAAATCAAGCAGAGTGCACTTTTTCTGTAATTGACATCCAAATACAAAACAATTAACAAAGAAAAATTAAAATACAAATTAACCAACGAAATTTAGCTTTGAAATAAGATGTAAAAATTGGTTTTTCAGAAAAGGAGTTGTAAACAGGGCAAGAGAGCATATAACCATTATAAACAAGAAAAAATAATTTTAGATCCTATAAATAAATAATCTATTTACAAGGAATCAATGAAAATAAATAAATAAATTCAAACCTGGCCAAAATTTGTTTTATTGAAATGGAATGGTCATCAATCAGAAAAAAGAAACACTTGACTGGAAGAGAAGAAGATCGACAGCGACAAAAATGACATTGAAAAAAGGATGTATCAAAGTATTAAATATATTTTAAGTAATAATTTGAAGAAAATAATACATATAGTACAGAGTACTGATTATTTTGTGTGTGTAATGTGTTATTTATATCTTGGAAAGGGTGGAGCCTAAAGTTCGATATTAGGAAAGCAGGCGGCGCTAGGGTTTTTTATATCGTAAATGGAAAAAGAAGATGTTAGTACAAATGATCCTAAAAACCAAACTCACCTTTGATGGCCCAATAGGTTTCAAAATTAAATTTTCTTGGGCTTGGGCCAATCTATAGATCAGGACTCGCTGGTGAAGTGACTTAATATTTATTCACTTGGCAAACTCTATTATATAATATACCATATTCTTATCTCATCTCTCTCGATACAATACAAAATCCTAATCTCATGCCTTTTTCAATTTGTGTCCAATCTATCTCGATACTCTTATAGTAAAATAACCTTCAAAGTACTCATTCATCTAACAATATGGTTTGTATTTATATGAGATTCAATGTCCTAAAGTGGTAGATGTTTTTACCATGTTTAGTTCTTTCTACTCTGTAACTTATATGTTTTTGAAAATTTGTATATAATGCATCATTAATTTTTTGTAATTGCATATAATTTGTTGAATTATCATACTATAACTTAATTGAAATAATATACATTTAGGATATTTTTATGATATGCAAGTAAAATGTGTTCTAGATGTTTTTGATATTTGTTTATTGAAATTTTCAATTTTTTTATTTTGTTCATATGTTTATCATTTATAATAGAATAATTATTATGCAAAGAATTTGAGATTAAACTTTACTATATTATCTGTTTCATAAAAGGTTTTAACACTTTAATTTTATAACTATATGGTTTTTTAGATGGATGAACTCGAGTATTTATAAGATTCTTAGATACTTTTAATATTGAGACATGATTGAAAGTACCGATAATAGAATTGTTGTCATTAATGATACTAGTTAAACATAATATTTTGCATCAAAGTAGATATTGATGATATGTTGTTTTACGACATCTTGCATTCTTAATAAGGATACCACACAATTTATACACTTATGTTTACAAGTTTTGATTGGTGATAGAATAATAAACATTATCCATTAGCAGAAACAGCGTTTTGACATCTTTTGGGTCTTTTTGGAAGTGTTTTGAGATCTTTTTGGGTCTTTTCAAGATGGGATTGTCTTTCACAAGTAGCAAATATTTAAGTCCATTAAAAAACTTGCGATAAAACTCTGATACTCAAGTTAATAATATATTTATGATAAAGTCCTCAAACAAGGGTGCATATAAGAGGGGTGAATGGTATATTATGTACCATTTTCAATAATATAGTGGAAATGTCTTACTCTACTGGGAAAAGATCGTTACAACACATATTTGTAAATATTCCTAGTGTGATTCTTATATATATATCCAAAGTATTCTAATATATAAGGATGTAAGCACATATTGATCATATTATGCTTTCTTCATTGTAAATTTAGGCAGCGCTTGAATAGTACATTTGAAGACATTTTATTTTAATATCTTTACTATTTTAATGATTAATGACCCATCATCTGAATTTTTTAAGGTGGATATATTCTAGTAAAAACTACCTATGAAATTTCAATTAATCATCATTTTTAAGGAACTAACCACTCATATTTCAAAGAAAGTATTTAATACAAAAATGGCGGGGTTTATTGATATGATCAACAATATAAGATTTTGAGGCGTTTAGACAATTTTGTCTCTTTACAAGAATGAATATATCGGGTGGGCTTGCCTATCTCACCGAAAATAACATTTTAGTAGTCCTAATAATAATATTAGTACTGAGAATCATATTCTGAAAAAATTAAATAAACAACCCAATAATACTCATAAGGATGGAACTTCTGTTCATAGTTCGACCTATAAAAAAATATTGCACCCAAAGTACATTTGCTTTACTCATAAAAAAAGTGAACTTGATGGAAAAAGAAAAGAAGCAATGCTACGAATATATAACAAAATAAACATTATTTAATTTTTTTTTCATGTTGATGTTGTACTTCTTTTTGTCAAAATGTTGTATTTGATATTTAATAGTTGGACAGAGAAAATGGAAGTTACTTTTGACAATATAAAAATTATACTACGTGTTAAATGAAAGATTGGACTTGAAATAAATTAAGGTTTTAAGATTTACCTTTAAAAAATTGTGGGACAGAATGTTCTGTGAACAAAAGATTTTTTTTTTAAAATTAAGCTTTGGTCAAAATAAAATATTAAAACTCAGGTAGACAATGTCTCCCTAATAGGCAGCCCTGATTACACAAAAGTAAAAGAGGTTAGTTCCACCTTATCTTGCAAGTGAAGCCTTTTATTTCCCTTTTTATGTTTTTTCTAACAATGGTAAATTTTTTTTATTGGCATTACATTATTAATTTTATTCACGTGCCACTGTATAATTGATAAATAACTATACTGCCTCGTCTGCAGTAATAGGACAACACTTATAACATAATGAATAAACAAAAAAAAAAATTGTAACAAACTCGAAAAAAATAGGACTTAAATATTACATTTGCAAAATTAGAGACTAATTCCAAGAAAAAATTCAAATGTTAAGTTTGAAGAGTATTAACAATTCAATCATCATATTTTTTTATTCCTAAAATATCAAGGACTATAACATTTTCATAGAAATATATTGCGAATTCTTTTTTAATTTTTTATGTGATTTTTTTTGCATACTAAATAGACTAATAACTAAGAATACCCAACTAAAATTTTCAATATAAATAATTCCAATAAATAAAAAATGACATGTTTCCAATAAAGTTCAAGTAATGAGTTTCCAAATTAGAGAGAAAAAATATTTAAAAATAAAAAAAACATAATCAATCAAATTTAAAAATAACAATAATACTTTTCTTCCTATCCATTAAAAATATCCAAAATAATGAAAAGAGTATATCCATTATAAAGGAGAAATAATAAGCTATTTACAAGACAATAAAAAAAAGAATTGAACATTAACCTGTGAAAGAATTTTCATTGAAATGGAATGATCAATCTAAAACAAACAACACTTAAAGATAATCATTACAAAAGGATGACACTATATATCAAATTTAAGTACAATTTACTAGTGTGAT